>JAIUJO010000367.1:27500-307500 GCA_023846275.1 Vanilla planifolia
GAAGAATAATAATAATAAGTAGAAGAAAAAGAAGAAGTAGAAGAAGAAGAAGAATATAAAGAAGATGAAGAAGAGGCAGAAGAAGAAGAATAAGAACAAGAAATAGAAGAAGGAAAAGAAGAAGAAGAAGAACCTGAAGAAGAAGGAGAAGAAAAAGCCATAGAAGAAGAAGAAGAAGAAGAAGTACTAGAGGAAGTAGATGAAGAGGAAGAAGAAGAAGAAGAAGCAGAAGAAGAAGAAGAAAAAGAAGAACAAGGAGAAGAACAAGTGGAAGAAGAAGAAGAAGAAGTAGAAGAAGAAGAGGAAGAAGAAGAAGAAGAAGTAGAAGAAGAAAATGGAGAAGTAGAAGAAGCAAAATAGGAAGAAGAAGAAGAAGTAGAAGAAGAAGATGTGATAAAGGAAGAAGAAGAAGCAAAAGAAGAAGAAGAATAAGAAGAAGTAGTGGAACAAGAAGATGATGAAGAGGAAGAAGAAGAAGAAGAAGAAGCAAAAGAAGAAGCAAAAGAAGAAGAGGAACAAGAAGAAGAAGAAGAAGTAGAATAAGAACAAGAAAAAGAAGAAGAAAATCAACAAGAAGATGAGAAAGAAGAAGAAGAAGAAGAAGTAGAAGAGGACAAACAAGGAAAAGAAGTACAAAAAGAAGAAGAAGAAGAAGAAGAAGAAGACGAAGACGAAGAAGATGAAGAAGAGGAAGAAGAAGAAGAAGAAGAAGAAGTATAAGAAGATAAAGAAGAAGAAGATGATGATGTTGAAGAAGAAGACAAAGAAGAAGAAGACGAAGAAGAGGAAGATGAAGAAGAGGAAGAAGAAGAAGAAGAAGTAGATGAAGAAGAAGGAGTAGAAGAAGAAAAAGGAAAAGGAGATGATGAACAACAAGAAGAAGAAGAAGAAGTAAAAGAAGAAGAAGAGGAAGAAGTACCAGAGAAAGAATAGTAAGAAATAAAAGAAGAAAAGAAAGAAGATGGTGAAGAAGAAGAAGACAAAGAAGATGAAGGCGAAGTAGAAGAAGATGAAGAAGAAGTAGAAGAAGTAGGAGAAGAAGAAGAAGAAGAAGAAGACGAACAACAAGAAGTTGAAGAAGAAGAACAGCAAGAAGAAAAAAAAGGAGTAAAAGAAAAAGACGAAGAAGAAAAAGAAGAAGAAGGAGAAGAAGAAGAAGAAGAAGAAGAAGAAGGAGAAGAAGAAGATAGAAGAAGAAAAAGAAGTAGACGAACATGAAGAGGACGAAGAAGAGGAAGAAGAAGATGATGATGAAGAAGAGGAAGAAGAAGAAGAAGAAGAGGAAGAAGAAGAAGAAGAAGAAGAATAAGAAGTTGAGGATGAAGAAGAAGGAGGAGGAGAAGAAGAAGAAGAAGAAGAAGAACAGGTAGATGATTATGAAGTAGAAGAAGAGGAAGAAGAGAAGAAGAAGAAGAAGAAGAAGAATAAGAATGAGAAGAAGTGGAAGAAGAAGAAAAAGAAGAAGAAGAAGATGAAGAAGAAGAATAAGAGAAAGAAGAAGAAGAAGAAGTAGAAGAAGAAAGAAGAATGAAAAAGATTAAGTCAAAAAACAAGAAGAGGAGGAAGAAGAAAAAGAAGAAGAAAAAGACGACAAAGAAGAAGAAGAAGAAGAAGAAGAAATTGTAGAAGAAGAAGAATATGAAGAAGAAGCAAAAGAAGAAGAAAAAAGAAAAAGAAGACAAAGGAAAAAAAGAAGAGAAAGAAGAAAACAAAGAAGAAGAAGAAGAAGAAAAGAAGAGATAGAAGAAGAAGAAAAAGAAGAAGAATATTGAGAACAAGAAGAAGAAGATGAAAAAGGTGGAGGAGGAGGAGAAGAAGGAGAAGAAGAAGGAGAAGAAGAAGACGAAGAAGAAGAAAACAAAGACAAAGAAGAAGAAAACGAAGAAAAAGAAGATGATGAAAAAGAAGAAAAAGAGGAAGAAGAAGATGAAGAAGAAGAAGAAGGAAAAAAAGAAGAAGACGATGAAGAAGAAGAGGAAGAAAAAGAAAAAGAAGAATAAAAAGAAGTATACCAAGAAGAAGAAAAATATGAAGAAGAGGAAGAAGAATTAGAAGAAGAAGATTAAGAAGTAGAAGAAGAAGCAAAAGAAGATGATGAAAAACAAAAGGAGAAGAAAAAAAGAAGAATAAGAAGTAGTAGTAGTAGTAGAAGAAGAAGAAGAAGAAGAAGAAGAAGATGAAGAAGAAGAAGTAGTAGAAGAAGAGGAAAAAGAAGAAGTAGCCGAAGAAGAAGAGGAGGAGGAGAAGAAGAAGATGAATTAGAGGGAAATGAAGACGACGGAGAAGAAGAAGAAAATGAAGAATGAGATGTAGAAGAAGAACATGATAAAGAAGGGGAATAGGAAGAAAATGGAGATGAAGAGGAATAATAACAATAATAATAATAAGAAGAAGAGAAGAAGAAGATGAAAAAAAAGAAGAAGAAGAGGAAGTAGAAGAAGAGGAGGAAGAAAAAGAAAAAGAAGTAGAAGAAGAAAATGGAGAAAAAGTTGAATAAGAATAAGAAAAAGAAGAAAAAGAAAATGAGCAAGAAGAAGAGAAAGAAGAAGAAGAAGAAGAAGAAGAAGAAGAAGAAGAGGACAAACAAGGAAAAGAAGTACAAAAAGAAGAAGAAGAAGACGAAGACGAAGAAGATGAAGAAGAAGAGGAAGAAGAAGAAGAAGAAGAAGTATAAGAAGATAAAGAAGAAAAAGATGATGATGATGAAGAAGAAGAAATAGAAGAAGAAGACAAAGAAGGGGAAGATGAAGAAGTGGAAGAAGAAGAAGAAGAAGTAGTAGATGAAGAAGGAGTAGAAGAAGAAAAAGGAAAGAAGACGAAGAATAAGAAGAAGAAGAAAAAGAAGTAAAAGAAGAAGAAGGGGAGGAAGAAGCACCAGAAGTAGAGCAGTAAGAAGTAGAAGAAGAAGAGAAAGAAGATGGTGAAGAAGAAGAAGAAGACAAAGAAGAAGAAGGCAATGAAGAAGAAGATGAAGAAGAAGTAAAAGAAGAAGAAGAAGACGAACAACAAGATGTTGAAGAAGAAGAAGACCAAGAAGAAAAAGAAGTAAAAGAAAAAGACGAAGAAGAAGAAGAAGAAGGAGAAGAAGAAGAAGAAGAAGAAGAAAAAGAAGTAGAAAAAGATGAAGAGGACGAAGAAGAAGAAGAAGAAGAAGAAGATGAAGAAGAGGAAGAAGAAGAAGAAGAAGAAGACGGAGAACAAGAAGAAGAAGAAGAATAAGAAGTTGAGGATGAAGAAGAAAAAGGAGAAGAAGAAGAAGAAGCAGAAGAAAAAGAAGAGGAAAAGGAAGAAGAAGAAGAAGAAGAACAAGAAGAACAGGTAGATGATTATGATGTAGAAGAAGAAGAAGACAAAGAGGAAGAAGAGAAGAAGAAGAAGAAGAATAATAAGAAAGAGAAGAAGTGGAAGAAGAAGAAAAAGAAGAAGAAGAAGATGAAGATGAGGACGAAGAAGAAGAATAAGAGAAAGAAGAAGAAGAAGAAGAAGAAGATGAGGAACAAGATGAAGAACAACAATAGGAAGAAGAAGAAGAAAAAGAAAAAGTGGAAGAAGAAGATGATGAAGAAGAAGATGATGATGAAGAAGAAGAAAGCGAAGAAGAAGACCACAAAGAAGAAGAAGAATAAAAAAAAAGTAGACAAAGAAGAAGAAAAAAAGAAGAAGAGGAAGAAGAACTAAAAGAAGAAGATTAAGAAGTAGAAGAAGAAGCAAAAGAAGAAGATGAAGAGGAAAAGGAGAAGAAAAAAAGAAGAACAATAAGAAGTAGTACTACTAGAAGAAGAAGAAGGAGAAGAAGAAGAAGAAGAAGAACAAGGAGAAGGAGAAGAAGAAGAAGAAGATGAAGAAGAAGAAGAAGAAGAAGAAGAAGAAGATGAAGACAAAGAATAAGAAGAAGAGAAAGAAGAAGATCAAGAAGAAGTAGTAGAAGAAGAGGAGGAAGAAGAAGAAGGAGGAGGAGAAGAAGAAGATGACGAAGAAGGAAACGAAGATGTTGACGAAGAAGAAGAAGAAGAAGAAGAAGAAAAAGAAGAAGGAGATGAAGAAGAAGATGAAGAAGAAGAAAAAGATGAAGGGGAAGAAGAAGAAAATGGAGAAGAAGAGGAATAAGAAGAAGAAGAAGAAGAAGAAGAAGAAGAAGAAGAAAAAGATGATGAAAAAGATGATGAAGAAGACAAAGTACAAGAAGAGGAGCAAGGAAAAGAAAAAGAAGTAGATAAAGAAAAGGAGAAGTAGAATAAGAACAGAAAAAGAAGAAGGAAATGAACAAGAAGAAGAGAAAGAAGAAGATCAAGAAGAAGAATAAGTAGAAGAAGAGGAAGAAGAAGAAGAAGGCAAAGAAGGAGGTGGAGAAGAAGAAGATGAAGAAGGAAACGAAGATGATGATGATGAAGAAGAAGAAGAAAAAGAAGAAGAAGAAGATTAAAAAGAATATGAAGAAGAAGAACAAGATAAAGAAAGGGAAGAAGAAGAAAATGGACAAGAAGAGGAATAAGAAGATGGATAAGAAGAAGAAGAAGAAGAAGAAGAAGAAGAAGAAGATGAAGAAGAGAAGAAGAAGATGAAAAAGAAGAAGAAGAAGAAGAAGAAGAAAAGGACAAAGAAGAAAAAGAAGCACAAGAAGAAGAAGAAGAAGACGAAGACGAACAAGATGAAGAAGAAGTGGAAGAAGAAGAAGAAGAAGAAGAAGAAGTATAAGAAGATGAAGAAGAAGATGATGATGATGATGAAAAGGAAGGCAATGAAGAAGACGAGGAAGAAGAGGAAGATGAAGAAGATGAAGAAGAAGAAGAAGAAGAAGTAGTAGATGAAGAAAGAGTAGAAGAAGAAAAAGGAAAAGAAGGTGAAGAAGAAGAAGAAGTAAAAGAAGAAAAAAAGGAAGAAGTACTAGAAGAAGAACAGTAGGAAATAGAAATAAAAGAGAAAAAAGAAGGTGAAGAAGAAGAAGAAGAAGAAGATGTCAAAGAATAAGAAGGCAAAGAAGATGAAGAAGAAGTAGAAGAAGTAAAAGAAGAAGAAGAAGACGAACAACAAGAAGTCGAAGAAGAAGAAGCAAAATAATAAAAAGAAGTAAAAGAAAAAGGTGAATGAGAAGAAGAAGAAGAAGAAGAAAAAGAAGTAGAAGAAGATGAAGAGGAGGAAGAAGAAGAAGAAGAAGATGATGATGAAAAAGGGGAAGAAAAAGAATAAGAAGAAGATGAAGAAGAAGAAGAAGAAGAAGAAGAAGAAGAAGAAGTAGTAGTAGAAGATGAAGAAGAAGATGGAGAAGAAGAAGAAGAAGAAGATGAAGAACAAGAGGAAAGGGATGAAGAAGAAGAAGAAGAACAGGTAGATGATTATGAAGAAGAAGAAGAAGAAGACAAAGAAGAAGAAGAGAAGAAGAAAAAGAAGGAGAATAAAAAGGAGAAGAAGTGGAAGAAGATGAAGAAAAAGAAGAAGAAGAAGATGAAGTTGAGGAAGAAGAAGAAGAGGATGAAGAAGAAGAATAAGAGAAAGAAGAAGAAGAAGAAGAAGAAGAAGAGGAACAAGATGAAGAACAAAAATAATAATAATAATAATAATAATAATAAGAAGAAGAAGAAGAAGTAAAAGAAGTATCAGAAGAAGAAGAAGAAGAACACGAAGAAGAAGAAGAAGAAGACGAAGAAGAGAAGAAGTAGAACAAAAAAAGAAGAAGAAGAATAAGATGGGGAACAAAAAGACAAAGAAGAAGAAGTCAAAGAAGAGAAGGACGAAGAAGAAGAAGAAGAAGAAAAGGTAGAAGAAGGACACGAAGAAGAAGAAGAAGAAGAATGGGAAAAAGGAATAAGAACAAGAAGAAGAAGAAGAAGAAGAGGAAGAGGAAGAAGAACAAGGAGAAGAAGAAGGGAAAAAAGAAAAGGAAGACAAAGGAGAAGAAAAAGAAGAAGTAGAAGAAGAAGAAGAAGAAGAAGAAGACAAATAACAAGTAGATAAGAAAGTAAAAGAAGAAGAAAAGCATATTTTGATGCATATGTGTGTGTTTGTGTTCAAGTTTCTTTGCATTTGTGTGTGTAAGAGTGTGTGTGTGTGTCTTCGTGTATGAGCATGTGTGTGTGTGTGTGTGTATGTGCATGTGCATTTGTGCATGTGTTTGTGTGATTCTGCATGTGTGTGTGTGTCTACATGCATGCATCTATGTGTGTGTGTCTGTACATTTTTGTGCAAGTGTGGGTGTGATGTGTCTGTGCATGCTTGCATCTGTCTATAGCTGTGTGTTCATGCATATGCTTATGTGTGTGTGAGGATGCATGTATTTGTTCATTTGTTTGTGTGAGTTTTATTGTTTTTGGGTGTGTGTGTGTTTGTGCACATGTGTGTGCATGTTTATGCGTGTGTGCATGTGTGTACCTTTGTGTGTGCATGTGTGTGCATACGATCATGCATGTGTATGCATGTATGTGTGTGTGCATGTGTGTGCTTGTGTCTATATGTGTTTGTGTATTTGTGTGCAGGTTGTCTGCATGTGCATGCACATGTGTGTGTTGGTGTGTGCATGTGCATGTGTGTATGCATGGATGTTTATATTTGCATGTGTGGGTATATATATACAAGTGCAACAATGTGTGTGTGTGTATGTGTGGTGTGCATGCAGGTGTGTCTTAATGCATCTGTACATGCATGCATGCGCATATATTTATATAGGTGCATGTGCACATGTGTGCATATAATTTTGTGTGTGTGTGTGTGTATGTATATGTGCATGCGTGTGTGCATGTGTAGGTATGCATGCTTGTGAGTGTATATATGCGTGTGTGTTCATGTGTATGTGTGCATGAGTGTGTGTATGTGTGTCTACATTCATGTGCATGTGTGAATGTGTGAGCTCATGTGTGTATACATGTATGTGTGTGTTTATGTGTTCACTAATGTGTGTGTGCGCATGCTTATTTGTTCTCTTGTGTGATTGTGTCTATGTGTTCAGGTTTATATGCACTGATGTAGGGGTGTGTGTGTGCTTGAGTGTATGCATGTGTGCATGTGTATGTTTGTGCACATATTTGTGCATGTGTGCATATGCATATGCATGCTTGTGTGCCTATAGATGCGTGTGCATTTGTAGAGTATATGTGTGTGTGTGAGCATGTCTGTGCATTTATGTGTGTGTATGCATATGTGTGTGAGTGTGTACATTTGTGTGTGTGTGTGTGTGTATGTATGTATGTGTGTAGTATGTGTATTTGTGTGTGTGTGTGTGTGCATTCATGTGTTTGTATATACGTGTGTGTTTCTATTTTTATGCATGTGCCTGTGCATGTGTGTGGATGTCATGTGTGTGCATGGGTGCATGTATGCATGTGTGGATAATTGTGTCAATGTATATGTGCGCATGCATTTGCATGTATATGTATATGTGTGTGTATTTGTGCATGTTTGTGTTCAAACGTATTTGTGCATGAGCATGCATGTGTAAATATAAGTGTGTATGTGTGTATGCTTGTGTGCATATACATGTATGAGTTCCTATGCATTTTATTGTGCATGTATACGAATGCATGTGCATAAATTTGTACATGTGTATGTCCCCTTTCTTGTTTTTGTGTGTGCCTTTGCATGTATATGGGTGCATGTGCTTGCATGTGCATGCTTGTGCATGTTTGTACATGTACAAGTGCACGTTTCTACATGACTATTCTTATGCATAGTTGTGTGTATGTGCAAGTAGGTTTGTATTTATGAGAATATGTGTGAGAGTTTGTGTATGTGTGCATGTGTAGGCATGTATGTGTGTATGCATGCATGTGTTCATGTGTATTCTTGCATTTGTGTGTGTGTGTATTCATGTGAGTGTGTGCATGTGTGTTTATGTGTATGTGTGTGTGTGCACATGTTTGTGACTATGTCTGTACATGTGTCTATGCATGTGTGTGTGTATGCATGTGTACTTATGTGTTTGTGTGTGTGTGTGTATGTGTATGTGTGCATATGTGTATGTATTTGTTCTTATGCATGTTCAAATGTGCATATGAGTGTGCATGTTTTCATGGGCATCTGAGTTGTTGGGTATGTGTGTATGCATGTATGTGTTTGTGTGTGTGCATATGTGTGTGTGTGTGAGTGCATATACATGTGTGTGCATGTTCATGTGGGTGTGTAAGCATTTGTACGTTTGTGTATGTGGGCACACACATAAGGGTGTTTGTGTATTTTTGTGTTCTTTGTCTGTGTGTGTGTGTGTGTACATATGTGTGTGTTTGTGGGTGTTAGTATTAGTGTGTGTATGTTTGAGCATGCGCATGCTTGTGTGTGTGTGTATGTATATGTTTGCATGCATGCATGTGTCTATGTATGTGTGTGCATATGCATGTATGTGGTGGTTGTTCCTATGTACATACATGCTGATGTGCTTTTGTGCATGTGTTGATAGGCTGGCCTGCTTGTGTGTACGTGTATGAGTGTGCATGCACATGTGTGTCCATTCATTCATGTGTGTGTGTGTGTGTACATAAGCTTATGCATGTGTATATTTGTGTGTGTGTGTATGTATTAATGTGTGTTTCTTTCTTTGTGCATGTGTTCATGCATGCATGTCATTATATATATATATATATGTGTGTGTGTGTGTGTGTGTGTGTGTGCGTGTGTGTGTGTGTGTGCTTGTGCATCTATGTGTCTATGTGCATGTGTATGTGTTTGGGTGTGTATACCTATGCACTCATGTGTGGGTGCGAGTGCATGCATGTACATGTGTATGCTTTTGTGTATACATGGGTTTGTGTGCGAGTATGCATGTGTGAGCATGTATGTGCATTGCATGCGAGTGTGTGCTTGTGAGTGCATAAGCCTATGTGTGTGTGCATCTGTTTTGTGTGTGCAAGTGTTTGTTTGCTTTTCTTTTTGTTTTTGTGTGTTCTATTGTGTGTGTGTGTGTGTGTATTTATATGCATGCATGTGCATGTCTATGCATGCATGGGTGCACATGTCTGCATAGATCTACATGTGTAAGAATGTATGTGTGAGCAAGAGGGCTTGTGTTCATTTGTTTTTGGGTCTGTGTTGGTGCATGCATTTGTGCATGCAGTAATGCATGTGTTCATGTGTGCATTAGTGTGGGTTTGTGTGGCATGTTTATGTGCATGTGTGTCTGTGCATGTATGTGTATTTGTTCATGTGGGTGTGTCTGCAATTTTGTGCATTTTTGTGGGCACACATGTGTGCACATGGGTGTGTGATGTGTATGTGTGTGATTATGTATTTGTGCAGGTGTGGACGTGGGTGTGTGTGTGAGCTCGTGCTTTCTTGTGGTTGCATATGTATGTAAGTGGTCACGCAAGAGCATGCATCTGTGCATTGTGTGTGCGCATGTGTGTACGTATTGTCCCTGTGTGCATGCATGCTTGTGTGCATGTGCAAATGTTTATGTGCATATGTGTGCTTATGTGTATGTGTGTGGGTAGTGGTATGCATGTAGTATGTGCACTTGTGTACATCTAAGTGTGTGTGCATGTCTTTGGGTGTGTATGTGCGTGTATGTGTATGCATGTTTTGTGTGTGTGTTTATGTGCTGGCTTTTTGTGTGTGAATGTGTGTGTACACATGCACATGGCTGTGTGCATGTGTGCACATGTCTATCCTTGTATTTTATGTAGTAGTAGTGTGTGTTTGTGTGTAGGTGAATGTGTGTGTGCACATGTGTGTGTGTGGGTACATATGTGTGTGCATTTGTGGGTGCATTAGCATGTGCATGTGCATTCAAGCATGCATTTTTATGCATGTGTGTGTGTGTGTGCATGTTTGTATGTGTGTGCATGGGTGGATATGAGTCTGTGCATGTGAGCATTGGTTTGTGCATGTGTGTGCATGTGTGTACATGCATGTGAGGGCTGCATGTGCATATCCATGCATGTGTGTGTGAATGAGTGTGTGTGTGTTCGTTCACGTGTGCAGTTCCACATATGTGTATATTTGTGTGTGTTCACAATTGTACATATATGCTTGTGTGTATGTAGGTGGTGCGCTCATGTGTGTGTGTGTGCATGCACCTATGCACATATGGGTGCACATGTGTATGTATGCCTATGCATATGTGCAGGTGTTTCTTGGTCTATGGGTCTACCTATTTATGTATGTGTGTGATTGGGTGCATGCATGCATGCATGTGCAAGTTTGTCAGTGCATGTGTGCATGTGTGTGTGTGTGCATGTGTTTGTGCGGACATTCACAAATGTATTTGTGTGGGTGCAAGTGTGTGTTTGTGTGCATCAGTATGTGGGTTTGTGTGTGTGTGTGTGTTTGCATGCATGCTTTTGTGTGTGTGTGTCTACTTATGAACATGTGTATTTTTTGTTTGTGTGTATGCATGTGTGTGTGCGCGTATGCTTGTGTACTTGTATATTTGTATGTGTCAACATGCATGTGTGCATATGTGTCTATGTGTGTGTGAATGTGTTTGTGTGCATGAGTGTGTGTGCTTAATTGTGTGCATTTGCATGTGATTGTCCATGCATGTATGTGTGCATATTTTGTGTGAGCATGTGCATGTGCATTTTTGTACATGAGTGTGTATATCTGCTTGTGTTTGCGTACATACATGCATGTGTTTGCTTACATATGTCCATATTTTTGTGCATTTATGTGCGTGTATATGTGCACATCCTTCTACATATGTGTGTGCATGTACCTTTGTGTGTGTGTGGGAGTGGGTGTGCATGCATGCACTGGTGCGCATGTTTGTGTGTTTGCATCAATGTGTGTGCATGAGTGCACATGTCTGTGCATGTGCATGGGTTTACATTATTTTGCATGTGGATGCTTGTCTATATGCTTGAGTGTGTGCATGAGCATACATGTTTGTAAGCCTTTGTGTGTGTGTGTATGTGTGTGTGTGCATGTGTGTGCATCTATGTGCATGTATGTATATGTGTGTGTGCACATTTATGGACATGTGTTTCTTTTTTTGTGTGTTTGTGGGAGGATGTGTGTGCATGTCATGCATGTGTACAAGCATGAATTTGTATGTGTCTGTGTATGTGTTTGGGTCAATGTGTGTTATTGTGCATGTGTGTACGAGTGTTTCATTTACATGTGTGTCCATGTGCTTGTATAATGTGTGTGTGTGCATGTGTGAGCTTTCATGCATGTGTATGTGTGTGTGTTTATACATGTATGTGTGTGCATGTGGGTTCAAGTGAGTATAGGTGGGTAGGCATAGTTTGTATGTGTATATGAGTACAAGTGCATGTCTATTTTTGTGTGTTTTATGTGTGCATGTGTATGTGTATGTGAATGTGCATGTGTGAGCATGTGTGCATGCATATGTATTCTTGTGTGCATGTGTAGTTGTATGTATGTGGTTGTTTGTGCATGTGTGTGTGCATGTGCATTTGTTTACATGCATTCGTGTGTAGGTGTAATAGTTTGTGTAGGTGTGTGTACATGTATGTGTGTGAGAGTGTATGCATTTATGTGCATATGAGTGTGCATGAGTGGGTGTGCATGCATGTGTATGCATGTGTGTGCGTGTCTATATGTGGGTGTAAGTGTGTGTGCTTATGTTTGTGCATGTGTGTGTGGGTACATTTTTTTGTGTGCATGAGATATCTGTATATGTGTGTGCTTGTGCTTGTACATGTGTGTGTGCATGCATGCATGGGTGTGAGTGAGTGTGCATGTGTGTATGTATTTATGTATATATGTGGGTTTATGTGTGTATGTATGTGTGTGCATGTGTCCAAGTGAATGTATGTGTATATGTACATGCATGTGTGAGTGTTTGTGTGGGTGTGTGTGCATGTTTGTGTATATTTGTGCATGCATGTGTGTGCTTATGTCTATATATGTGCATGCATTTACATACATATTTATGGGTGAGTGTGCATGCATATGTGTGTTGGAGTGTGTGTGCATGTGTGTGTGTGTGCATGCATATGAGTGTTCATGTGGAGATGTATGCATTTGTTTATGTGCATTTGTGCATGCATGTGTGGGTGTAGGTGTATGCATGTGTGTATGTATGTGTGTGTGGGTGTGCAGTCATACATGCATGTATGTGTATGCCTATATAAGCCTATGCTTTTGTATGTGTCTATTTATGCATGCATTATTATGTGTGTGATTGCATAATTGTGTGTGTGTGTGTGTCTATGTGTGTGTGTATGTGTGTCTATGCATGTATGTGTATTAACATATTTGTGTGTGTTAGTGTTGATACATGTCTGCTTGCATTGGTTAATGTATATGCATGTTTGTGTGGGCCTGTGTGCATGTCTACTTGTGTTCATGCATGTCTGTGCATATGCATGTGTACATACATGAGTGTGTGTGCTTATGCACGTGTCTATGTCTGAGTATAGTCATGCATGTATGTGTGACTATATGTGTTTGTGTGTGTTCATGTGGTTGTGCATGTGCATGTGTGTGAGTTGGTGTATGTTAATGTTTGTGTGGGACTGTTTACGTCTGTGTGTATGTGCATGTGTGTGTATATGTTTGTAGGCGTTTGTGTGTTTGAGTTAGTGTGTGTGTGTGTCAGTGTCTATGTGTGTGCTTTGACATGTGCACACATTTTTTATGTGTTTTCATTTGTGCATGTCTATCCATGCATGTGTTTGTGTGCATGTTCTTGTGCATGCATGTGCATTGGCACTTACATGTGTGTAAGTCTGTGTGTGCATGAATTCATGTGTATGTGTGTATGTGTATATTTGTATGAATTTATGTATTTTTGTGGTTATGTGTGTGTGAGGGTGCATGTGTGTAGGCATGAGTGTGTGTGGTAGTGCGTGCATGTGTGTGTGTGTAAGTGTATGTGCATGTGTTTGTGTGCATGTCAACATGTGTGTGTGCATCTATGTGTATATCTGTTGCATCAATTTGTATACATGAATGTCTATTTGTGCTTGATTGTGTGCATGTGTGTTTATGTTTGTGCATATATGAGGGTCTACGTGCACATGCATACACGCCTTAGCTCTTATGTGTATTTGTTCTTGTGTGTGTATGCGTGTCAATGTGCATATATATGTATGTGTGCAAGTCTTGTGCAAGCATGTGTCAATACTTTTTTGTGTGAATGTGTGTGTGTGTGCATGCACTTGCATGTGTGTGGGTGCATGTTGTGTGTGCATGTGCCTAAACATTTTTATATGCCTTTATGTTTGCATGTGTGTGTTCTTGTGCATGTGCATGAGTGTTTTTGCATAAGTGTGTTCGTTTTTTTGTGAGTGCATGTATGTGTGTCTCTATTTATGTGCCTATGCGTATAGTTCTGCATGCATGCAGACATGCTGGTCTACATGCACATGTGTGTGTGCATGTTTGCTTGTATATGTGTTCATGTGCATGCTTGCATGTATATATGCATGTTTGCATGTGCAAGTGTGTGGATCTAAGTGTGCATGCATGCACGTGTGTATGTGGGTGTGTGTGCGCATGAGTGCTTATGTGCACACGTTTATGTGTGTGCAAGTGCATGTGTGTACATGTGTACATATATTAATGTGTGTGCATGCATGTATGTGCACATATGTTGTGTTTGCATGTGTGTCTATGTGCATCTATGCATGTTTGTGTTTGTGTGTTTTTATATGCATGTGTTTACTGATGCATGTGTATGTGTGTGTGTGTGTGTGCATATACTTGTGTATGTTTGTGTGTGCATTTTTACATGAGTATGGAAGTGTGTGAATATGTGCCTGTGTTTGCATGTGAGTGTGTGCGTGTATTTGCACATGTGTGCATGCAAGTGTGTGTTTTGGGTGAATGTATGTGTTTGTATCTATATATTTGCACATGTGTGCAAGTGCATGTCTTGGTGTTTGCATGTTTGTATGTGTATACATGCACTTATTGGTGCTTATTTGTGTTTGCATGCATTTTTGTATGTGTGTGCATGTGCATATGAACATTTATGTGTTTGTGCTCTGCATGCTAGTGTGCATGTGTGTGGGTGTGTTAGTGTATGGGTGTGTGCACCAACATATGTAAGTGTCTGTACATGAGTGCATGCTTATGTGCATTCATAAGTGTGTAGGTGTGCTTGTGTGTGTGCATGTGTGTACATGTGTGTGTGTGCATGCATATACCTCTGTCTATGTGTGTATGTGCATAAAGTGTAGGTATGAGCATGTGTGCACATGAATTGTGTGGCAATACACATGCATGTGTGCAAGTGTGTCCATTTGGGTATTTTCTATATCTATGTGTGTGTGATGTATGTGTGCACATGTATGTGTGTGTGGGTTTATGTGTGTCTATGTGTATGCATACATATGCATGTGTATGTGTGGATGTGGGCATGTGTATGCATGTGTAATTCATGTCTATGTGTGTGCTTGTGTGTGTTTGAGTGCATTCATAAGTGTGTGCATGTGTGTGTGTGTGAATGTGAGTGTGCATATGTCTATGTGTGAATCTATAGGTTCACATGTTAGTGCAAGTGTATATGCTTGTACACATCTATTTATGTGTGTATGTGTGTGCACATGTGTTTGTGCATGTGTATGTATTTGCACGTGCATGTGCATGTACATGTGTGTGCATGCACATGTTTATGTATGTGTGCATGCATGTGTGATTTGTGAGTGTATGTGCATGTGTGTACATGTTTTTGTGACTGTGTGCATATGTTTAGGTGCGTGTGTGTGTGTATGTGCATGTGTGCATCATTGTGTATGAGTGTGTTTATGCATGTGTGTGCATGTGTGTGCAAGTGTATGTGCTTGCATATGTGTGTATGTGTGTGTACATATGGTGCATGAGTATTGTATGCATGTGTTTGCTTAGGCATGGGTGTGTGCACCTATGTGTGTGCATACTTTTGTGTGCATGTGTATGTGTTCATGCATGTGTGTGTGCATGTGCATGTGTGTATGTTTGTGTGAATACATGTTTGTGTAGGGTGTGTGTACATATGTGTGTATGCATGAGTGCATCTGTGTGTTCATATGTGTGTGTGTAGATGTAAGTATTTGAGCATGTGCATGTTTGTATATGTGTGTTCGTGTGCTTGAGTGTATGCATTGGTGTGCATGTATGTTGCACATGTGTGTCCATGTGTGGATGTGTTGATTTATGTTTGTGTGTGTGCATGTGTGTGTCGATATCTGTGTGTGTAAGCATGTACATGTTTGTGCATGTGTATGTGTCTACATGTACATATTTGTGCATGTGTGTGAGTGTGTACATGCATGCCATCTTTTGTGTGTGAATGCATTTATGTGTCCATATGCATGCATGCATTTGTATGTGAGTGTGTTTGTGTATACACATATGTGTGTGTGTGTGTGCATGCATGCATGTATATCTGTGTGTGCAAACACGTGTACATTTGTATGAGTGATTTTCTGTGAATGTGTATATGTGTGCATATTTTTTATGTGTGTGCATATGTGTTTATGTGTAAATGAGTTCGTGTGCATGTGAATGCATGTGCCATTATGTGTACATGTGTTTGTGATTGTGTGTGCTTGAGTATCTATGCATGTGTGCTTGCATATGTGTATGTGTGTGCATTCACATGTTTGTGTGCCTACATGTGTGTTGGTGTATGTGTGTGTTTGTGTGCCTATGTGTACTGGTGCATTTGTGTTTGTGTGTGTGCGTGCATGCATTTGTATGGTTGCATGGGTGTGTGTGCTTTCATAGAAGTGTGTCTTTCTACATGTGTGTCTATACGTGTTTGTATATGTTTGTTTGTGTGTGTGTACATGTGTGTGTGAGTCTATGAGAGTGTATGTGCATGCTTGATTATATGCTTGCATTTATGTGTTTGTATGTGTGGTGCATTTGTGCTGCTGTGTTTGTATTTATGTGTTTGTGCTAATGTGTGTGTGCAAGCATGCATTTGTGCATGTATGTGGGAACACATGTGTATGTGTGTAAGTATATGTGCATATATGTGTGCACATTTGTCTATTTATGTGTGTTTATGTTTGTTCATGTTTATGTTCATTCTTGTACATGTGCATTTGTGTGTGACAAAGTGCGCATATCTATGTAAGAGAGAGAGTGTGTGTGTGTGTGTTCATTTGTGTGAGAGTGCATGTGCATGTGTGCTTGTACAAGCCTTTATGCATTTATGTGTGCCTTTATTTGTCCTTGTCTATGAGATAGAGTGTGTGCATGTCTATTTGTATGCTTGTGTGTATATGTGCATGAATATGCATATTCATGTGTGTGCTTGGGTGTGCATGCATGGGTGCATGTTCCTGTGTATTTGTGCATGTTTGTTCGTGTGTACGTTTGTGTGCTTGTGTGGGTCTTTGCATGTGCAAGTGTCATACAAGTTTGCAAGTATGCAAGTATGTGTGTTTGGTTGTGCATGTATATGCATTTATGTTTGCGAGTGAGCACGAATGTGCGTGTTTGCATGTTTGTGTTTGTGTATGTGCTTGTGCACAAGTGTATGCATGTGTATGTGTGTGCTATGTGTGTGCATGTGCATGTGCGTGTGTATGTGTCTGTGGGTGTGCTTTTGTGTGTGAATGTGCATCTTAGTGTGTGCACAAATGTGTGTTTATGCATGTGCATCTAAGTATTTGCATGTATGTGTATACCTTCGTGTGTGCATGTGTGTCGATGCGTATGTGAACTCATGTGTATGCATGTGTGCAATTGTTTGTGTTCATACAAGAGTGCATTTGTGTGCCCATGCATGCATGTGTCTATTTATGTCTGTGCATGCATGTGTCTATGTATGCACGTGTATTGTTATGTGTGTATATGCATATGTTTGCATGTTGGTGCTTACAAGTGTTGGTGGGTGTGCATGTGCTGTCATGTGCATGCACATTTGTACTCTTCTGTATGTGTGTGTCAATGTGTGCATGTTTCATGTGTGTGTATATGTGTGCATGTTTGTTTGTGGATGTGTGCATGTGTGAGTGAACAAGAGTGAATGTGTGCATGTGTGTGCTTGTGTGTATGCATGTGCATGCAATCATGTGCATGTGTGCATTCATGAGTGTGTGGGTGTGTGTGCATGTACTTGTGTGTAAGTGTGAGAACTTGTGTATATGTGTGTGATTGTGCACATGCACACATGTTTGTGTATGTTTTTTTTTATTTTGAGTGCAAGCATGTGCATGTGTGTGGTTGTGCGTGTGAATCTATATGCATTTCAGCATGCAATTGTGCATTTATGCACGTGTGTGTCTCTATGTGTGCTTGTTCATGTGATCGCATATGTGTCTTTGTGTGTGTGCATGTGAGTTTCTACATCTATGTCAATGTATTTGTGTTTGTGTATGTGTGTGTGTGTGTTGCTTTGTTCATGCATGTTTGTACTTATGTGTCTACATCCATGAGCATATTTTCATTTTTGTGTGTGTGGAGGGGGGCTGGATACGTGCATGTGGATGTGTGTTTATGTATAGTGTATTTTGTGTGTATGGGTGTATATGGGTGGGTGTGTATGCATGTTTGTGTGTGTATGTTTGTCCAGCAACATATGTCTATATGTGTGTGCACATGTCTATGCATGCACATGTGTGTGTTTGGGTGCATACATATTTATGTTTGTGTTCATGTGAGTTGATGTGTGCAAGTGTTTTTGTGTGCATGAGTGCACGCATCTATATGTGTGTGTGCACATAATCACATGTGTGTAAGGGTGTGGGTGCATATGTGTGTGTCCTCATGTGTGTGTGTGTGGGTGCATATGTGTGTGTGTATGTGTGCAAGTACGTGTGTGTAAACACCTGTGTGTGATTATATATGTCTGGTTTGTGTACATTTGTATTTGTTTGTGCATGTGCATATGTGTGTGAGTGTGTGTGTGTGTTTGTGCAAGTGTTTGCAACTTTACATGTGTGCATGTGTACATGTATGTGTGTGTGTGCATTTGTTTGTGCATTTGTGTGTATACACATCTGTGTGGGTGAGTGCTAATGCAGGTGTGTCTGTGTGTATATGTGTGCATATGTGTGTGTGTTCATGTTCACATGTATGTATGTGTGTGTGCATTCATGTTTGTGTGTTGGCTCATATGTGAGTGCCTTCTAGCTTATGTGTATGGGTGTGTTTTTGGATGTGTGTGCATGCATTTGTTTTTGTGAGCTTTCTCGTGTGCATTTGTTTGTGAGTGCATGTGTATTTGGGCATGTCTTCATATGTGTGTATGTTTGTGGGTGTGTATGTGTGTGTGATTACGTGTGCACATACTTGTGTCTGTGCATGTGTGTGTGCGTGTTTGTGCATATGTTTGCATACGTATGTGTGTATATATGTTGAAGTGTGTTTCAATAAAAAGGAAGGGGTTGAATTACTAAGAATAACAATTTCATCTTCTTACAAAAATATTTGAAGATATAGTTTAAAGTTTTCTTTAAAGGTTTAATTAAATATCTAAAAATGATTTTATACAAATTTTAATTTTGTTTTAAACCATATTAAATTTAAAAACTTGTGTAATAAAAAAATCAATTATAATTAAAACTATACACCATAATTGTTATGTGGTTTAGCTTGAAACCAAGTTTAAAGTTTTCTCTTAATTTCTTATATCTTTTATTCAACTTTTCAAACTTTTTGCAAAACATAAAGTAATTATTTAGACAAATTCTTTGTTGAGCAAATTACATTCTCACTTTAGATAACACTCTTTTCGTCTTCCTCTTCTTGTCTAACAGTCATGCAAAATAGTCCATTATTGTCTTCTTCACATGCATTGGTTTCTTTTGCATCACTCCAAATTACTTTCAATACTTTCTTTTACTTCTTTTTCCTATTCATTTCCTTTTCAAATCTTTCTTGTATAATAACACATGTTGCTCTAAAATGTCCCAATTTATCACATTTATGACAAATGAGTTCCTCTTTTTTGCTCTCTTATTAGACCTTTTATTTTTTTGTCTATTTATAATATCAAAAATGTTAGACAAACCTCTAGAGATTAAAATAATACCATCTTCATTGGTAGAATCCACTTCTTGAGTGCCTTCCTTCATCAAATGTTATTGATTGTTTCTTCTTCTTTGTTTTATTTTTCTCAATTAATTCTTTTTTTCTCCACTCTTTTCTAGCTCATTTGTCATATGCTTATCCATTAAGTTATCTATTGTCGTTTTGGAAATATTTTTGATGTCTTATTGGTGGTGGTCAATTGATCATATTATTTTGGCAAGATCCTATCTTCTTTACCTATTTATTCAAAGAAATTGGCTTTTGAAAACTAGAAAGTGGTTTAGTAATATTGGTAAATCTTGAAAATATACTTTTGATGGACTCATTTGAAAGCATCCTAAAAAAATCATAGTCACGTGTCATCATATTTATTGTTTTTCTTAATTAAAGAGGTACCTTCATATGCTACTTCTAATGTATGCCAATTTTTATAAGTTATTTCTAAATTTTTAATTCTATTAAATTTGATAACATTTAAAGCACAAATTAAAATATTTATAACCCTATCATTTAATTGTACTTTATGTTTTTAATTTCATCCATTTCATAAAATGGTTTAGGTACCAAAGCACCATATGAATTTTTTAGTAAGAAAATCAAATGATGCTTGTAATAATTTCCACATTTCTCTATCAAAATATTTTAAATAACTAATCATACTAGTCTTCTAATAGAGATTGTACTAACCAAAAAAGAGTGATAACCTATAGGAAAAAGAGCCTTCACCAAAACTCACTGAACCATTAATTTGAGTGATGGATCACTAAGAGAAGTTCTCACAAGAAAAGGACCTTACTTTTGATACTAATTGAAGTGTAGTTCAATAAGAGGGAGATGAATTATTAGAAATAAAAATTTTAATTTTTTATAAAAAATAATTTAAATATATAATTTATAATTTTTTAAAGGCACAAATTTTAAATTCATTTTAAAACATATTAATGTTCCAAAAATTTTATGAAAACATCAATGATAATTAAAATTATAAACCAATACTTTTTAGGTGATTTAGCTTAAAATCAAGCCTACATCTACTCCAAAAAAACTAGAGAAAAGGAAACACTCAATATATCCCTTAAGCTAAAAGACAGACACATTAAACTTCACAAAAAATAAACAAATGAGATAGCTACTACAATCCTACAACGAAATCAATGACAAGCTATATTGACTTTACAATGAAATGCCAATAAAAGATAAGCATTTAATGACATAAAATAAAAAATAATATGAACAAAATCCTATGCTTGATGAAATGACCAAAGAGTCATAGGTATCTTAATTAAACTAATAGGATAGAGAAAATTATAACGTAGCTAATTTGTGAAGAAGTAGAATTTTAGGAATTTAATGATGAAAGGATGCAACAGCATATGAAAGTAATAATAATAATGGGCTATTAACGACTTAAATATTTTGGCTTAAAAATTTTCTTTAGATTACACAAAAATTCATCTATCCTATTTGCAAAAAATTTCTCTTATTTAGACATTTTGTAATGACCAAAATTACTTGTCTAATAGGTAAAATAGTCATTAATATTCTACTACATTCATATATTTTAATTAAAATTATGATTATTTTCATAAAAATCCCAACTACTTGAAATAATTGCTAAAAGCATTGTTGCACTCAACTATCAGATTGAAACTATACAAGACTATTCTATGACAAAAATTGTGTAATTAAACAAATGAGATTTAAGTGAAATTGTTTAAAATTAAGATTTAATTAGGGCTATTAGATCTAAATCCTGATTAGATTTTTGGATCAAGATATTATTTGTAGATAAAAAATGGACCGTGCAATCACAAAATGCAATGATCGAATAGAGGATATTATTAAGCTTTATAAAAAGGCAAAGGAGATTGAGAATGTTTGATAGCAAAATTACATAATCAGATTTCTCTGGTTACTCTCACAATTTAAAATAAATTACATAAAAATAAGCCTTTGGTTTAGTCCTATAATGTAAATGAGAATAAGAATACTTTGTTTTTAAAGCTTTATGTAATTAGTAAAGATATTCTTTTTAGGGTTAGCTATCTCCTGGTTCACTCATGATGTCTTAACTTCTATGACCAATAATGCATTAGATATAATTTCTAAATACAAGATTAATGATCCCATCTAAAATGCAATAATCTATTTAAGATTGATTACTAACACTGATAACTAACCCGTTCAATAACCCAAATTGGTATTATAGTGAATGGGCTAATGAATTTGGTTAATCAAACATTCTTTTTACCAATTAATTAGCACTACTATAACATACTTTTTGCAATAGGTAAATTAAAATTTTTAAATATATGATTAAGCTAAAATGATAGTCAAGATAAGATAGATAAAAAATATTAAAATCCTAAAATTTTTTTTAAGATGATTAATTTTAATTTAATTTGTCTTCTCATAAATATTTTAATCAAGTTTAAAATTCTAATCAAATTAATATTAAATTATCTAAATAACATCCAAATTATATTCCTTGGTCTTTTGCCACTCCAACAAAGATGATCTTCATGAGACTTGACATTTGCTAACTTTTTCTTTTAGTTTTCTCATGAATAAGAGCATCGACTACCAAAAATTTGAAAATTAACTTAAAAAAATTTATTAGAAATATTTAGGTTGTGTTTATACAATTATGTGCGTGTGTGCATGCATGCAGGCTTATGTACACGTGGCTGTGTTTATGCACTTGCATCAGCCATGAGGATTTGAATGTGTTTGATTGTTCATGAGTGCATACATATTTGTGTGTGTGTGTATGCATGCATATGCATTGTATCTGTGTATGTATAAGTGTGTGTTTGTGTGTGTGTGCCTATGTATGTTCCTGTGAGTGTGTGCAAGTCTGTGTGCATGTTTGTGCATGTGCATGTGCTTGTTTATCTGTGTGAGTAGTTGTGTGTGTGTATGTCTGTGCATCCATGCACATATCAGTGTGCATATCTTCATGTGACTATGTATGTGTGCATGTGTGTGCATGTGTGTAGGCATGTGTGAGTGGTTACACATGTGTGTGTCTATCTCAATGTGTGTATCAAAGGGCTTACATGTGTTCATGCACATATACATGCATGTTTATGTTTCTGTGCTTGCAAGTGTATGTGCATGTTTGCATGTGTGTGTGCATTTATGTTTGCATGGTTATGCATTTATGTGTATGTATGGGTGAGTGTGTCTATGCATTACGTGAGTGTGTGAGCACATGCATTACTATTATTGAATTTGTGTTTGTGTGCTATCTATTTGTCAATGTGTGAGCATGTTTGTTTATGTGTATATGGGTGTGTTGTGCATGCCTATGTCTATATCCATGTATGTGTGGGTGTGTGTGCATGCATTAATGTTTTTGTGTGCTTGTGTGATTGAGCATGAGTGGGTGTGTTTGTTGAGCTTATGTGTGAGAATATGTGTGTTTGTGTGCATGCGTATGTGTGTTTATTCCTACATGTGTATGTGTACATGTGCATGTGCATGGAATTATGTGTGTATATGTATGTATCCATGTGTATGTGGATGTGTGCATGCATTTATGCATGTCCATGAATGTGTAAGTGCATATGCATATACACACATGTGTGTGCATGATGTTAGTGTGTGTGTGGGTGTGCACGTGCATGTATGCGTGCAATTTTTTATGCATACGCTTGTGCATAGGTGTGCATGTGTCTGTGTGTGTGTGTGCCTGTATGATTGTCCATGTAAGCATGTGTGTTAGGAATAATAGGATGTTATGTTTGATGATACAAGGTAAGGAATACAAATTGGACCTAGATGATAAAGGTTTTTCATTGATAAACTTTATTTTGTTTCAATGTTAGCAAGAGTTTTTTATGGTGCTTCCATATGCACATATGATGTACAAACTAAAATTTTTTCCTTCAAAGAATAGATTTTATAAAAATCAAACAACAAAAATTTTTTATTCTTCTAATCCAAATTTTCATTTCTGAGCAAGATATTTTCTACTATGAATTAATTGAAAATTGAATCATCTAGAAGAACAATGTCATAGTCATCCTTTATTTGAATGTAATTCACTAATGAAACAAGCATTCAAATCATCATCTATGAAAATGTTTCATGTTTTTCTTTAGTTAGTCATATTTCATTTCTACATCATTAATGCTATTATCATGAAATGTACAATTTCCCTTTACAAAAAGAAATATTTCATCCTATGTTTTCCAAATTTGTGATGCCATTCATCAGTTGAAGAAGATTATTCAGCAAAAAATAAAACATTTGAATTAACTTTATTATACGATGAACATTGACCTTGATCATGAGCTATTTTCCAAGAAAGGGGAAAATACTTTTGGGGTTCTTTTGTCCCTTCTTTTTCTTCTCTTTCTTCTTCTTTCTTCTCTTCTTATTACCTTATTTCTCGCTTTTCCATATTACACATCTAACACACACATTGCCTTATGGAAAGTGCTTTTCATTAACATTTTAATGCAAATTCTTATGATATACAATAAAAAAATAACTTATACCTTTTGAATGATGTTTTTCCATTAAGTTGATAAGAAATATTCATAATAATGACATGAGTTATTCAAATTATTTCCCCAACTTTAAATCAACATTTTAAACAAAACAGGCAGAAAGAATTTTTCCAATACGAAAATTGTTGTCTTATGAACATTGGCGGGTAGTTGACCGTGTCCCCAAATGAGATTTTGTGAACTTTTAAAGAAATAATGTAATATGCCTTTTGATGGTCTACTCAACAATGTTAAGCCTATGGAATAGATAATTTCTATACACAAAGCAACAACCTACTTTGATACAACTTGTTCACCCTTAGTTATAACCAAAGGTGAAGAATTTGGATTAATATGAAGAATAATGCAAGAAACAAAGTCGCAGAACTTTTTAAGATATTCAACAACTAGGCTTTATTATAGACCCCCATAGAATTTTAAACCCCATGGTATATAATCAATCCTTTACTTTAGCATAATGAAAAGGCTTCACACAAACATTTTTTAATACAAGGAACTTTTGCGAAATATTTTAAAAAAAAGGAATACAAGATGTATTTACCTTAATAATACACTTTACTCCAAGACTTGGAGTAAATCCTTCAAATATCGACAAACCAAAGGCCTTACTCTAGCAGCCAATGCATTGTCAACACAATGCTTCAAAGTAAGGTAACTTGCCTTCCCCTCATTAGAAGGACATGATTTAGGATCTTTCCATGCTCGCACGTAGAGCCAAGGGAGTTTCTAAGAAAGTTATTACAATAAAATTTAGGAAATAGTAACCTTATCTACATTTCATGGATATGTAATAAATATCACTAATTCATTATGATTAGAAGTTCTAAAAGAAAATCATGAGATTTGTATGATTATGAGTGTATGAAGGTGCTGTGTTATAGTAGTAGAACAATGTTCTTGATCATTATCAAAAATTATTATTTAAATTAAAATCCCACGAAATATTATGCTTTAAATGAAATGTCACTAGATGATTGAATATGATTCAAATCTATGATATTTTTCTTATACACATTGTGCGATAAAAATGAGGCCTATTTACAGGAACACAAGAACTCGTAAGTTCCTCCAATTTGTTGTATTACAACTATGAAAAAATTGTTTTTTTCCCTCACAATTTGTAAAATTCTTCACAGATTTGATATTGTAAACATATTGTTGTACAACATAAACTTACCTTACATTACTAAGACTTACCACAAATGAATATTGACCTACCCTATACAATTTCAAATTAGAAGAATATTTAGTACTCCAATGCCACTAACACATGAGATCACTCATCATGCAACCCCTATGCAAGTTTGCATTGCACAATTCACTTACAAGAAATAGTACTCACCTCCAAATTACGCATCTTTCCAAGCATGTATATTTAATAACATTATGTTAATAAAAGTTTGCAATGGGTGTAAAATTTTGTATAAATGTTAATGGTCTTTTTAGGTCACTTTTAGTCAACTCAAATAAGTGTCAAAATCAACAAAGTGATGATTAATGTGTGATATGTTTGTATTGTGATATAATAATTTTTTTTGAACTCAGTTACACATGTGATTGATAAGTCAACTAAAGTAATGATATGAAAAGTATGTTCTAATATTAAGTTTACCATTTATCTAGGTAACTTAATAAATTATATGATGAATAGTAATGATATAATTACTTTTTTCATTATGCAATCCATGAACAAGGTCATTTAACAATATAATTTATAAATCTTGGGTTGTCCTACAAAAAATGTTTAGATATTGATACCTTGATTTAACTATAATACTCATTATATTGCATGCATAAAAGATTGAACTTACTTATATTGATGTTTGCTTATAAGCTCTTAGTTTTTATAAGATAAGTATAGGCACAATAGTCATAGTTGACCAACAATTAGGTGTCATGGGATTCTTTGAAAACAACTATTATAATTTTTAGGTTATTATATTACTTATTATGAGGATTGGAGTTCAACTCACTAGATGTCTTATGACGAAGCCCATGATAGTGGTGAATTTGGAGTTATTAGAGTTTTTAAATCTTTCTTAGAGAATTACAATGGATCATCAAATGTTAAATCTAATGATTGAAACATTTGAGAAGAATCAAGAAATATAAAAGATAAATATGTACTAAAGAAAAGCACTGACAAAATATTGTGCACTTTTCCCAAAAAACCTATGGACATCATTGATCCTTAAGTTCCCAAGCTTAAGCTAGTCACTACCTAAACAACACTTCATAAGTTGAGAAAATTTTGCAATTTCTATCTACATAATTTAAGCATAAAAATCCTTTTGACATTTTCGTGACTGCAAATACTACCCTCACTATTTTTTTGTTACAAGAACATATGTTCATTACATTTCTATTGGGTTAAGAATAACTCTAACAAACTACAAAACTAAGCTATAAGAGGGTTTACCCTTTTTTGAAACAAAGCACTAAATTGTTCTCTTAATCCATGCTAAGAGGAAAAAGACAACATAAGAATTATAATATTAAAATAAGGGAAAACACTAAAATTTAATGTATCCTTTTTGTGATGTAAAATAATAAGTCATAACATAAGCACTAAATCACTATTACCAAAAAATGATCAATAATTATTGTAAGATAAGCATTGTCATATAGCACTTCTAAGCCCTTCCAAAATGCACATCTTAGAACTTCCAAGAAAAAAAATATTAACAAAGTGAGGTAATGTTAGAGGCCAAAAAAAGAACACAGTTGGCAAAGAAAAAAATTTTTCCTTTTTAAAATTTTAACAATAAAAATAAAATTTTCAAGTAAATTATTAAAATATAAAAATTTTATTTTAGCTTAAGTAGTATTTATTATTGTACCAAGTATATTAGCTCATCCTCATAATCAAATTCCTACCAATATATTTTCTTAATGTTTACATCAAAGTTTAGGCACAATGAAATAATTTATAAACTAATTATTACGCTAAATGTTTTACCTGTCTGTTGGTCTATTCACCTTAAGAGAAATCCATTAACATATGAAAAATTAAACTCTTATCAGGGTGTTATTTAGAACCTAAAATACTAAAAATTCTTTAAAAAGTATTAAGGAATGTTAAAGAACATTACACGTTAATCAAGGTTAGGTTGCATGTGTAACATCTTATAATTATTCAAAGATTAACCTTGGCATTTGTAGCATGATTATTAAGTAGAGTAGGTGGCAACACATTAAGAATTAAGTAAAAACTTTGATTAGGAAGTTTTATCAAAATCAATTTCACACAAATGAGATAAACATTTAGAGGCAATCCTATTTAGAGTAGTCTAATAAAAGAAAGAGTAACTCTGATATTACATTATCACTTAGAAAATTGAAATTATAGAAAGAGTGTACCTTTTTAGTAATGTTGACTTATAGTTTCCTTTGGGGTTAACATGTGGAGCACTAAAGATGGAAAATACTAATGAGGTGGAGGTTTGGGTTAGTGTAGAAGCTTTGTTAAAAGAATAACAAGATTGTAAGCTAGGATATGGAGCCTCATTAAGGAGGGTGGCATTTTAGTGATTGGATCATTGGAGTTAAAAAGGTGGGTGAAAACTTACATGTGATTACAGAAGTAGAAATTTTTTTAGTTCCTTGCTCTCTTGGTGGACATCTCAATCCTTGTCTCTCACAAGGGTGGGAAAGTTGGAATCTCTCTAACTAGAGTTGGGCATACACTTTTTTCCTACAAAGGTGGAAGCATTTAAATAAGAGAAATTTCATTTATCAATAACAACAATATAATGTAGGAACCTATGCTATTTATAGATGAAAGAGAGCCCAATGCATGGAAAAAATAAAAAAGGTAAAATGCATCTTTAGAAAATATCATAAGTACAAAAAAAGAAAATATAATTTGAAAGTTAAATCACCCAAGAATCAAAAAGAGATCTTTAGAATCTTATGACATTAACACTAAATAAATTAACCACATGAAATATGAAAAATATGGAGAAAAAAATTTTTATAATTGAACCACTTGATATTCAAAAAAGAACTTTAGAATTTTGTAACATTAACTCCAAGTTGTTCAACCACAACAAATATAAAACATAATAAACGAAGAAAACATTTTTGACACAAAAAATTATGCAATTATGCAACGTGATTGTCATATGTTAACGACGATATGATTAGGATGTTAATTGTTGTACAAGAGGGATGAGGATGATTGGCTGTGGCAAGAGGTGATAGCTGATAGGAAACTTGGTGATGGTGGGTAACCAAGGAATAACAAATAATTTAGCAATGATGGGTACCCAGGTGATGTTGGCCAACTAGGTAGTATTGATCTAAAGACCTAATGATGAATGACTAATTAAAATAAGTAATACATGTAAAAGAATTGACATAAATGTTAACATAATTAACTCAAAAATATGATTGGACAATAAGAGCAAAAATAATAGAGATAATCACAGGAAAACCTAGAGTACTATAGTTGTCCCATATAGTTGACTAATCAAAATAAGATTTTTGTTTAGTATAGC
Organism: Vanilla planifolia; assembly: GCA_023846275.1. Taxonomy (NCBI): domain Eukaryota; kingdom Viridiplantae; phylum Streptophyta; class Magnoliopsida; order Asparagales; family Orchidaceae; genus Vanilla; species Vanilla planifolia. The sequence continues at coordinate 55,375 of JAIUJO010000367.1, forward strand.
TTTGAGTTTGAATGGGTCTAGTATGACACAGTTGAGTGTGTGTTTTTGAGCTAACATAAAATACTCCTGCATTATCCTCTTTAGGTGGGAGAGAGCATGGCATAATATTATCAAGTTGATGGACATAGAAGTGCTTGAATAAGAGTGGCATGATGTAATATAACTTATAAAATGTAAGCCAAGAGTTCTGAATCAAAAACATGTCCTTGCAATATACTAAAACCTTTTTAAGTATACAATGCTTGGTTAGAATTGCCATTTGATCTAAAATATTTTTCACATTTTCCATACTCTTGGGGCTAATTTACTGGTAGGAAGGAGTTCATCAACATAAGAGAGTTAAACACAAATGACTTAATACGTATTAGATGTAGCAATTTTTATGACACTAAATCCTTAATATTAAAGGACACACTAATCCCATATTCTCCTAACAAATGTAGTATATACACATTAGTTCCTAGTCTTTGAACAATCTTAAAAGGTCCAACTCCATGTGCTTTTAATTTTTTGAAAGCTCCAAAATGTAAACATTCATAACTTTTTTGTAAGTTTCTATTAGATTCTCATATGTTTTCTTACTTATATTAGGTTTAATATATATTACTTTTTATAATGAAACATATGAAAAGTAAAGAAAGAAATAGAGGTAGAAGTATGAAAGTCTACTAGTAAGGGAATACGATAAATCGAGGACCTATGTTTATCACTAAGACAAATTTTGAAGGGCCTTAGACCAACACTATGATTAACAAAATTATTGTATGCAAATTTGGCTCATAGTAGTAGTTACTCCCAATGTTTAGGTCATTTCATTATCAAGCTGCAAAGAAGATCTTTTCAACTATCATTTAATACTTCTATTTGTCAATCTAGTTATGGGTGGTATGCTGAAAAATGTTTTAGCATACTTTCTAGTAAATAATATAAGATCTTAAAAAAATAGCTAGTAAATCTAACATCTCATTCAGATACTATCGTCATTGGAACACCATGTAATTTAATTATTTCATTGAAAAAAATCTTAGAAACAAAGGTTGCATTTGATGTGTTACAACAAATGATAAATTAAGCTATTTTAGAGAAACAATCAATGACCACAAGGATAAAGTCATGCCTTGATGAGGTATTAGGTAATCCAAAAACAAAATCTATATTTAGAAACTCCCATAGCTTGTCAGGTATAGGTAATGGAATGTAAAGTCCTTGGCCAACATTTGAATATTTTGTTGTTACACATATGTGACATTGGGCTACAATAAATCCTAAATAATGTATCATTCTAAGCCAATAAATCCTCTTTGAAATATCTCTATGAGTCTTATAACTTCAAAAATGATAAGATAATCATCTAACATGTACTTCCCAAAGAAAAAAATCTTTACGTGATGAATTTTGGATGCATAAACTTTTATTTTGTTATAGGTAACCAACTTTTAAGCCAAACTCTCTAGATACAAGGTTTGTAGTCGATTTCATTTCTTGATAAATTTGTTAAATGTTCTAATAATCGAGATATTAGTTTTTAGTTAGGTAAAATTTTGGGCCTTTATAGAAAAAATGGTTAATATGTAAACACAATGATTAAATACAAAAGTATTTTATTTCTTAGGTCAGGCTTTCGTTTGATAACAAATCTATAACTTATGTCTTGTTGGGTATTTTGGAACCTGAGCACCTAATGGTGAAAGTAAAAGACATATTGTTTGAAATATAAGTAATATTTCTAATGACTTAAAGATTAAATTACAACATATAGTTTTCTTTCATATATAGAACACTTCTTTTTTGCATCATCAAGTTTGTCATTTAATAAAGCCAATAAGATATTTATCTTGATAAAGGGCACCACCTATCCTTACTTCTAGTCCATCCCGTACAACCTCAAAGGTAGTAAATAAATCTATTTTTAAATGGGTGGCTTGTCAAAGATTCTTTCAACTTTTTAAAAATTAGGTCTACAAATTTTGTCAAAGCAAGTTTATGAAACATAAAATAATTAGTAATCAAGTGATCATTGTATTAAAGTGTGAAAGCATTTAATGTCATATGTTATTTTTTTATTTTTCCACTCAAAAATATCTTTATTTTTTTAGGGTCAGTAGACAACACTTTAGAAGAAACTATGTATGAGAAGAAGGCAACCTTGGTCGTGAAAAATTCATATTTACTTAGATTTATGAATATGTATTTTTTTTATAGAGTTCAACTTAGCTTATGCATATCAACTATTTATATACAAAAATATCATCAAAATAAAGAATGGTTAATTACCTTAAGTGTTGTTTTAAAACATGGTCATCAATCGAATGAATTTACTTAGTGCATGTTATAACCCAAATTACATCACTTACAGTTCATACAAACCAACTTTAGTCTTAAATATTATCTTTCATTCATCTCTCATTGTAATTTTAATTAATGATAACCACTTTTTAAGTTTACTTTAGAAAATATTGTAGCACTTAGCATCTGATTTAAGAGATCATCTAAATAAGAAATTAATAAAGAATATTTTATTGTGATTTGATTAATTACTTGTTTACCAACACACATCCTCCAGGTTCCATCCTCTTTTCTTGCTAAAAATATAGGCATAACATAGGGACTAATACTTTCTTTGTTAAATCCCTTTTTAAGTAGGGTTTCTACCTGATGAGCTAACATAGTATGAGTCTCTTCTGTTAATCTATAATTAAGAAGGTTGGGTAGCCTCTCTTTAGGAACAAGATCAATCATTAGTTTATGTACTATAAGTGTGGTGGTGTGTCATTTAGAAAAATATCAAAAAACTCATTTGGAAAGCACTATACAAGAAGTGATGGGTCTGGTATACTAGAGGCCAAGTTCTTAATTATAAAAGACCAAACTAAATTTCCTTGATCAAGGGTCTTCTTAACTTGAGGCAGTGTGATCAAGCACAAATTCTTTGTCTTTTTCCATTTTTGTTCATGGGCTTTAAATTTTTTATAGATTTGTTAGTCTTAAATGAATGAGATTTTTGATGAAGTAGAGAAAGGTAAATGTGATGGCTTTTTCTTTGCAAATAAAAGAACACATGTTAGTTTAATCCTTTAAAATCATATCCCAATAAAAAACTCTTTTCCTTCCAATGGTAAGATGACTTACTTGGATAAGTATGTTATTAAATAAAATATCATCACTAAATCTTTTTAATTTCAAGGGTACATAATATCATAAATTAATAGGTATTTAAATTTTTCTATTCATGATAGAGTAGAGGTTTCGGTGTTTCAATAGAGAAACTCTTATTGCTTAGTGGCATGTTACAATGATGCAACTAACAATATTGATGAACATCTTACATGATTGTTCCTAAATTTTTGTACTGGTGCTGATGATGTTGGTGCACCTCTAGTCATCCTATTGCTATGGGATTATAAGGGTGCACTTATCCATTAAAGTTCTCATATTTTCCAATTCCTACATGACATCCATATTAGAAATTATATTTTCTTCTTCCTTTGGCTCTTCTTGTTTATTATTATTGTATAGGTTTATAGCCATGTCTCTTTTTGAGTTGTTGATGGTTGTTCATGGCCCTTAAAATAAGAGATTCTAGATTGGGTAAGGTAGTAACATTTTTAAAATGAGTGCACTAAATGTTATCTAAGGTAGTAACATTTTTCAAGTTAAGCTCAACAAATATATATTTCTTTAATCTTATCCTAAAATAGGAGAGTACTAAATGTTTCAATTCATCAATCACTTTGAAGTTTACAAACCTCTAATATGTCAATGTACTCTTTAATAGACTTACCACCATAACAAAATGTTTACCATTTATCTAATAATTCAATATTATAGGTTTATAGAAAAAACTTATTGTAGAAACTAATCTTATGGTTTCTATATGTTTGGGATATCTCCTAATAATTTTTAACATGTTTTCATCCGAAGTTTCTCCAAAACTTATGTGTAATATCATTGAGTTTAGTTTAAATAAATTGATAATTTCTCTATTAAATTATTTTGCATTTGTTCAAGTAATCATCTATACTTGTCTATTAGTCATTATAGTCCTTAGGATTAGAATTACCATTAAAGGTTAAGGCATCTAGCTTTATTTTTAGGATATGTTCTCTCTCTCATTTGATGCCTAATAAGTTTGTCTTCTTTACTAGCCATATCTAGATCATCATTTAGCTCTAACTCATTAGAAGGTTCATTTCATCTTGTATGGTTATAATTTGTCTTATGGATATCTTGGTGAGATTCATCAGAAGGATCATCATATCATCATTTGTTTTTATGTCTCTCGGCGCTTTTTACTAGATTATTAGGTGTGGTATTTTTTCTCTTATTATCTATTTATCTTCTAAGTTTTTTTTAGATTATTGATTTAAGAGAATTGTCTATCAGATTGGTGATTTAGGTTATTAATCATGATAGTTCTTGGATGGGATCTTGGATTAAGTTTTATATTTAGTTTTGACTAGATTCTTAACTTTAGTTTGATATTTGGTATGACCTACCAAGCCTTATGACCATATAAAAGTTTGACAGATGAGGATATTAAGAAACAAGAAAAAGGAGTGATATCATCTTTTTTATATATTTCTTCAATTTAAAATAATTTGTAAAGGCAAAGTAACAATAATTTTAGGCTACCAAAGCTGATATGGGATGTATTTCCAAAAAAATGATAGGTGATCATGGTCTTACTTCTACCAAACCTCCTCTTACATTGAACTATATCAATCTCAAGAAAGATGAGATAGAGTAATATAAGTGCTTTCAAACTTGCTCTTATGATAGAGCTTATCCAAAACTAGTTAATAGTTCTTTTGTGGACATACTAAGTAAAGGAATTTTTTTGGATGCAGAAAAAAATTTATTAGGAGCCTATATCATAGAAATTCTTAATATATTATTAAAAAATATTAAAAGATATCTTACACTAATTAGGATGATGTGTTGTTTATGGTATTTTATAACTATTAAAATGTTAGCCTCTAAATTTGTAGCATAGATTATTAAGTTGAGCATGTGATAACATAATAAGGGTGTTGATAGAAGGATGAATTTCAGCTCTTCTAGTAGAAGTTCTCTCCCTTCGATCCATATCTCTAACAAGATAAGGAAAGTTGGAATCTTTATAACTAGAGTTGGGCATACACTTTATAGTCATAGAAATTGAAGCACACAAATAAGAGAAATTTCTTTCATAAAAAAACTATACTATAATGAGAGAGCCTCTCTTTCTCATAGCTGAAGGAGATCTAAATATATGAAAAAAAAATTAAGGGAAAATATACCATTGGAAAATATCATTAGAATGAAAAAAGAGAATGATATTTTTGGAGTTAAATCACCTGAGAATCTAAAAGAGATCTTTAGAATTTCATGGCATTAATTTTGAAAAGATCAAACACATTAAATGCAAAATATGTAAAAAATATCCCTTTTGAATTAAATCACTTAGGAATCTGTAAAAATATTTAGAATTCCATGCTATTAACTCCAAGAAGATCAATCCAATTTAATATAAAATATAAAAAACTATGAAATTTTATGACATAGGAAAGATAATGAAAACATATTTTATGATGATGAGAAATCAATGATGGTGTGACTAGTATGTCAGCAATAAAGAAGGCAGATGAAGGAATTTGACAATGATCAAACTGTGGCAGCTAATGAGTGGCGAAGAGATGATAGGTGGTGAGGAAGAAGTAGGTGGCCTTGTGATAGGTGGTCAGGAAGAAGTTGGTGGCCTTGTGATGTTGGGCAACTACTGATGTTGGGTAACTATGTAATTATGATTCAGAGTAGTAGATGATTAGGTGATGCAAGATAATTATCAATAGTAAGTTGTGCATAGGAACTAATATTAGTAATGATATAATCTATTATGGAATTTGTTTGGATGAATAAAGAAAAAAAAGTAGAGGTAACAATGGGGGAAAATATATCATTGTAGTCAATGCTTATGGTTGACAAAGATGATTAATAGAAATAGAATTTAGTTAAAGTATGGCTTAAAGATTTAACTGGATTGCTGCGATTACAATGAATATATGTTTGTGAGCTAACACATGGTGCTCCAACGTCATCCATTCCCTTCAAATTTTATATCCTAAATTCAACAAACTATCCATTTTAACTTCAAATTAGCTTTTGATAAAGACATAGCTTTGCTTAAGTTTCATTCTCATACATTAGATGATTTGTTCCATGTTCATAACTGATAATAGATTGAACTTAAAGTTTCTATTACATTGTTTGATGGTCATCTTATAGAAAGTGAAGTTGATGATCAACATAGTCCATTTTATTAGATTTAAACCTCGAATGATATATTGTTAATTAGATTGAACATTAAATTATTGATCAAGTTGTTTAATAGGCCTTGAAGAAATTTTCATCTCCATATTTAACCATTTTTTTAATTGTAGCTAGCTTAGTGGTTCATTACCCACAATACACTTGTTTAGATAACTGTTTATATGATAAAAGGACCATCAAAAAGAGATTCTTTTAGTAATTTTTATTTAAAAAGTTCATTTTTTACCAATTCCTTTTTAAAGGTATCTTTTGACAAAATAATGAATTTTTGTTGATGTAATGGATTATGAATATGAGTATTTGTTTTTAGCTTAAAAGTTAATATTTGCATGTATAAAAATTCAAGTTCCCGATGAGCACCGTACATCTAAGACTTCTCACTATTGCTACAAATTTAAATCTTTCATCTTGATATAGGAAATAGTCTCATATTCAATTTTATCAATGCATGAAATGAATGGCAAGTGCATGCTTGACATGAGATTCATGGGTAGTTCTTGGTCAATATCTAATAAAAAGTAATTTATCCATTGCATAAGTACTCAAAAACACAAACAATGCCTTGAACATAAACTCATGGTGCCCTTTGGTTTCTCAGTAATTGTCAATACCCTTGAAGTTATTCGATATCATTCATATGACTTTTGTAGGCTCTACTCAGGAAGCATTTGTCACCATAAGATAAGAATCATCACTTATAATTTCCTAGTTTTCTAAATAAAAAGTCATGCACAAGGAATACCATAAGGTAACAAGAATAAGCTACTTAAATAGCTTGGTATAGTCAAAATCATATTTTGCCACTTAAGCACATGGTGCAAAAAATACCTGCATTTTTATGATACCATTTGCGAAAATGAGAAATTATTAAAAACTAAAATGGTCCTTAATTGCACAAGCTTCCTTAAAATATACAAATAACACTAGCAGTACAAAGGCACTCAAATGGGGTAAATGAAATTAGTATGAAATTGTTTTAAAAACTGACACATTAGATACCAAAAGTGTTTGAGTTGTAATGAAAAATTCACAAAAGCTATTTTAATAAATATGTAGGAAATAATATATAAATTCGAAGGTGCATAAAAATGTTTTTGCTTTTCGGCTCTTTCCAAATGAGCCAACTAACACAAAGTCAATTAGGCATGCCCTAAATAATCCTTTCACCCCTTTGTCATAGTTAATGAGGAAGCCATTGCATTACGTGCCATTTCTTTGGAATTGAGACATAACTTCCATTATTGAGGTAAGTTTAGGCTTGAACACTACTATCTTTATGAGATTTTGATGAAGCTCAAACCCCAACCTAATGTAGGATGATATGCTAAACCTATTATAAGCTCATAAATAATTGAAAAGTATTTAGGTTCAAACAATATAATTGAATAAGAGCCTACCCAAACATTCTATTAATTTAGAATTGTAATTCATAGGATCAATGGACAATTTAAAACTTCTTCAAAAGTAAAAGACTTAAATTGAACTTTGACATTGGGGACCTTACCCTAAAAGAAAAGTGATTTTAATAACTAACACCCAAAATAATGATGTTGGTGGAAAAGTGGAAAGGCGATTTGCCAATACAACAAAGATGATTTTCATGCCAGATTACCTTTGCTTCTCTTCTTTAAGCTATCCCGTAAACATGAACATATATTATCTAAATTCTAAAAGTTCACTTACATAAATTTAAGAAAAATATTTATGATTGTTATCATCAAAAAATGTACTATGGCTACAAGTTAATACAATAATAACTACTGTATCATGCTCCCTAGGTGAGAAAAGGCTCAACTATATGGAGCCATAATAAAATCTCTAGTAGTTCTTTAACATCACAAAATTTTTGTGGTGAAGCTCCTCCTTAGTAATCTAAGTGTCATTAAAGACTCGAAGGACTTATGAAGTTGCCAAAAATCTTTTTTATACATGATTATATGCTAAGATTATTTGATCATCTAAGATTGGCTCCATTTGATCTCAAAGCTCATGAGATGTGGCTAAATGCATTGTTGCGATAAATTTACTTGGAAATGATGGTGATGGCTAAAAAGGCTCACTAAGTATTAGGCATAGTTTTTTATAAGATGCAAAGTATTGAATATTTAAGGAAGCTCTAATTCTATAATGTTTAAGTAAATCAAAATAAAGTTGTTGATACTTTGTATTAAATAGTCCAATATTATAGGCATGTAATATTTTATGGGTTCCACATAAGGTCTCCTAGACCTAACACAATTAATTATATAATCTCTCTCAACAAATGTTTTAAGTTGTTCATGAGTATTTTTTGGTCATTTATATATATTTTATTGTTTAAATTAATTTATTTGGTAATATATTTATGTAATCACAAAATATGATGAGTAAAAAACTCAACAACTTAAGAAGTTCTAAATCACAAGAAAAAAGAATAAAATCAATAAGACTCTGGTGACGATTATGAGGACTCAAACCTATTGTTCTATTAATTGAATCATTCTAAAAGAAATTAAGTAGAATGCTTTAAAAGATTTTAGGTTTCAACGTGTTCCATTACTAGTTTACAAAAAAGTTTGCCTAAGCTATAATTGAGTACTTTTATTTTCTCCTTTGTTTTTGGGATAATAAGTCCATAAAAACTTAACTTTTGATTTTTTTAGGTGTCAAAGTATTTTTTAAAGTTGTCGGTAAATCAGACATCATGATCTAAAATAATTATTTGAGGTAAGCCATGTAGGTTCATAATTTTATCAAGAAATCACTTCATAATATAGGAGGTATGTCATGTCTTATGGTAAGGTATAAAATGAGCCATTTTAGAAAACTTATCAATATGAATATAGAATCATTTATTTCTAATGACTTTGAAAAATCCTAATACTAAGTTCAAACTTGTATGTTTTCATGGTGATTGTGCTATAAGAAATGGTGTATATGCACCTTGACTATAATTACCTAATTTAGTTGTGACACATGCTAAACATTTAGAATCATTAAATGAAACATTTTTCGATAATCTTGGCTCAAGAAATCAACTGGTCACACCTCTTATTATTTTTACTTTACCAAAATGTCCAGTGAGACTTCTAGTATGTATCTATGTAACAAGAAAATCCCTAAGAGATGTGTGGAGTATGTATAGTTTTGATACACAAAAAAATCCATCTTTCAAATAATAATCATCAAAAAATTTATTTGATAAAGTATTCACTTCATGATAAGTATGACAAAGATTTGGGAAATCACTATATAAGTTCTCGATGCGTGTAGCTATAATTCCACCATTCTAGAAGCATCAAGTTGGATGTGTTTAATGCCAAGCTTTAGAGCAAAGTTGTTTTAAGAAGTTTGTACAACTCGAACACTACTTAAAAGCATGAATTTAAAAATTCCAATATGAACAAAAAGGGTATTTGTCTATAAATTTAAAATTAAATTTCTCAAATTGTTAGCATAGCAATTAACTATTGAGGTGCCTCCACATTAGTAGGTAATTTTTGAAATTCTGGTAAGTACACTACATTATTTTTTTTACTTATGAATAAGGGAATTATTTATATGCCTATATAATATTGAATTGATAATAAATTATATCAATCCATGTCTATTTGGTTCCAAGTACAAAAATAGTGAAAATTATTTTGTCTATTAGGAGCATGCACAATAACAATTTTTATTGAAGTAATTACAAGTTATGTTTCAAGCTCAGATAGTCTTTCACGTGTACATAGCCTTACATTACATGCATTCTTAAATTGTTTCTCTTACTTAACCATTCGTCCTTAGGTTTTCTAGGGGGACCTAATTTATTTCTTGTTGGACAAATTTTTCTTACTGACCTGATAATTATTAGCTTATAGGAATCCATTTATCACACATTCAACTATATTGATAATCTTGTTGGGATGTTAAGGTATCATTAGTGTATAAAGTGGTATTAATTGGAGGACATGACTAACCATTACTAACTCCCATTAAGAGTAATATCTTCTTGCAAATATTATTGATATAGTATTGGAAGTGAACCACTTATTTCTTATCTTTAAACAATGTGCATTCAAGTTAATTGATTGGAAGGTAACATCTTTTGAATCACAAGAGTTCCTAGATGATGTTCTCATGCTTGTGTTTGAAGTTAGAGAAAAATAACTTTATATTTTTAATGGACTATTTGTCACCACTTTAGAAGAGGATAATGCCAACTATAAAGCAAAAATGGGAGTTTGGTTGACAAGCTCTTTGGTGGGTCTCGAGATTCACTATTCCATGTATATGTACAACGTTTAACCCTCTTTCTATCACTTCAACCACAATGTTGAAAAGAAATGGGGATAAAGCATTACCTTTCTTTAGCCAATGAGACAATTGGAAGAATCATTTCCTTTCTCAATAATAATGACTAAACAACTTATATTATAAATACCAATCACTAGATTAATAAATTAACTATTGATGTTAAACTTGTGTAGTATGTGTATAACAAATCCCTAAGATATACTATTGAATACTTTCCTAAGTTTGCCTTGATAATAGAGTTATTACCTTGGATCTTATGATTTAAATCATTAAGTAGTACTATGTAAGTAAGATATTTTTAGCGAATTCCACTTAGTAAAAGCTGATTGCTCCATCGATATGATACTGAAAAAGAAACACTATAAGCTAACTACTAAAACCCTAGTATTTTTAGAAGAAACTATAGAGACAAAATATTCTAAAATCTTTAAAAGATGTAATACAATATGTCTTCAAAAGGAAGATTATATTAGTATTAGTGAATTTTTTAGGTGATGGGTTACCAACATTAAGAAAAATGATAACGTCATAAGTGTCATCTTGAATTATGGTCAAACAATGCTTGTAAATGAAACCATTAAACCCATCCAATCCACAAGAACTTAAAGAATCCATCCAAAAAATAATTTGTTATATTTTTTCTTACTAGCATGCTGAATCAACTTCATAGTATTATTTAGTTAGTCTAAGCATAACAAAAAAAATACCTCCCATTTTGTTAAATAGGGACCAGTTAGAGGTGAAGAAATCCATGACATATTTAGCAATTAAATCCTCTTTTGAGACCTAATTCCCACTTGAATCTTTAATTCTTTATGTATTAAGACCCCTTTTCTAATTATTGACCATTGTGTAGAACACATTAGTGTTTTTATCACCAACCTTGGGTGATATAGTAAATGTCTTCTAGCTCTAATACATCCACTCTATTTTAGATACCATGATTAGTTGATCCATGGCACTTTTAGTTCCAACCTTCATAACTCTTGTATAACTCTTTGAATTTGTTTTCCCTCTTCATAACATGTTATTTTGATAATTCAATCCTATAAAATATATTACCAAATTATGTTTTAGTTCATTCTTTAATGGGATCTTTAACCCTATTCAACTTGAAAGTAAGGGCCCTCATTCCTAACCTAGTTATTGGAAGACTCCAATTCTAAGTAACCATTAGATAGAATTGCATGCCTTCAACCCAAGTTCTTAGGATTCTAAGTTGTCTATAATTTAATTTAATTATTGATGGATAAATGGTCAATATAGGGAGTGGTCTGATAAGATTTTATTCATATGTTGAACCATTACAATAGGATTTTCTACGAACGAATCATTATTTCAATAAGTAACACATCATTTATATCTCATGCACTATAACCATGTGAAGGTATTTTTCTTCATTTTCATTATTTGGCATTGCAATTAACGTAATTTTGTGCATTTTGATCATGTTATTATGACATCAAGCCACTATAGAACTAACTACACCCTTGATGTTCAAAATGAAGATGTTATTTATTACAATATGTGATATATGCATTATGAGATTCCAAAAGGCTTCTTTTGGCCTTTTTTTAGCAAATAAATTTTTTACTTTCCATTTATTGCTCATTTTATTGACCTACGGTTGGTAACCACTACAAAACCATATAGTCTATCTCAAAATGCTTAAGAGCCATTGCTTTTTCCTATAGATCCTTATTAATGCATTTGAGAGATTGAACCTTCACTTATTTTTTAAGCTACACATCCTTATTTTGTTTCTAGTTTGATTTAAATGTTTTACTTTTACAATACAATTTCTAATTGAAGTGGGTCATAAAAATGAACAAATCAAAGACTCATTACACAATTAGGTTCCTTTATTAAGTGTTAATGTTCTATGATGTAGTGGGGGATTCATTTCTTTAAATTACGAGGGCAATGGCATTTTAGTCATATTAAGATCTTGTGATACCCGTATCAGTTTCTATTCCGTTACTTTGCTTCATTTATTTTCATTCACTATGCAACATTTAAGTGTCTATATTGATGACAAACAAAGTTGGACATTTCATATTACTTACTGCTTAACAAATTGGAATTTTCTTATCTTCACAATTTCTTACAAATAATGGTATAGAAATGTTTTCTTGCTTACATTGGACCATTTAGCATTCTTGTTTAAAACTCCATATGTAGTACTTGTAAAAATTTTAAATACCTAATTTTGTTTTCCAAAATTTGTTATTGCTCCCAATTCTTCTAATTATTCTATTATCTAAAGGAAGATCTTTAAAAAGATTGACAAATACATATGCTAGGGTCGCATTGGGCCCTATTAAGTTGATTTATGTAGAATCTACTTTTAAGGGGTTGTTGCCCATTGACATGATTGAGAATAGGTACTACTTGTTGACTAAGTGGATTGGAGGGTTCTCCAATATGATCCACATTAGAGCTATCAAAGGTTTAATGTTGAGCCAAAACATTGCTAAACATTTTATGTTTCTCATTTGAAAGACTTTGATTTTTCAAATATTATACATCTAGTATCTAATGTTGTCAAGTTATTGTGAAAATCTCAAGAGCACAAGTCTACCCAACAATGTCAGATCTGTGGTGGCATATTGTTTTGGATCCTTAGTCTTAGTAATTCCAAGTTGGGTCATCCAAGTGAAGACATAGCCTATTAGAGTGAGTTTGAAGGTAGAACCCTTTTTGGAAGCAAAGTCACCATTAAACATCACCTCTTTTTCAAAGACATTTGTATCATCATGTTTGGCTAGGATGGAGAACTTATCTAGATTCACCATAAAAGAAATGTCCCAAGGAAAATGCACTCACAATGTCTAAGATAATGGAATGACCCTAGAATCATGTTGCAAATTTCATCATGTTCACACCAAACTTGAAAAATGTTATCGCCTCAGTATCACTTAGATGTTTATGTTTGATGTTCTTTTAAAATACCAAATAAAAATTCACTTTTTTAAGAATTTGAATATCAATAATGCCTAAAATAATGGAATCGATATCTATGAAATGTCAATTTTAAAAATTACGAAATAAAAATTTTTTCTCAAAATTGTCCATTTTTATTGTGTTCCTTATGTTTGGTTGGATGTCCTCTATGCTATCAACTATTCATTTCAAATATCAACTTGCTTCCTCATGCTTCATTATGATCCTTTATTAAATTTATTACTTACAGTTCATTTGAGTATTTAGCATTAATCTTAATGTAATGCACTTCTTGGATCATGTGAAGTGCAATTTAGCAAAAGGGATCATGAATTACTATAAAAAAATTTTGTTTCTTATAAAAATATTTTAAAAAAAATATAAAACTATTTCCAAATAAGCTTGAACAAATCCTGAAAAGTAATTTTCTGAATATTTTAATTTTTTTTAAAATGCATTAATATTCACTTAAGAATCAATTCTTTTGGGAAATTATGAGAACAAAAGACAATAAAAATTTTGAAGTACACAAGTATAATCAATTGTTGGTCTTACCTAAAATCAGAACTACATTTACCCATCGAAAAATGCCAAGGAATGCAAGAAACAACATTTATAAAATCTTGCAAAAAATTGGATAGACTAAATCCTTAGAATCATTAAATAGAAAAAAAATAGATCATAAATGCCTTAAAATAAAGAGAATTTATAAAAATATGAAAGGAAAGCAATAATATGAATCTACAAATAGAAATTCTTATACTTAATGAGATGCCCAATAAGGTACAAGTATTTTAATTTAATAAATTAGAAAATGAGAGCAAAAAAGGTTTTAAATTAGGATTTGAGCTTGATGATAACAGATACAAGAAATGAAGGTGATGATGACCACTACATACTAATGGCTTTAATATTACTACAAAGAGCATTTTTTTATGTTCTTGTAAAAATTTCATCAATATGTTTTATTTAGTAGTTATTCTATTTATAAAAATTTTTGTTGACTAATAGAACTTATCAAACTCACCCATTAGTCGTTAAGATTTCAAGGATGTTTTTTAATTAGAAACATAATATTGTTTTAATGAAAGTTATAACGGCTAACAAATAATTGTTAAATAGTGGTTTTGTAAGTGCCAAATGATTAGAAGCATCCTCAGCCATTTGATAGTGAAAATTGTATGAAGGGATACATTTGTATAAACTAGAGCGGTTTTCAAATTATGATTTCATCTCAACCATTTGATCTAAATTCTTATCTGATTGTTGGATTTAATTTTACTTGTGCATTAAATGTCAACCATGCAATCACAAAATTGAGTGATCGAATTGTTGATGAAATTATCACTTATAAAAAGGTAAATGTGTTGACAATCTTTTAATTACAAAATTTAATGATTAGAAAACTAGCATCAGTCCTTAAATTTGAAAGCTAGCTATGTAGATAAAGCATTACATTTTACTCAAACATGATCTGCTTACTCTTCTTTTTGCTCCTTATAGGACATCTTGTGTTATTTAGAAGTGGTCTAATCTTAGTGTGAGCTACCCTTGGGGTTTCTTTTTGTGCTTGACCAAATATTTGTTATATAGTTTTAAATTAGTTAATTTAATTCAAATTTTTTTAATATTCTAGATTTAATTAATTATATTTGTAATAATAATTTTAAAAGATAAGAAAAATGATTCTTATGATGATCAACATATGATAATAAAGGATGTTAAAAACTAAAATACTTTCTACTATAGATGATTTAAAGTTTAATTTTATTTTGTAGCACGCATGAATGGTTAAATTAAACTTTGCATTGTAATTAAAGATAAAATTAAATACACAAAACTAAACTCAAAATGTATCACATGATGTTTACTACACAAATTATTATTATTTTCATGAAATTTCTTATTAGGCATTATTCTTCTTTAATTTTTTCTTGAAAAAACATAGCAACTTTCAAACATCTAAAAATTCACTCAACCAAATACTTTATTTATACATCAAGTTTGTTGTCATCAAACTAAGCACCACGGCTAGGTGTCGTTAGGTGTCAACAACACAACATCATGCTTGCAAGACTTCTTGATGTCTCTTTGAAGCTTCTCTTCGTTAGTTATTTAGATTAAATATATTCAAGCATTATGGCTATGTTAAACATCCCTTATTGGGGCTGTTGTCATGAAAACTTTTTTCATCCTCCATGAGCTCATGAGGATAAAAATTTTTCTCATTTCCTAATGTTGCAAAATTAAACCATTTAAAAAATAAATATGCTAGATAATCAATAATTATTGTAACAAATTTTCCTTAGAAAAGAGGTTCAATTATACACACACACATAAATATATATAGTTATATGTATATATATTATCATTTGGCTTTATCTTAACTCTTAAATGATCTTACATAATTGTGCTTAATGTTTTTCTATAAAAGCCATGAGTGCAACAAAACTATAAGGAATCACACTATCATACCAAGAAATCACTCTTCAACTTTTATGCTGTTGTATAAAGTCACAAAATCACTGTTCAACTTATTATGTATTTAGTAGTGAGAAAGAGGGGTGATCTCCTAAATGAATTAAAAGGCCCCACATGTTTGACTAGTTGTATGCACTCTTATAACCCTTACGTAAAGCTATCCTTTACAGAAATAAGCATTATTAGACTAAAATTTCTAATTCTTTTTCTTATGTCACTTCCAAAATTTTAAAATATGTGTGGTATTGAATCTAGCAATAAATCAAATAGTTGAAATTTTATCTTCTTATCCAAAACATGTTGACCTAAACCTTGTAGTTTGATCACAATATTTTCATGATCAAATTTTTAAAACTCTTCCTTTTTTCTAAACCACATATTTATTTCCAATCATTCGATCACATAATTTTCCCAATCAGATGTTCAAAGTTTCCTCCATCTTTCTTATCTGTATAAAATTTAAATTTAGTAATTTGATTATGAAACTTTTGTGATCTAATGGTCCAAGTTAAAATTAGTCGTTTAGCTCATATTTACCTATATTTGATCTTGCATTTTTCTAATTTAGAAATCAAAAGTAAAATCATTCATGTGCCTATCATTTACATTCATTCAATCTTGTCTTTCTTTATATAATGATCCATATCAAAATCAATCATGTGACTCACATTTATTATGATATATTCCATGTTCTAAAGGTCTTAATGATGTTTGATTGATCATAAAAACTTTTTTTATAAACACAGTTGAGTTAGCCAACTCATTATTTTGCATAAGGATTATATTCAAATAGTTGCTATTAAATTAGAGTGGTTCGAACCATTGTAGCAAATTAAGAATTTTTGTTACTACTTTTAGTTATTTTAAAATGTTTATAATTTTTACATTTTTTAGCATAAAAAGATTGGTGAAATGTTTAAGAATTTTTTTAAGCTAGAAAATTGAGGTCATATTAATAAGTGCTCATGATTGTTTCACTTCACTATATCCATTAGCTCGAACACTCCTTTTACATGAATTAACAAGGCTTGTATTCTTATTTTTCTTAATATAATCTAGCAAAGCATAATACATTTGTTCTTTTTTAAAAATTTTGTCAAACATAAGATTACCATAACAATGAAATTTTATTTGTGTCGTTGCAATTTTTCTTATTTTATTAGTTTTATTCCATTAGAAGGCTATTATGGACTTTTTGTTTTTGTTTGGCTATTATTTGGGGTGGATATAGGGCTAGAGTTAAGCTAAACTTTCCAAAAAGTGTTGGTGTACTTTTTAATTATTTTAAAATTCATTATTTTTTAATTTATTTTTTAAATTTTAAAGAAAATTAATTTATTTTAAATATAAGAAAACCATTTGAACAAACTTGCAAATATGCATTCTCGACCTCCTTTCAATCTTACAATGCTTTAAAACTGCTACAAAATTATAAACTTTATAATTATGTAGTAAGTCATAAAGTATAAAGATGACCCTAACGTTGGCAAAATTTATCAATAAATAAATGGAGGAAATACTCAGAGTTTTTTTTATCAAAAATAAAGTGTTGTACATCAAGATGGTGATAAAAAATGATGCATAAGTGTTGCTCAGATTATAATGGTCTTGAGACACTTTAATTCTCAAAGGTATGCTTTATTGACACCACGTGAATTTAGAGGTTAAGAAATTAATTGACCGGTGAAAACTTTGTGTCATCAAAACAATCAGGATATAAATAGGAATTGTATAAACTATTACCAATACTGTCAAGTCCTTGGAATAATATCTCAATAGATTTTATCTATAGTCTATCAATGACTTCATGAGGACATAATTATCTATTTGTAGTGGTAGATACAATCTCCAAGAGGCTTAGAGTAATGTCATGCAAATAAGTGATTACAATTGAACAATTGCACTTTTTTTCTTCAAAAAAGTATATGTACAATTGATGCTTACAGTAATATCATATTGTTGGTTTGACTAAGCCATTATTTTAGCTTACCAAGATAGAAAATAAATCAAGAAATGAATAATTATATATAACTAGGAAACAATTAATTGCTCATGTACATGTGAAGGCCGTCAATCAAGTCATAAAAAAATTCAACATTTTTATAACATTTGTTTTATACAAAACTAAGAAAATAAAAAAATAATTCTATCTTGAAATCAATGAATCAATCTTGAGATAAAAAAAATACATTAACCTTCAAAAATTATTATACATGTGTTCCATGCATAACTCAAAATATCAAAAAAATAATTCTATCTTTACATATATATTTTACTTATATCTTCATACATGTATAAAAGTTTATTTGATCAAATGATTCAATCTCACCCATGTGAACATTTTTCTTCCCAAATTGCAAAAACAAACAAAGCCCAAGAAAGCATGATGTAATGAAAAAAATTTGATCATTTGTATGGAAAGGTGATCAAACCCTAATTCAACACAAAGCTTATGATAAAGAGAGAAACAAATAGTAAAAGATGTTTATGTGGCAATACTAGTTTTGCAAAACAAAATTAAACAACCATAGTGCATTAATCAAATGCATAGGAAACCATTATGTTCATCCAGCTAAAAACCCAGTTTGAGTTACAACTTGAAGGAGGGGAAGAAAAAAGAAAGAAAGAAAGAATGAAAGAAAATAAGAAGAAGATGGAGGAGGAGAATAAGAAGAAGAAGAAGAAGAAGAAGAAGAAGTAGAATAATAAGATGAAGAAGATGACGAAGAAAAAGAAGAAGAAGAAGAGAGGATGATGAAGAAGAAGAAGAAGAACATAAAGAAGGAAAGGAAGAAGGAAGAAGAAGAAGAAGAAGATGAAGAAGATTGAGAAGTTGAAGAAAGAAAGAAAAATAGGAAAAAAGAAAGA
This sequence comes from Vanilla planifolia, assembly GCA_023846275.1. Classification (NCBI taxonomy): domain Eukaryota; kingdom Viridiplantae; phylum Streptophyta; class Magnoliopsida; order Asparagales; family Orchidaceae; genus Vanilla; species Vanilla planifolia. The sequence continues at coordinate 74,254 of JAIUJO010000367.1, forward strand.
ATGAATGAAAGAAAAAAGAAGAACAAGTAGAAGGATAAGAAGAAGGAGAAGAAGAAGTAGAAGAATTAGAATGAAAGTAAAGATGAAAAAAGAAATAAAAGACTAAGAAGCAGAAGGAGAAGAAGTAGAGGAAAGAAAAGAAGAAAGAAAATTGAAAGAAAGAAAGAAAGAAATAAAGAAGAAGAAAAAGAAGATGATGAAGTAGGAGAAGAAGAAGAAGAACAAGAACAAGAAGAAGAGAAAGAAGGAAAGAAAGAAAGAAATAATAAAGGAGTGGAATAAGAGGAAGAATAAGAAGAGGAAGAAAGAAAGAAAGAAGAAGAAAATGAAGAAGATGAAGAAGGAGAAGAAGAAGAAGAAAGAAAGAAAGGAAGAAAGAGAAAAAAGATGATAAAGAAGAACAAGAAGAAGAAATAGAAGAAGGGGAAAAAAAGAAAGAAAGAAAGAAAGAAAGAAAGAAAAGGAGAACAAGCATAGTAGTAGTAATATAAGAAGAAGAAGAAAATAAAAAAAGGAAAGATGATGAATTAGAAAAAGAAAGAGAAGTAGAAAATAGAAAAAATGAATCATAGAAAGAAAGAAAGAAAGTAAAAAAGATTATCAAGAAGAGTGAGAAGAAGAAGAAAAAGAAGAAGGAGAATGAGAAGAAAAAGTAATAAAAAGAAGAAGAACAGAAAGAGAGAATAAAAGGAAAAAAGAACACAAGAAGAAGATGAAGAAAATGAAAGAGAGGAAGAAGAAAGAGAGAATGAAAGGAAGAAAAAATAATAACAATAATAATAATAATAAGAAGAAGATGAAGAAAGAAAGAATGAAAGGAAAAATTAAATTAAGAAAGAAGGAAGAAGAAGAATAATAATAAGAAGAAGATGATGAAGAAGAAGAAGTAGAAGTAGAAGTAGAAGACGAAGAAGAAGAAGAAGAAGAAGAAGAAAAAGAAGAAGAATAAGTGGAAGAAGAGAAGGAAGAAGAGGAAGAAGAAGAGGAACAGAAGAAGAAGAAGAACCAAAAAGAAAGAAAGAATTAAAGAAAGGTCGAATGAAAGAGAGAAGAAGGAGAAGTAGAATAAGAATAATAACAACAAGAAGATGATGATGATGAAGAAGAAGAATTAGATGTAGAACAAGGAGGAGAAGAAGAAGGACAAGATGAAGAAGAGAAAGGGCAAGATGAAGAAGAAGAAGTAGAGGAAGAAAAAGAAGAACAAGAACAAAAAGAAAAAGAAGAGGTTGTAGTGAAGCACAAAAATGATAATGAAGAAGAAGAGGAAGAAGTTGACGAAGTGAAAGAAGTAGAAGAAGATGAAGGAGAGGAAGAAGAAGAAGAAAAAAAAAAGAAGAAGAAGATCTAGTAGGAGAAGAATTAGAAAACGTAGTAGTACAAGAAAGAGAAGAAGAAGATGAAGAAGAATAAGAGAAGTTGCCCATCCTTAATCATATCAAATCAATATATTCAATTATTGAATAAATTTTTGTGAGAAAAGTAGGAAATTGTAGTTACCACTAGTATGAAAATGGGAAATTGCATGGAATGAGATTATTATAATATAATGGACACCATATGAAAAGATGGTTACTAATTTTAGATAGGCATACTTAGAGTTTATAATGTATATAACCAAAAAACATGGAATGATAATATTATATACGTATGGCTTACATACAAACATATTATCCATGGATTGATAAACATGCAACCTTTCAAAGCTCATTATTTAATCCAACCCCAAAGCTTGCTACACTTAAATTTCAAGATATGAGAAATAAGAATTTAGAAGTGATATTGAACAAAAAGTTCAAAATTTTCTAGATAGAATACAAGAAATACATTTCAAAGCCAAAAGACAACTACTCAAATCATAGAAGAAGTATAAGAGATGACATGACCAACATAGAGTGGAAAAGATGTTCACAAAAGATCAACTTATTTTGATTAATAATAGGATGGAAAGATTTAAAGTACATGGTAAGAAGAAAAAACTAATATGATATAGTCTTTTCACAATAACATAAAGAATTAATGATAATACTTTTCTAGTTGAGCCACTAGGATATATGAAAATGTTCTTAATAGTGAATGTCGTTAAGTTGAACAATTATGAGCCATTTCTGATTGATGAAGAACATAAAAAACATTTACTATTAACGGATGACTTTGTAATGAATGATGTTAAGATGTTAAATTAAGATAACATAATCTATAAACGGATCATTATGACAAGGAGAAAGACCTAGACTTCATACCAAACTGTGAAGAAGGGAAAAATACTTACTACTACAAATTGTATAGCTTGGAGAAAGGTTAATCATTATTTCCTCATATTAGTGTCAAATAATAATGAAAAAAAGGGAACTTGAGGATCTAATCAATTTGATTCAACTAAACTAAAAAATAAGCCTTAATCCATGTGAGGACGTGTAAAAAGAATACAAGTGCTATGGCTCACGTAGGAATGAACAGTTTCCTTATGTATGCTTGACTCGAAGCACCACATGTTCTTCACTCCATGTGTAGTGCTAACCAGGTTTATGTGTAGCACATGTGAATAGGAGATGGAGAAACCCCCACACATATTTGAGCATGCTTTAGGTGGGTAGCTATGTGGGTCCTTTCTCTGATAAGTTCCACCTACTACATCTTGTTTTTGCTCATGTAATGCTATGTGGTGTATCAAATTCATGTGCAACTTTGGCTTTGACATGCAGGCATGGAGCCAATGAAGCAAAATTTTTGGAAATGTAAACTTTTGATCAAAGGACAAATGTGACTTTTAGAGACAAAAATATTATCCCTTTTGTAATAAAATATTCAAATGTAAAGAAGCAAGAATGATGAAAGAAGGAGAACAATTGCAGTATTAATTTTCTTATGATAAAAAGGTATATTCTTCTTCTCATTTTTACTTAGTTTCTCACCTTTTTCATACTTCAAATTTCATTATTTTGACTAGAAGAATAAGGTTTACTTGTGAGAGCTTAAGGTGAGAAAACCTCATAGAAGGATTAGGTTGGCATTGAGTTTGTTAATATAGTTATCAAAGAGATGGTTCATAATACAATATGGTTCTTTTACTAAGTATTGATGTTCTATGATGTGGTTATGGAAGTTTTTTTTGACTTGTTTGGGGAGTAGAATTTTTCACATATTAAGCTACTTATGATGCCTTATCAACCTCAATTCCTTTTCTCTCCCTCATTGATGCACTTTCATTACCCAACCTTTAGGTGCCTATAGAAAAGACTACCTATGTTCGGGGTTTCAAATTGCTTATTGCTTGATGAATTGGAATTATCTCTTCTTCACTATTTCTCACATATATCTAAAGCTTTCTTCCTTGTTGCATTCGACAATTACTTGTCTTTGTTTACAATGAGTTAGGTGATGGATTATAGAAGATTTTTAGTGCTTGATATTTCTGTAGAAATCGTAATTGTTTCCAATCTTTCTAAGGGTTTTAATATGTGAAGAAATGTCTTTAGAAAGATTGAGCTTGAAGTTGATTCAAGTCCCATGAGGCCTAATTAGGTTAACTATTGTAACATTTTCATTTGATGGGTTGTTCACTATTGACACAATTGAGGGTAGGGCTAAATTGCTGAGAAAGTGGATTGGATGGCACTTCAAAGAGATCTACACTATCAGACAAACAAAGTAGGATCGTTTTAATTTATTCCCCTTGATACTATCTAAGTTAAGGAATGCTTTGCATCAATAATTTTTTATTCTTAGTTCATCGTCTACATATATTTATAAACAAATCAAAACATGCAACATAATTTTTGAAACTACTTCACATTAATAAGAAAAATGCTAATTTATATTTTTGGCAAGGTTCCACTATCAATATTACATAAGAAATAATGATAATGGACCCATTTATTTGCCAAAAAATCTCTATTTGTCATGGATAGAAGGAATTTTCTCATTCTTAGGAAAGTGTCTTGAAACAAAATAAGTAATTTTTATCATAATTAATTTTTCATGATTTCATATGAATTTTAACAATTCCTTTTTATAATGGCATAGATCTTAGCTAAATATATATATCAAAATCCTAAAATTTATGAATCTATGTGAGATATGGCCAATAAATTCTTCTTTTGCATATATATATATATATATGTATATGTGTGTGTGTAAATATATATATATTTATGCATTTTTAGTCATCTTTTTTATTACGATCAACTCCAACTTTTTAGGAATCCTACCCATATCTTGTAATCAATTAATGGCTTGCTAAGAATAAGTATGAGAGAAAAATCAAAATTGTAAATGAAATTAACGACACTTTTTAAAGCATTAAGCATATTCAAGACTCATTTAATGTAATTCAAGCCTTGTCATTCTCTCATTCCTCAAATTTTAGAACTTTAGACTTCAAAATTAAACTTTCTTGCATTCAAATTTTAAAATATTTAAATTTCTAATTTCAATTCACGAGGAAGCGTATACATTAATGAACTAAATTGTAATAAAATTTCTAAGAGTGCTAGGTCTAAAATAAAATTTCTTAATTAAAGGTAATAATATCAAATAGCTTTTATTATCTTGTGCTTTGGCTTCATTTAAATAATTATACTTGGAATTCACATAATATTCATTATTTCATTCTTATTATGAAGGCTTTACGATTTTCTTAGTTATAAATGTAATTCTAAATTATTCCAACCAATCTTTTATTATGACATTGTGTATTCTTGAGTACAAGATCCTTGATGCCATTCTTCTTCTTAATATTTTGATAATGTGTTTCTATATTTGTATGAAGAAGATATAATAACAAAAGTTTAGCTAAAAATGTAGATAGTTTATGCTGGCACGAATTGCGGAACAAATCAATATGACATTTACTAATTATTTGGAAAGATAGAAATCGTGCTAATTAAATATCAATATATCAAAAGTAGAAATGTTTTTATTATATCACATGTTAGATTAATTCATATATTAAAATAATAATAAAAAACTTCATAAAAAATATAGTTGATTAATTTACCACACAGTATACCATTAAAGGGAGTTTAAGAAAGGGTTGTAGTGGATATGGAGGTTTAGGCTTTATAAGGATTTGTGTTGATCATATTTTGCAAGAGATTCTTACGTATAAATCTAAGCACATTAAAGCTCATAAAGAAGTATTTAGTTTTTTGATAATGGGAGGAATAGAACCTAAATCAGAGGGCACTTTAAAATCTTTTATATTACCAATTCAAGAAATTAGATATTTGGCCTTGGAACGAAATTATTTCTTTATGTCTTAAAATAACTTCAAGATAAATGGGATTCAAGATTGATCATAGTTAACAAATTAATAAGAATTTCTATTCTTTTTTCTTTCTATGATAAATTGATATAAACATCAAAAGTGCAATTCATGAAGTAACTTTTTAGGCTCATAAAAAGTAGAATTTTTTCTCTTGGTATTACCAAGAAATTGGTACTAAAACAAAAGAACCAAAATATTGTGAAGAATGGGGGTGTACTTTATTGGTTCTCAGATAAAATGTTACAAAATGGAATAAATAAAACTTACATGTTTAATGACTCATGTATGCTACTAGAAATGTCTTCCTAGTTATATTATGAATCTGTAGATAAATCTCTTAAGGAATTAGAAAATCTAGTATGTTGCAATGTTTGATTTGATCGAAATTTCCATTTGATAGACTCAAACTAAGAATCTATCATTGTATTCAACTTAATTAGGATGTTGCCTTGGAAGCACAAACATGAAGCTCAAAATTATCCAGTAAACACTTCAAAAGAAGGTATGATCCATGTTCCTGAAAGTGGAAACCTGAAACTAGCGAAAAATTGTAATTTTTTGAGGAATTATAAATTCTACTTTGGCAAGTTTATTATCTTATATGTCGTAAATGTGATTCAAGAAACAACATGACATAAACATTAAGGTTAGTTTGGACATAAAAATGTCCACCATAACAATAAAATGTCAATAAAGAAATCTATTACAAAATATCTCTTTCTAGCAATTAATCATTTGATAAGAGTTAGACTACTAATAATTTCACATTCCAATCTTCTTGTTAAAAAAACAATAACCAATAACCATAAAAGAGTAAAAAGTAAAAAAAAGTAGAGCAAAAGGAAAATAACAAGAATGAATCAATGATAGTATGGAATTTACCCATAAATTTAGTAAAGCCGAGCTTCTTGTAGGTTTCATAAAAAATTTGAAAAACAAGAATAACAATTTTATTTATTTGGTGTAACTTCATGAGCTAAATTGAAGGAAATTCTCACTTATGATTATGTGTGTGTGTGTGTGTCTGTATGTATGCGTGTTTTTGTTGAGGTGGAGGAATCTTATAGGAACTTATCTAATTTCTTTTTGCTAGCTCCATAACTAAAAAACCTACTTTCTTATAACTATGAGATTCATTCCAATATGAAATACAATCTTGGAATTACAACATCCCACTTTTTGCACTACTCAAGGTTTCAAGAAATTCAAAATTCAAAAATCATAAAACGGTCATGTGTAATTAGATAACAATCAACAAATTTGGATGACCAATTTGTTATAAATAATTCATTGGCAAAATTGAAGGAGTTAATAAATAAAAATCTTTGCAAAAATTAATATGAAGAAAATAGAAAAGTGTAAAAGAAAGGGTTTTTTGGTTGTTGCTTTGGTTTAGAAAAATATTTTATTAAAATAAATATAGAAGTAAAATAGATGGTTTTGTGGCTTCTAATAATTTTCCCTCCTAAGTTGAAGCCAATCTTTCAAATAGATCATGGTAAATGAATGTGTTTGAATCTTAAGGAACAATATAGAAGTATCATCTTTCAAAATAATACTCTTATTGATGTATTTGTTACACGTAGATTTACTCCTGGGGAATTAGTAATGTGTAAAGGGAGACTCGTATAAGAGACCATGGATACACTTCTTGATAATGTGATCCATGGTCAACTGATGAGGCATTGTCATAATAGGCTTCGCAAGTCATTTTCTGGAATAATTGAAGGTAAAGATATAATATTTCTTGACATTGCTTAGTAAACAGGTAGATTCATTATACGATTTCGATGGATACTTTGCCTTCATTATATCAATCTTTATTACTTTGAGAAATAATAATAGAGCTCTTCAAAATATGTTTATTTTTTTTTAATCAGACATGTCGCTTTAGCGAACCTATTGAAAAAAGAAAAATTCTAGAAAAAGAACAAATTGAATTGGAAATACATTGTGAAGTTATCTACATGTGCCTTGCATTGCTGAATAGAGTAAGAACCCAACATGTTATGGGCATATAAGCATTCCAACCCATTTTAGTGGAGGGGCATGCTATTTTTTTTTCACCCATTGGTTTGTATGGGCTCAATGTATACTTTAATGTGGATCAAATGGATCTTCTTGTACCTTTACCTTTAGAAGCTTAAGCAAAAGATTATTTATTTATGTTTCTAACATGATTCACTTGTTTCCAAATACTGGGAATCTTATTTGTGTACACCCTCAATATATGCTCATAGTATCTCTATATTATTGATTTGGAATCGCTAAGGTATTTGCACAAATTGTTATAATTAATATAATGAGAGTTGTACAAACGCCAAGTGGGACACAACTGATAACAAGAACTATCATAATTCAAAAGAGAAAGAGTTGTACTTTTGCAGTACTAATGATGCACTTGGTGCTTATCAGTAAAAATGAATCCATTTGGATAGTCATGTTTGGCTCTTGTGGAGACTAGATCAATGCAGCGTTGGCTTTGGAAAAGTTCCAATGAACTTCAATATGAATCTTTAACAATCATGATAAGCTTTATATACACTATCAAATATTAAGAACTATCAAAGAGAATCTTGTTTTATATACATATAAATGTCTATTGGTCACCTTTTTATTGACAAATAGACTAAGAGATACACGGTATATGGTTTTTGGTCAACCCACTCATAAGCTATCTAACTTTAATAATAAAAACTACAAAGAATTTACTAAATGAATTTATAATCATAATGCCCATACTTCCTAGTTTTCATCATTTTAATTTTTGTGAGAGGAAAAATTAAGGAAGGGATGTTTTTGAATCACGATTGTAATCTCATTGTTGAATATCATAGATTAGTAAATCATTTTACAATTGCATATACATCACATATCAATATTCCATTGAGAACTTTGGGTTTCCAACAAGCTACTACTAAATCGATTCCATTGAGGAATGGATGATCATTCAACGATCTCTAAAAAAGGATGGTTAGTACAAAAGGCAACAAAAAATGTTTTGTTTTGGATAAAAATAACATTATGGGAATGTACAAGCGGTTAAAAGTTATGTTAATCTATTGAGAAGATGTATGCTAGAATTGAATATTAGAGACGGGAAATGAATCCATAGTTTAGGATGATTTATCCCACTAAGCTAATCCTCTTAATATCCTTTTCAAGGGATAACGAAAATGAATCTTAAGTACATAAGTTGGTAGGTATATGAGGGTAAATGTTAGATCCTCAACTACCAATGATTGGTTTTCCTATTAAAAAAATTTAAATGAAGGGCTTTCATTGATAGATAGATAATTCTTGTTGAAAAGCTTACAAAGGAATTGTATAAAGCAAGGTTTGAACTTTTGGTGCTTAATATTTTAGGCAGAGACTTATAGAAGTATTTCGTTATCTTCTTTACATAGAATGAATTGTACTTTTCAAAGTATATCCATGAGTCCTTAAAGTGGGATAAAAGAGCAAATTTTTTACCAAACACTAATGGGTCCATATTAGATGATAATACATATATAAGTCCTTGATGAATCACTTCTTATAATAATGATATTATAATATATTATGCCATATATAATAAGCATAATTTTTTTAAAAGGCATATATTAGATAATTTAGAAAATTTTAGGAATTATTCATTATCTTCATGCATATGTTACCACACTAGCATTATGGAACTAGTTCTCATTAAAATGTCGAAGTTAAGAATGCTTTGGTGAGGCTGATTTTGAGATATGTGTAATCTTGAGTATTTCTCATGTTGCAATACTTTTTTTATAGTATTTCATTTTCTAACTAATGATAATTAATTTTTATAAAATGTTAATACTAAAAAAAATAAATTCTTATAAATGATTATTTATAATTATCATTATTGTAATTATTTTTTAATAATAAATACATAATAGTATTATTAATTTCATATAATAATAAATTTAACACATCTTATTGTATTATAAAATAATAACGTTAATTTTGTTCAACAATATGTAAAATATCTTATACTAATTATAATAAATACAATGAATTTTTGTACATAATAGTTTATATATGTTGTGTGTAAAACATTTTAAATATAAGAATATTTTATTTTGAATTATTAAAAATCTATAATTATCTTTTAAATATTAAATAAAATTTGTGCTAACAAGCTATTTTATATCATATAAATCAAATGCATTAAAATAATTGCAAAAATTTACATTTAATTGATATTTTAATTTTAACATAAATAATAAAATTTTAAATTAATTTGCATAATATGTCTTTAAATATTTGCAATATTCTAAAATTATAGTTAAAATAATTATTTTACGTAAATATTATAGTTCAGTAAATTATTATATTTTATAAATGTTGTAATCCCAACTATTAATATTTAACTTTGATTAATTATTTCCTACACATTTTTCTCCTATCTCAATATCTGTCATATTCCCTGAATTTTCTTGCTCTCCTTTTGTCATTCTCTTATTTCCCTTTTCACTCTAGCTCCTAATATTTCTTATGGCCTACGCTCCTCTATTTTCTTCTCTCTCTTTTACTTATTTATTTATTATCTCTACCTCCTCTATGTAGCGTCTTTTCTTTTCTTTTTTCTCTATTTCTCTCTTATCAATCACCATTATCTCCTTTATAGGCCATCAATTAATAATATTCAAGAAAACTCTTATTTTTTAAATTTAATATATAATATTTATGATCAATGTATATTTTATTATTTCTTATAATAAAATATATTAATTTTTAATTTATAAGAATGATAACATAATGAGAAATATTGTGTCCAATATAATAAGCATTAAGTTAATTCAATACTATATATGCTTGAGAAAACAAATACTATATATTACATGTGTGGAAAACAAATACTATGGCACTAGATCTCATTAGAACTCCAAAGTTTAGCATTCTTGTGTGAGGGTAGTATTTGGATTGGTGAAATCTTGAGAAGTCCTTTTATTGCACATATTATTTCATAGCATTACTTTTTCTATTGAATGATAATTTATTCTTTCATGACGATCTTTTAAAAAATAAATTGTTATGAAAAAGTATTTTTAAGTGGAGTTTTAGTAATTGAGTTTTAAAAATAACTTTTTTGTATTAGATTTAATTATATGTAATAATAAATATGGTATATCATTTGATATAATAAAATAATAACTTTAATTTAGTTAAATATTAAGAAAAATAACTTATATTAGTAATAACAAAATAGAATTAATTTTTGTTTATAATATATATACTTTTCTTATATAATTTTTAAAATATATTAAATTTATGTTATTGAATATTAAAAAATATAAAATGTTATCGTTAATTTTAAATGTTATTTATATTTTATATCTATGTTGCATAATATAAATGTAATAGATTAGAAAAGATATAATATTTATTACTTAATTATCTATCTTAATTTTGAGCATCAAAAAGTAACAACAAATTAATAGTTAAAATATTCCTTTACTATGATTATTTCTTACAATAATAGTAAACATCAAATATTTTTTTAAATTTTATAATTATTAAATATTACATAAAATTTAACTTATATATAATAAATGTTATAAGTTTAATTATTATAACTAAAAATTTATTAAATTATTTTCTTTATTTATCATAGTGTCTCTTATATTCTTTGTCTTATTTTCAATTTGATTAATATTCTTTTATTTCTATCATTATTTTTTCTCTTCATAATCTTCTGAGCTTCTTTCCCCTTAATTCTTCTATACTTTATAATTTCTCCTTCTACTTTTAGTTTATTCTCTCTATTTCTTTTATGTTCTCTTTTTACTTTTCCTATTTATTAAATCACTTCTTATCTTTTTGTACTATTCTCTTTTCTTATTCTCTTTATTTTTAATTTATAACATTTTCTCCCTTTTACTTTTTTATAAGTTTTATATATATCATGTACATTTTATTTTATATTTTACTTCAGTAAATAATCTCTGATCTCTCTCTAGTATTATTTTTATCCCTATTTTTCTATTATCAATTTATGACTTTCTCAATCTCACTTAGATAATAGTTGACTCTATCTCTATCATCTCTTTTTCAATACATAAATTAGTAATTTTTAAGAAAAATCTCTCATGTTACACAGTTTAATATATAATTTTTTTGATAAATATATATATATATATATATATATATATATATATATATATATATATATATATATATATATATTAATTAAGTATTTTAATTTTTTTTATAAGAACAAAAAAAAATGTAAGAAAATCTTATGAAGGCATGTTCGACTACACCAGTATTATGGCATATGATCATATAACTCAAAAGTTAGGCATGCTTTGGTAAGAGTTTTATTAGGATTGGAGGCCTCTTGAGAAGTCTATCTATTGCACATATCGTTTCTTAATATTCTACTTTCTATTGAATTACAATTAATTTTTACACGTTAATGTTAAAAAATTAAATTAATATACATTATGGTTTGTAATTAATATTCTTTCAATTAAGTTTTTACAATAACTTCTTAACATTATTATTAATTTCATATAATAATTATTATAGTACATCATATGATATAGCAAAAAAATGTTTAATTTCAATAAATATTAAAGATAACAGCTTACATGAATTATTGTAAATTAGAATTAGTGTATGTTTATAATATTACATACATTTTGTACATAGAATTTTATAAAGAAACAAATATTTTTTTTATAAAAAATTAGAAATCTTAAATTTTATTATTATATATATGTTTATAATTTTATAAATAGGTTGCACATAAAATTTTTTAAGTAAAGAAACATTTTATTATAAAATATTAGAAATCTAATATTTTATTATTAAAGGTAAATGTTATTTGTATTTATTATCCATATTACATCATATAAATAAAATAAATTAAATACTTAATAAATTTTTAATTCAATTAATCTTTTTTTAATAAGAATAGTATAATAATAAATTAATAGTATTTTTAATAATTTTAATATTCCAAAATAATAATAAATATGTAAAGTTTATATTTTTTATTAAATTTTGTACGACAAACTTGCCATTTTTAATAAATATTACAAGTTTAATTCTAAAGATTTATCTTTTATTTAATAATTTCTCTCAGATTTTTCTTATTGTCTTAATATCTCTCTTATTCTCTCACTTTCTTTTCTCTTCTTATATCATTTTGTTTGTTATCTATTTACTCTCTGTCTCTTTATATTTTTCATAACCTCTTTCTCTCCTTTGTCCATTTTGTTTTTTCTTATTTTCTTTCTTTTACTTATTTATTTATTCTCATTACCTGGTTTATGTTCTTTTTTTTGTTTTTCTTCTTCATTACATAATCTATAATCTCACTTTATAAATAATTTTTCCTCTATTTTTGTCATGTTAATCGTTTGCTTTTTCTATCATTTTATTAAATTTAATAAATAATATTTATGATAAATATATATTTTTTATTTATATTAATCACATAATTTAGTTTTCTTGTTAATAAGAATCACATCATAATGACAAAAATTCCATGTGTTAAACTTTACATAATCAAAGGAAATTCTTTATGTTATTTTTTTATTCATTTTATTTAAATAAAACATTCTTTTTTGAAATATTATGGCGCATATAACTAGAATAAACTTTATTCAAAAGTGTATATACTTTATAATTTAGAAAAGTTTTGAAATGTTTCATTATATTGAAAAAAGAAATTACAAAACTATGATATTTTTTATATATATGCAACAACATCAATACTAAAACACTAAATCTCATTAGAACTCCCATGTTAAATCTACTTGAGGAAGTGTAGCACTAGGATGGGTGACCTGTTGAGATCTCTTTGTGCGAAACATATTGTTGTACAGCATTCCTTCTTCCAATGAAAGATTTTTAAATTTTACATGTTGGGTTTAAAAAGAAATAAATTATTATAAATGATTATTTGTAACTAAAATTTTTGTACTTAATTTTTTAATAAATAATTTATATATTATTATTAATTTCATATAATGATAAATATGACACTTTAGATGATATAATAAAATAATAACTTTAACTTAATTTAATATTTTGCAAAATAATATTTATAAATCATAATAAATTATAATTAATTTATGTTTATTGTGGAATATATATGTGGTGTATAGGGTTTTTTAAATATAGTAAAATTATGTTATTAAATATTATACATATAAAATTATATCATTAATAATAAATATTATTTATTTGTATTATATATGTTACATCATATAGAGTTAATATATTATAATAATAATATTACTTATTATTTAATTATCATTTCTTTATTTTATGTTTTAATTACATAATATTAAATAAAAAATAGTAATATTATAAAAATATTTTTAGTATTCTAAAATAGTAATAAACCTAAATTAGATTTTATATTTTATTTTTTTCAAATGTTATATATGATTTACTTATTATATTCAATAATTATTATAATTTTAATTATTAACATTAAATTTTCAATAAACTATTTTTCTCAGCTTTTGCTTTCTATGACAATATCACTAAAATTCTGTCTATTCCTCATCTCACTTATCATCATTTTATTATTTGTCCCCTCATTTTTAATCTGCTCTATCTTTCTTAACTTTTGATTTCTCTCTCACCTATTTTTTATAAATTCTATCTATCCCTTCAATGTTTGCTCTTTTGTTTTTCACATCATAAAAGTTTTCTCTCATCTCTCTATTATTAATTTTTTTTTATTTTGTTATTATAAATTTGTTTCTTTATTGATCTCCTAAAGAATAGTAATTTATACCTCCATCTCTTTTTCAAAAGATAAATTAATAATATCAAAAAAATCTCTTATGTTACATAATTTATTATCTAATATTTTTGAAAAAATAATATTTTTTATTTATATTTATTAAATAATATAAATTTTTATTTGCAACAAAAATAATATATTGTAAAGAAATCTTATGTAATAATACTAATGTTATAACAAATAATAATTTTTGCCATTTTTAATTAATTATATATGAGTGAAATATTGATACTATAAAATATTATGACATATAGAATAAGCAAAATGTTTTTTAAAAGTACTTGCATTAGAAAGTTTTAGAAATTATTTTTTATCTTATAAGCTAGCAACACAACTTCTATTTTTTGACTTATGCATTCACTTGCAACCACACCAGCATTATGGCACTAGATCTCATAAGAACTCCAAAGTTAAGTGTTCTTTTTTAAGACTAGTATTAGGGTAAGTGATCTCTTAAGAATGATAATTTGTACACGTTAATCTTAAAAAAATTAAATTCTTATTAATGATTTTTTTATAATTACTTTTTTGGAAATTCATTTTTAATAATAACTTTATAGTATTACTATTAATTTTATACAATAATAAATATGGCACATCATACGATATAATAAAATAATTACTTTAAAATTTTCTTTCTCATTAAAAAATAACATATATGAATTATAACATATATTAAGTAATTTAATGCTAATAATAGTATACATATTTTGTAAATTCAATTTCTTAAATATAAAAATATCATATCATAGAATATTAGAAATCAAAGTTTTTATTATTATTGTTTAATATTATTTATATTTATTGTCATATATTAAATCATATAAATATAATATATTAGAATAATTATTTTTATATTTCGTTTAAATAATTATTATATTTGTTAGGTGATTAATATAATATTAATTTTATAGTTAAAGTATTCTTTAAATAATTGTTAATATTTTTAAATAATTAAAAATTTTATTTTTTATTAAATATAATATATCTTTAACTTATTATATTTAATAAATATTATAAGTTTAATTATAAAGCATTAAATTTTATTTACATTTTCCATCACATTTTTCTCGTTTTCTTAATATCTCTCACACACCCTTATTTTTTCTCTATTATTATCATTCTCTTATTGCTCTCTTAACTCTCTAACTACATATATTTTCCATGGACTATCTCTCCCTTATCTTTTTGTATATTTTTATTTCTCTCTCTTTTACTTTTTTACTTATTCTCTTTACCTCTTTTTTGTTCTCCCTTTATCCTAATGTCTTACATTATCTCTCTTCCTCCATACTTTTGTTATAATTTTTTTGTCTCTTTATCTTTTGTCTTCTCATATTTTTCTTGTCCTCTATCTTTTTTAACTTTCTCCTTTTTTTCATTTCTCTCTCATTTATTTTTTAATTTATTCTCTCTCTCTTTTATATTCTTTCTTTTCTTTTCTATTATTTAAAAAATATATCATCTCTCTCAATTATTATTTTTTGCCTCTATTTTTTTATTATGAGTTTATGACTTTCTTTCTTAGAGAATAGTTATCTCTTTGATCATCTCTTTTTGATACCTAATTTAACAACATTTAGGAAATCTTATATGTTTCAAATTTTAATATATAATATCATTGATAAATATTTATTTTCTTTTATTTATACTTATTAAGTAATTTAATTTCTTATTTATAATAATGATAATATAATGTAAAATTATCATATGTATTAATGTTCATGTTATAAAAAATAGAAGTCTATATTATTTTTTATTAATTGTATAAAAAAAATATTGATATTATAAAATATTATGAAATATTATAACGTATAACATATGCATAAAATATTTTTTAAAAAATACATTTATTTGATAATTCAAAAAAGATTAAAAATTTTTTTAATATCATAAGGTCTAGCAAAAAAATTTTAATTTTTCTTCTAATTAAGGAATGTATGACCACACTAGCATTATGATATTAGATCTCATTAGTAATCCAAAGTTAAACACACTTCGGTGAGAGTAGTATTAGGATCAATGACCCCTTTAGAAGTTTTTGGGTTGCACATATTTTTTATTGCATTCATTTTTTAATGTATAAGAATTAAGTTTTACAACCTAGTACTAATAAAAAAGATAAATTCTAGTAAATTATTATTTATAATTAAAATTTTAAAATTCATTTTGAGTAATAAATTTATTATATTATTGTTAATTTTATATAATAATAAATATGACACATCATATTATTTAACAAAAAAATAGCTTTGATTTAGTTCGACGTTGAGTCAAAAAACTTATGTGAATTATTATAAATGAGAATTAATTTACATTTATAATATTGTATATTTGCTATGTATAGAATTTCTTAAATATAAAAAATATTATACTATAGAATATTTGAAATCTAAAATTATATAATTAATATTAGATATTTTTTATTTTTTAACTACATTACATCATTTAAATATAACATTTTAGGATACTTATATTTACTACTAATTTAATTAATTTTTTTAAAAAATTAAATAATATAATATAAATGACCTTTCAAAATATCTTTAAATATTTATAGTATTTTAATATAATAATAATAATTAAAAATAATTTTTTATAATTGTTAAATAATATATGGCTATTTATATTTAATAATTTTTGTAAATTTAATTTTTACTATTTAATTATATTATAGTTTCTTCTCTTTATCTCATTATTTCTTATATTCTCTCACTTTCATTTCTCTCCTCTTATCATTCTCTCATTTCTCACTTCACCGTTTCGCCCCATATATTTTTTTATGTCCTTTCCCTCACCATTATCTTTTTATATTTTTTTGTTTCTCTCTCCTTTACTTATTTATTTATTCTCTCCATCACCTCTATATTCTATCTTTTCATTTTTTCTTCATTAAATCATCTCTTATCTCTTTTTATAACAAGTTTTTTCATTATTTTGCCTTACTAATCATTGACTTCCTCTCTCTCTTTCATAGATTAGTGATCTCTTGCACTATTATTTCATTTCTAATGCATCAATTAATTATGTGTTAATACATATTTTATTTTTTATATTTATTACATAATTCAATTAGCTATTCATAAGATTTCTATATAATAGAAAAAAATCTTATGTGTTAATCTTTATTTTATAAACAATAACAGTTCATCAATTTGTATTCATTTTGTATAAATAAAATATTGATATTGAAAAAATTTATTACCAATAAAATAATCATTAATTTTATTCTAAAGTTTATATACTTGATTTTGAAAATTTAAGAAATATTTATTTTACTTAAATAAAATCACATAATTATTATATTTTATCTTTTGTATATATGTGTGAAAAAAAAACACTATAGTACTTAATCTCATTCAAACTCCATTGTTAAGTAAACTTCGGAGAGAGTATTACTGAGATGGTTGACCTCTTGAGAAGTAGTCATATTTTATATTTTATTTAATAGTATTTTTTTCTAATTAATGATAATTAGTTTTAAAAATATAGTAATTCCAAAAAATGGCTTATTATAAATGATTGTTTTTAATTAAAATTTTATTAATTCTTTTTTAACATTAAATTATAGAATCATTATTAGTTTCTTGTAATAAAAAAATATGAAACATCATATGATATAACAAAATGATGACTTCAATTTTGATTAATATAAAAAAATAACTTATATTAATAATACTAGATTAGAATTTATTTATGTTTATAGTATTATATATATGATATGTATAGATTATTTTAATTATAGAAATATTACATTATTGTATATTAATAATCTAAAATTATATCATTCATGGGCAATATTATTTATATTTATTATCTATTTTGTATCATATAAAGATAATATATTAGAAAAATTACAACATTTATTATTTAATTAAATTTTTATTTTTTTTTGAAAACAATAATAGCAAATTGATAATTAAAATATTGTTTAAATACTTTTAAATATTTGGAAATAATAATAAACCTCAAATACTTTTCATATTTTATTTTTCTTATAATGTACTTATAATTTACCTATTATATTTAAGAAATATTATTTGTTGAATTCCAATATTTAGTGTTTATAAAATTATTTTTGTATCTTTTTCCCTTTATCATAATGTCACAAGTATCTCCTTATATTCCACTTGTCTATCTCTCTCTCCTTCATCTCTTTCTATGTTCTAATTGCTCTCTCTTTTGCCTTCTTATTTGCTGTCCAACGCTTCTATGCTTTTTATATTATTTTCTTCTTTGATAAATCATCCTCATGTCTCTACTATCATTTTCCTACCTATTTTTCTATTATAAATTTATGACTTTTTTTTTCTTAATGAAGAGTACTCTTTATCTCCATCATCTCTTTTTTAACATATAAATTAATAATATTTAAGAAATCTCTCATGTTACTTTGTTTAAGAGATAATATTTTTGTTAAATATGCATTTTTTAATTATATTTATTATGTAATTATGTTTCTTATTTCTTAGAATGATAATATATTGTAAGAAAATCTTATATATATTCATCTATGTTATAAAAATTTGTAGTCTATATAAATTTTTATTATATACACAAAAAGTTAAGAAACTTTTACAATTTTTTTATTTTCTTCAATGCTAATAACACAACTTCAATTGTTTTTCTCATGCTTGCATGAGCAACTGCACCAACTATATGGCAATGCATTAGAACTCTAAAGCTAAGCATGCTTGGGCGAGAGTAGTATTGTGATGGTTACTTCTTAAGAAGTCCTTGTGCTGTGCATATTTTATCATAGCATTCAATTTTCTAATTAATGAAAATTAATGGTTAAATATTAATATTAAAATCTTAAATACTTATAAATGATTGTTCGTAGTTATATTTTTCATTTACCTTTTAGTGATACCTTTTAAATATTATTGTCAATTTTGTATAACACTAAATATGGAAAATCATATGATGTAATAAAGTAACTTAAATATTGAGCGAAATAAATTTTATTAATTATAATAGAATATACCAACTTTACATAAAAATTTTATATTATAGAATATTAAAAAATTTAGAATAATATTAATAACACTAAATAGTTTTTTATCTACTATCTATATTACATCATATAAATATAATATATTTAAAAAGTTATATTACTTTTAATAATTTTTTTTTCAATTTTATGAAGAATAATATGATATTAAATTAATAATTTAAATATTCATTATTTTTTTAATATTCTAACATAACATTTAAAAATAAAAAATATTTATTATTTTATTTTTATTAAATATTATTTGTTATTAACTTGTTATATTTATTGAATATTATATGATAAATTATTTAGATTTAAACTTTTATTTAATAATTTCTTACACTATTTTATATTTATTTCAATATATCTCATATTCTCTCTCTCTATTCTTTAACTCATTATCATTCTCTTATTTCTCTCTTTAGTCTACATGTCTTTATCTTTTTAATAATATCATATATCTCTTTAATCTTACACTATTATTTATTTCTCTTTTACTTGTTTATTTCTTTATCTCTCTCCACTATGTTCTCTCTTTCTTTTCTTCTTCATTAAATGATCCCTCATCTCTTTTTGTAGTTAATTTTTGTCTATTTTGATCTTATTAATCTTTGCCTTTTGTTCTTTCTTTTATAGATTTGATATCTCTTTCTCTTTTATCTCTTTTATAGCCTTTAATTAATAGTATTTTAGAAATCTCTAATTTTGCAAGAATTCAATATATAATATTTATGATAAATATATATTTTATTAGTTATATTTCTTATATAATTTATTTTTAGTGAGGATGATAACATAATGTCAAAAAATCCCATGCTTCAGTTTGAACATTATAAAAAATAATAGTTTATGTAATTTTTAATTCATTTTACATAAATAAAATAGTAATGTTAGAAAATAATATGACATATATAATAAGCTTAATTTTAATTCAGAAGTATACATGCTTATGACTTAGAAACTTTTAGAAATAGTTGATTATATTTAAAGAAATCATACGACTTGATATTTATGCTTTGTATGCACATGTGACCATACCAGCATTATAGCAATAGATATTATCATTAGAACTGCAAAGTTAAGCCTTCTTGGGCTTCATTACTATTAGGATCGATGACCTCTTGAGAAGTACACATATTACACATTTTTTTGAATCATTATTTTTGAATTAAAATTAATTTTATTTGTTAAGTCTTTTAAAAAATAAATTATTAAATATGATTATTTCAAAGTACATTTTTTTTATAAATTTTTAATTATTATTTCACAATATTATTATTAATTTCATATAATAATAAATATTATACATGAATTCATATAATAAAATATTAGTTTTAATTTATTTGAATATTAACAAAACAAAGTATATTAATTATAATAAATTATAATTAAATTATACTTACACCAATAAACATATTATGCATAGAATTCCTTTAAATATAGTAATATTATGTTATTGAAGATTAAAAATTTAAATTATACCATTAATGTCAGGTGCTTGTTATATTTGTTATTTATTTTATATCATAAAAAGATAATACATTGCAAAAAAAATTATATTTATTATATAAATGACTATTTTAATTTTAGGTATGATTTTAATATTAATTTTGATGTCAAAATATTATCTATATATTTTTTAATAATAAAAAAAATAATAACTATCAATTATATTTTATATTTTATTTTTACTAAATATTATTTATGATTTATTTGTTATATTTAATAAATTTTATGAATTAAGTTATTAAAATTTAATTTTTATTAAGTAAATTTTCTAACATTTTTTACAATTTATTTTTCTATTATGATTTTGTGACTTTCTCTCTCTTAGTATCTATATTAATAAAATATATTTAATTTTTTTAATTATACATAAATAAAATAATAAGACTAAAATAATATGATATATAAAATAAAAATAAAATATTTTAAAAAATGTTATTTACTAAAGATTTTAAAAACTTTTACGATTTTTTCATTATCTTAGAAGCGAACAGTACGACTTTGAGTTTTTTTCTTAAGCGCGCACGTGTGACCGTACCAGCATTATGGCAATGGATTTCATTAGAACACTAATTTTAAGATTCTTGGGCTACAGTAGTATTAGAATGGATGACCTCCTCACAAGCCCGTGTGTTGCACATTTTTTTCATAGTATTCTAATTTCTTATGAATGGTAATTAATTTTTAGAACATGTAAAAGTTTAAAAAATAAATTCTTATAAGTGTATTTTTACTATTATCATTTCATAATCAATTTTTAACAATAATTATACAGCATAATTTATATTTTTATATAGAAACAAATAACACATATCATATGATATGATAAAATAATAAATTTAGTTTCATTTAATATTTAACAAAATTACTTATATTAATTATAATAACTTATAATTAAAAGATGTCTATAGTAGTATGTATATATCGTATGTATAGAATTTTTTCAGTATAGAAATATTATATTATAAAATATTATAAAATATTAAGTTATATTAGAAATGTTAGATATTATTTATATTTATACTTTATAATATATAATATATATATATATATATAATATATTATATTAATTATTTTATTATGAATTTAAGTAATTTTTTATTTTCAATATGAATAATTGTAATATTAAATTAATTTTTAAATTATAAATTAAATAATTCGTTTTTTTAAAATAACAAAAAAAAATAATTTTTAATTTTTTTTTATAATTATTATCTATGAATAATCATTATGTTTAACTAATATTATAAACCTAATTATTTCCCTCAATTTTTTTCTTTATATCGATATCTCTCGCATTCTCTAATTTTCTGCACTCTCTAATTATCACTTTATAGTTTCTCTCTTTACTTTGCATCTCATTATATTTTTTGTGGCTTCTCTCAATCATTTATCCTTCTCTATTTTTTTTTTATTTTTTTCTCTTCTAATTATTTATTTATTCTTTCTATCCCCTTTATATTATTTCTTTCCTTTTGTTCTTTATTAAATCTTCTCTTATCTCTCTATATAACTATTTTTTTCTTTATTTTATTTTTATTAATTTTTAACTTTCTGTCTTACTCTCTTTTGTAGATCAGTTATCTATTTCTTTATTCTCTTCTTAGCAAATAAATTAATTATATTTATGTAATCTCTCTTTTTGAAAAGATTAATATACAATATTTATGATAAATATATATTTTATTATTTCAATTTTTTATATATATTTCTTAAATTTATAAGAATGATAACATGATGGAAAAGGCTAGATATTAATGTCTTTACCAAAAATTATTAATTATATTACTCTTTATTCATTCTATGTAAATTAAATATTGATATTGGATGTTATTATGACCAATATAACAACAATAAATTTTACTTAAAAGTATGCATAATTAATTATTTAGAAAATTTTAGAATTGGTTCATTATATTTAAAAACAATTACACAACCATCACATTTCCTATTTTGTAATACCAATGGAAGAATGCTGGCATTATAACACAATATCTCATTCAAACTCCAATGGAAAAATTACTTTAGTTTGAGTAGTATTAAGATAGCTAATCCCTTTAAAAGTCCTCATGTTGCATATTTTTTTTCATATGTTTTCATTTTCTAATAAATGATTATGAATTTTTAAATGTTAATGTTAAAAAATTCTTTTAAATGATTTTTTGAAATCACCATTTTTGTAGTTAACTTTTACTACTTACTTTATCATGTTATTATCCATTTCATATAATAATAAGTAAGGCACATCATATGATATAATAAAATAATAAGTTCAATTTAGTTCAAAATTAAGAATATTGACATACATGAATTATCGTAAACTAGAATGAACTAATGTTTAAAATAATATAAATATGTTGTGTATGGAAGGTTATAGAAATATTATATTATAGAGTATTTGTAATGTAAAGTTATGTTATTAATGTTCAATACTATTTATATTTATCGTTTATTTTACACCATATAAATATAATATATTAGAATAATTATATTTTTTAAAAGTTTACATAATTATTTTTATTTTAATATGAATAATATAACATTAATTTTATATTTAAAATATTCATTAAATATATGTAATATTCTAAAATAATAATGGAAATTATTTTTTTTAATATTTTTATGAATAAATATTATAATAATAGCTTGTTATAACTAATAAATATTATAAATTTAATTATTTAGATTTAATTTTCTCTTTATCATAACATCTCTCATATTGTCTCACTTTCTTCTCTCTTATTATCTGTCTCTTATTTCTGTCTTTACTCTCAATCTTCTCATACTTTCATGGCTTCCCTATCACTTTTATGTTGCTCTATTTTTTATTTCTCTTTTAAATAATCATTTATTCTCTCTATCTCTATGTTTTCTATTTTCTTTTCTTCTTCATTAAATAGTGTCTCACCTCTCCTTATAACTATTTTTTTGTATTTTGCACATTTTAATCTTTGACATTCTCTTTCTCCTTTGTAGAGTAGCTATCACTTTCTCTACGATCCATTTTTATCTCACCAATTAATAATATTTTAGAAATTTCTCATTTTGTAAATTTTAATATATTATATTTATGATATATATATATTTAATTAATAATTTAATTTTTTATTTATTAAAATGATAAGGTAAAGGGAAAAATATCATGTGTTAATGTCTATATTATCAAAAATAAAAAACATTTCTCATTTTTTTAAAATTTATATAAATAAAATATTAATATAACAAAATATTATGACATTTTTAACAAATTTAAATTTTATTCAAAAGTGTATATCCTTAAAAATTTTAAAAATGTTAGAAATGATTGATAATATTTAAAAAATAAACACACAACTATGATATTTTTTCTTTTATATGCATGTAAAACCACACAACATTATAGCACTAGATGCTGTTAAAACTCTAAAGTCAAGCATGCTTGGCAAAGAGCATTGTTGAGATTGGTGACTTCTTTATTCTTTATCTACTAATATTTTTTTATAATCTCTCTCCTCTATTGTTCTCCACATTTTTATTTCTCTTTCTCCTTTTTATTTTTTTATTTATTCTATCTCTTTAAAATTCTGTCTTTTTCTCCTCCTCGATAAATCATCTCTCTTCTCACTTTACTTTTATTATCCCCTCTACCTTGTTATTATCAATTTATAATTTTCTCTCATAGAACATTATTTTCTCTCTATCAACTCTTTTTTAACACATAAATTTATGACATTTAGCAAATTTCTCCTATCACATTTTTAAATGTATAATATTTTTTTATAAATACATATTTTTTTAATTATTATTAGCAAGTAATTTTATTTCTTATTTATAGGAACATAATATATAGTAAAAAATCGCTTTTTATTAATTTCTATATTATAAAAAATAATATCTTATATAATTTTTATTAATTATAAATAAATAACATATTTAATTATATAATAAACATAAAATTTTTTAAAAATGTGTATATATTAGATAATTTGAAAAATTTAAGGAATTATTCAATATCTTAAGGGATAACAACAAAGCTTTGAGTTTTTGTCTCTTGAATGCATGTGTTACTAAACCTGTATTACGGTAGGGGATCTAATTAAAACTCCAAAGTTAAGCATGCTTGGGTGATAGTGGAATTGGTATTGGTGACCTCTTAAAAATCCTCACTTTGAACATATTTTTTCTTAACATTTTATTTTCCAATAAGTGATAATTATTTTTTACTTATTAATGTTTAAAATAAAATTTATAATTGAAAATTTATAATTACCTTTTTTAGAACAAACTTTAATGATAACTTTATAATGTTATTACCAATTTCTTATAGTGAAAATATGGCATTTCATATGATATAATAAAATAATAATTTAAATTTAGTTCAACATTTAAAAGAAAAACTTATACAAATTATCATAAATTAAATTAATTTATGTTAATAATAATATATACATGTTATTTTTGGAATTTTTAAATATATTAATATCATATTATTGAATATTAGAAATCTATAATTATATAAGAAATGTTAAATATTATTTATTTTTATTATCTATATTACCTCATATCAATATAATCAATTTTAACATCTATAAAATTCTAAAATAATAAAAAAATCAAACTTTTTTTATTAATTAATATATTTGACAAACTTTTTAAATTTAATTAATATTACAAGTAAGATTACTATGATTTATTTTCTATTGAATTATTTCCCATTTTGTTATTTTTACTTCAATATCTCTCATATTTTCTCACTTTCTTCTCCATCCTATTATCATCCTCTTATTTCTTTTTTCACCCTCTATATCCTTAAGTTTTTTGTGGTCGCTCTCCTTTATGTTTCCTTATTTTCTTATTTCTCTCCTTTTTTACTTTAGTATTTCTATCTCTTCTATCTTCTAGTTCTTTTTTATTCATTAAATCATCTCTCCTCACACTTTATAACTTTTTTTTTCTGTATTTGTTTTCAAATTATTCTTTTCTCTCTTTCTTTTGTAGACTTGATATCTTTTGACCATTATCATTTCCTAGCCCATTGATTAATAATACTTAAAAAATTTGTCATTTTGTATATTTTAATATATAATATTTTTTATGCAAGAATTCTATCATAATGGAAAAAATCTCATGAATTAATGTCCTTTTTATCAAAAATATTTTTTTAGGTCATTTTAATTAACTTTTCTATATAAAATATTAATGTTGGAAAATATTATGTCATATATAATATACATAAATTCTTCCCAAAATTATATAAACTTGTTGATTTAGAAAATTTTAAAAATGCTTCATTTTATTTAAAAAATAAACAAAAAATATGATATTTTTCATTTGTACACATATGTGACCACACAAGTATTACATCATTCGGTCTCATTGGAACTCCAAAGTTATTTGAGCTTTTGCGAGAGTAGTATTGTGATTGATGATCTCTTGCGAAATCATTATGTTGTATAGATTTTTTAACGGCAATCATTTCTCTAATGAACAATAATTAAGTTTTACATGTTAATTTAAAAAAAAATATTATAAATTATTATTTATAAATGGAATTTTTGTAATTAGTTTTTAAAAATTAATTAATAATAATAGTATTATTTTTATTAATTACTTTTATAATTAATTTTATGATATAATAAAATAGTAGATTCAATGTTGGTTATTATTATGCAAGATAACTTATATTAATTAAAATGAATAATAATTAATTTATAATTATAACAATATATATATGATTTGTATAAGATTTTTTAAATATAGTAATATTATCCTATAGAATATTAACAATCTAAAATTATAACATAATGTCAAATATTATTTATTTTTCTTATCTATGCTATATCATATATACATAATATATTTCAACAATTATATTATTTTTTATTTAATTAATTTTTCTATTTTAGTTATTAAAAAATTATTTAAATTAATATTCAAAAAAGTTTTTAGATTTTCCTAATATTTTATAAGAATAAAAACCTTAAAAAAATTTAATATTTTGTTATCATTAAAAATATATATATTATTTACTTATTATTGTTTATAAATATTATAAGTTTAACTATTTAAAATTAATTTTAATTAAATGATTTTTCTCACTTTTTTCTCTATAATAATGACTCTCATCTTATCTCCCTTTCTTCCCATTCTTAATATCATTGGTTTGTTTGTCTCTTTGTTTTTTTAATCCATATCTACCTTCTAATTTTTCTTTCTCTTTTGTATTCATTTCTTTGTTCTTTCCATATGTTCTTTGTTCTCTTTTTTCTTTTCCCTTTTTTAAATTATCTCTCATATTTTTCTATTATTATTATTTTTTATTTTGCTATTACTAATTTATGACACTCTCTCTCTGAGAATTATTAGCTATATCTCCATCATATTTTTTTGATACATAAATTAATAATATTTAATAAATATCTCATTTTTTATTTATAGGAATGATAATAAATTATAAAAAAATGATATGTACTAATATTTATATTACAAAAAATAACAATCTATATAATTTTTTATTAATTATATCTAAATAAAATAATGATACTATAAAATATTTCACATATATAGTAAGCATAATTGTTTCTAAAAAGTAAATCTGTTAGATAACTTAAAATATTTTAAAAATTTTTCATTACCTTAAAGGCTAATAATAAAAATTCTATTTTTTTGCAAATACATGGATGTGTAACAACACCAGTATTGCACTACGACAGCTCATTATAAGTCTTCGTGTTGCACATATGTTTTGGTAGTATTCTTTTTGTTATGAATGACAACAAAATTTTCCAAGATGTTACTGTTAGAAAAATAAATTGTTATAACTCGTTGCTTGTAACTAAAATATTTTATATTTACTACTATTATATGTTTAAGTATTATGATATAACTTTTCTTTAATTATTTCTCTCACTTTTTTCTTTTTATCTTAATATCTCTCATAATCTCTCGATTTCTTTTATCATCTATTATCATTTCCTTATTACTATTTTATACATTATCTCGTTATATTTTTCATGGTCTCTTTCTTTTATTTTTTTAATTTTTTATTTCTCTCTCTTTAACACAATTCTTTATTCTCTCTATCTCCTCAATATTTTTTGTTTTCTCTTCCTATTTGTTAAATCACCACTTGTCTTGCTTTATTGTTAGTTTTCTCCCCAATTTATTGTTATCAATTTATCACTTCCTTATTATTAAATCATCATTCTCTATTATTATAATTAATTTATTTTAGAATAGTATATATCTACTATAAAAAGAATTTATTAATTGTACTAATAATATGCTATTCAATATTTAAAAAAAAGTATAACACTAATGTAAAATATTTTTTATTTTTATTATCTATATTTCACCATATAAATATAACATTTTAAAATAATTATAATATTTAATATTAAATCAACTATTTCTATTTTAGGTTTGAAGAAAATATTATTCAATTAATTGTTAAAATATTTTATAAATATTTTTTTGATATTCTAATGCGATAACAAAAAAGTATTTCTTTATGTTTTATTATAATCAACTATTAGATAAAATTTTCTTGTTATATTTAATAAATTTTATAATTTTTATTATTAAAATTTAATTTTTATTAAATGGCTTTTCTCACTTTTGCTCTTCATCATAATGTCTTGCAAATTCTCTTTCTTTAATCCCATTCCTATTATTATCATTTATTTTTTTACTTTATTTTTTATCTTCTTATATTCATTTTAGCTACTGTTTCTCTCCAATGTCCTTTATTTTTTATTTTTCTCTCTCATTTACCTTTTTACAATAAACTTTTTAAGGAAGTGCATGTATTATAAAATTTTGAAAATTAAAAAATCATTAATTATCTTAAAAGCTAATAAGACTACTTCGATTTTCCCTTATGAATGCATGTGCAACTGCAATAGCATTGTGGGAAAGCTAAGCATTCTTGGGCGAGAATAAGAGTGTGATTGCTGACCTCATAAGAAGTCCTCATGTTACACATACTTTGTCATAGCTTTCCATTTTCAAATGAATGAGAATTATGTTTTACAATATTGTATTGTCAAAAAAATGGAATACTTATAAATCATTATTTTTAATTAAAATTTTTTAATTAGTTAATTAATAATAATATTATATCTTCATTATTAATTTCATATAATAATCTATATGATAAATGATGTGGTATAACAAAGTAGTAGGTACAACTTAATTTAATATTGAGAAAAAAAACTTATGGGAACTATAGTAAATTAGAATTAATTTATGTTTAAAATGAGATATATTTTATTTCAAATAGTAATTTAGGTATTGAAAAATTATATCATAAAGTATTAAAAATGTAAATTTAGATTATTAATGATACAAATTATTTATATTTATTATCTATGTTATTTCATATAAACATAACATATTAAATTAATTACATTATTTAAATTTTTATAAAATTTTTTAATTTTAATTTGAATAACACAATATTAAATTTATAGTAAAAATATTCTTTAAATATTTACAATATTCATAATGAAAAAATAAAATTAATTATTGTTTGTATTTTAGTTTTATGAAACATTATATATGACTCACTTAATATATTTAATCTATATCAAAATTTAATTATTAATATTTGTCATTTATTTAGTTTTTTTTCTCAAATTTTTCTAGTTATCTCAATATCTCTAACAATCTCTCGCTTTTTACTTTCTCGTATTATCATTCTCTTTTTTCTATTCTCACTATTTATCTTGTCATTTTTCTATACCCTCTCTCTTTTATCATTCTCTATTTTCTTAATTCTCTATCTTTTACTCTTCATTATTTTTTTTCCTTTCTCTTTTTTAGTTAATCAATTTTTAACATCTAAGAAATCTATTAGTTTATAAATTTATTATACAATAATTATTATAAATATGTGTTTTATTATTTATTATTTTTTCATAATTTAATATATTATTTACAAGAATGATAACACAATGGGAAAGAATGTCATGCATTATTGGTTAATTTAACAAAAATAATAATTTATCATTATTAATTCATCTTATAAGAAAATAATAATATGACAAAAAATTAAGACCTCTATAAGAAGCATAAATTTTAATGGAAAATGCATATGCTCGATAATTTAAAAAAATTAAGAAAATGGTTAATTATATTTTAAAAAAGCTCACAATTATTGTATTTTGTCTTTTGCATGTATGAGCAAGCACACTAGCATTATAGAACTAAATCTCATTAGAAACCAAAAGTTAGGCATGCTTGGGTGGGATTAATAATGGTATGGGTGATCTAATGAGAAGCCTTTCTTCTACACAAATTTTTTCATAGTATTTTTTTAATTAATGACAATTTATTTTTACAACATGCTAATTTTAAGAATTAATTAATCCTTAATGGCTATTTTATAACATTGTTATTACTTTTATATAATACTAAATATGGCGCAAGTTATGATATAATAGAATAATGGCAATTTTTTTGTTTATTAATGAGCAAAACAACTTATACTAATTATAATAAATTATAATTAACTTATGTCTGTGATGGTATATATATTTTATGCATAATATTCTTTAGGTAATACTATGTTATAGAACATTAGAAATCTAAAATTAATTTAATAATATAATTTTTTTACATTTATTTTCTATGTTACGTAATATAATGATAATATATTAGAATACCTACAATATTTATTATTTAATTAATTATTTTTTAAGAATAAATAAATAAATATTAAATAAATAATCAAAATATTCCTTAATGATTTTTAATATTCTAAAATAATAATAAATATCAAATTATTTTTCTATTTTATTATTATTAAATATTATTATTGAATTAGTTGTTGCATTAAATAAACATTATAAGTTTAACTAATAAAATTAAATTTTCATTAATTATTTTCTAAGCTTGTTTTTTATTTGCCATAATATCTCTCATATTGTATCTCGTTCTTTTCATTCTTGTTGTCATTATTTTATTTGTGTCATTATTATTTATCTCTTTGTATTCTTCTTGGTATCTTACTCTCCTCTATGCTTTTCTAATTTCTTATTTTTCTCATTTTTTGAATTTTTTATTTACTTTCTCTAATTATTCTACGATCAATCTAATATTTTCCTCTTTATTAGATATATCTCATTTTTTCTATTGGAAACTCGTAGTTTCTATTAGGGAATAGTTTTCTCCATCTCAATCATCTCTTTTTCAAAACATAAATTAATAATATTAAATAAATCCCTCATGTTAAATAATTTAATATATAATATTTTAATTAAAAAATATATGTTTATTTTTTACATCATTTATTTTCTTATTTATTGGAATGACAACATAAAATTAAAAATCATATGAATTAAGGCTTACATTATAAAAAATTATTCTATTTAATTTTTTTATTATTTATATATAAATAAAATATTCATAAAATTAAATATTATGGCACATATAAAAGGAATAAAATTGTTTTAAAAAATTCACATTAGATAATTAAAAAACTTTTACGAATTATTCATTATCACAAAGGATAATAACACAACCTTAATTTGTTGAGAAATCCTGATGTTGCACATATTTTTTTCATAACATTCCATTTTGCTATTAAATGAGAATTAATTTTTAATAAATATTAATCTTAAAAAAATACTTATAAATTATTATTTATAATTACCATTTTTAATTAATTCTGAACAATTTCTTTGTAACATTATTATTAATTTCATATAACAAGAAATATGGTGCATCATATCATATAATAAAATTATGAGTTTAATATTTTCCAATATTGAGCAAAATATTTGTTAAGAATTATAAAAATTTAATTTATATTTATAATAGTATAAACATGGTTTGTATAGAAATATGCATATAGAAATATTATGATATAGAATATTAGAAATCAAAAACTATATTGTTAATTTTAACATTATTTACAATTATTACCTATATTACATTATGTAAATATATTTTATTAGAATAATTATTTTAGTTTTAGTTTAATTAATTTTCTTTAATTTTAACATGAACAACATATTATTATAGTAATAATCAAAATAATTTTTAAATATTTGTGGAATTACAAAATAATAACACTTATTTGATATTTATTAAAATTTCTTATTAGTAAATATTAAATAAGATCAAATGTTAGTTTTTAATAAATTTTATAAGTTTAATTATCAAGATTTGACTTTAAATTAATTATTTCTCTCACTTTTTACTCTTTATCTCAATATCACTCATATTCTATGACTTTCTTCTCTCTTATCTTATTTCTCTCATTCTCTTCTCGCTCTATCTCCTTATCTTTTTTATGGCTTCTCCCTCCTTTAATTTTTTATTTTCTTATTTCTCGCTCTTTTACTTATATATTTATCCCATATATCTCCTTTATTCTCATTTTTCTTTTTTCTAAGTAAAATCATCTCACATCTCCCTCGATAACTATTGTTTTTCTCTATTTTGCTATCAATAATCTTTAACTTTCTCTCTCTTTTGTAGATTAGTCATCTCTATCTCCATCATATTTTTTAGCTTATGAATTAATGAGATTTAAGAAATCCCTAATTTTGTAATGTTTATTATATAAAAGTTATTATATATATATATATATATATATATATATATATATATTTATATATATATATATCATATTCATATTTGCTAAATAAATTATTTTTTATTTTAGAAGGATGTAACATTATTGAAAAACATGTCATGTATTAATGTAAGTTTATCAAAAACAATTTGTTGTATCAATTTTCATTCATTTTAAATAAATAAAATATTGGGACATTTATAATATATATAAATTTTCTTCAAAATTATGTATGCTTGATAATTTAAAAAACTTTACAAATGGTTCATTATAGTTTAAAAAATAATCACACAATTGTCATATTTTTTCTTTTGTGTGGAAGTGTGACTACACCAGTATTATAGCACCAAAACTTGTTAGAACTCTAAATTTAAACATGCTTTAAAAAGAGTTGTATTCAAATGGGTATCTCTTTAGAAGTCGTGATGTTACAGATATTTTTTCATGTGTTTTTTGAATAAATGATATTAAATTCTTACATTCTAATTTTAATAAAATAAATTATTATAAATGATTATTGGTAATTGTAATTTTAGTATTTAATTTTTAATCTTTACTTTATAACATTATTATTAGTTTCATATTTGAATAAATATGGCACATCTTATGAAAAAAAAAATCTATTTAATATTTTGTAAAATAACTTATATAAATTACAATATCTAATAAATAGTTTATGTTTATAATAGTATATAACCCTTGTGCATTAAATTTTATAATATAGTAATTTTATGTTATAGAATATTAGAAATCTAAAATTATATTATCAATGTTAAATATAATTTATATTTATTATATAGATTACATCACAAAAAAATAATATATTAGAATAATTATAATATTTATAATTTAATTAACTTTTTAATTTTGGGTTTGGATAAAATAATTTTAAATTAGCAGCCAAATAAAAAAACTCAAATAGTTCTAATATTATATTACTATTAAATATTATATATGATTTACTTGATTTAATCAATAAATATTATATGTTAAATTTTTATACTTTAATTTTTATTAAAGTATTTTTCTCACTTTAGTTCTTTATCATATTGTTATCATATTCTTTTTCTTTCTTCTCAATGCTATTATCCTTCTTTTTATTTATCTCTTTATTTTTATCACCTTTTATTCTTCTTTGTTTCTCATTCCTCTCCCTTTTTCCACTTTCTCATTTCTCTATCTCTTTCATCATTTTATTAGTTTTCTTTATCTCTTTTACGTTCTCTTTTTCCTTTTCCTCTTTATGTAATATTTTTATTTAGTAATTTAATTAAATATTTATAAGGAATATAATATAACTTATGAAAATTTTATGTTCTAAAATCTTGATTTAAAAAATAATAGCCTCTATAATTTTTTATTATTTAAATATACATAAAATATTGATTGAATGATATATTAGGACATATAAAATATGCATAAAGTTCTTTTAAAAAGTACATATATGAGATAATTTAGAAAATTTTAAAAAACATTTATTGACTTAAATGCAAACAACTTAACCTCACCTTTTTATCTTTTGCATGCTTGTCCAAGCATACCAACAATTTGACACTTGATCACATTCAAACTCCAAAGTAAAGCGTGCTTGGGAGACATTACTATTGCTCTGGGTGAGCACTTGAGAAGTCATCATGTTGCTCATATTTTATTATAACATTCAATTTTCTAATTAATGATAATCATTTTACACAACATATTAATGATAAAACAAATAAGTTTGAATAAATTATTTTTTCTAATTAATTTTTTAAAATATTTTATAACGTTTTTGCTAATTTCATATTATAACAAATATAGTACATCATTTGATAGAAAAAATGAAACTTTAACTTACTTCTATTTTAAGCAAATTAACTTAGTTAAATTATCATAAACTAGACTTATTTTTTTATAATAGTATATATGTGCAATGTATAGAATATTTTAAATATAAAAATAATATATTATTGAATATTAAATTTGAAAATAACAATATTAATGTTAAATATTATATATGTTTATTACCTAAATTACATTATATAAATTTAAAATATCATGATAAATATATTAATTTTCATTTCTTTAGTTTTTAAAATTCTAAAATAAATAATATAATATTAAATTAACATTTTAAATACTCTTGAAATATTTCTAATATCAAAAAATAATAGTAAAATAATTTTTTTTACATTGTTTAGTTAAATATTAATTTTTCACTAATATGTTATATTTAATAAATGTTATAATTTTAATTATTAAGATTTTTTTATTTAGTTATTTTTTTAATTTTTTCTTTATCTCATTATCTCTCGTATTCTCTTTTTTCTTCCCTCCTATTATCATTTTCTTATTTCAATCTTTGCTCCATATATCATTATATTTTTATGATGTTTCTCTTATTTAACTTGCTTTAATTTCTTATTTTTCTCACTTTAACTTATATATTTATTCTCTCTACCTTCCCTATGATCTCTCATCTTTTTTTCTTTTTTGTTAAATTGTCTCTCTATCTCTTTTATGTTCTCTTTTTGATTTCTCCCTCTTTTCAATCTTGTCTCTCTACTGTGAGTTTTTCCTCTATTTTATAATTATCAATATATGACTTTCCCTATCTCTTTAAAATTAGTTATCTCTCATTCCATCATCTCCTCTTCAACATATAAATGAAAGCATTAAAGAAATCTATCATGTTATAGAGTTTAATATGTAATATTATTTATAAATATATATATATTTTTATTTATATTTATTGAGTAATTTAGTTTTTTTTATTGAAAAGATAATATAATGTAAGAAAATCATATGTATCAATTGCTATGTGATAAAAAAATAATAATATATATAATTTTTCAATTAATTCTATATAAATATTTGGTTGATACTATGAATATTATGACATAAATAATTGGAATAAAAAAGTTTTAAAAATAACTTATATTTGATGATTATAAATTTTTTGAAATTATTTATTATCTTGAAGGCTCACTAAATAACTTTAATTTTTTTGCCTTATAAAGATTTAATTTTATTTAACTATTTCTCACACTTTTTCTCTGTCTTAACATCACTCACTTTCTTCTCTCTTATTATGATTCTCCTATTTCTCTATTTCTTAATATCTCTATAAATTTTTACAATCCCTTACCCTCTTTGATCATTCTCTATCATCTTATTTCTCTCTTTTACTTATTTATTCTCTCTATCTTTTCTCTGTTATTCTATTTCTTTTCTTATTCATTGATTTTTTACTTTGTCTCCTTTTTATTGATTAGTTATCTCTATTGTTGTTTTTTTTGTAGCATATTATTTAAGAAAAATTAAGAGATTGCTTATCTTGAAAAGTTTATTATATGATATTTATAATTAATATACATTATTTTATTTAAATTTATTAAATAATTCAATATTTTATTTGTAAGAATAATAACATAATCTAAAAATAATCTCATTTATTAATTTCTACTTTACCAAAAATAAGTTTATTTCTTTTATATTAATTTCATATAATTAAAATATAGATATTAGAAAATATGATGACATATAAAGTAAGCATAAATGTTACTCAAAAATATAAATGCTTGTTATTTTAAAAAATTTAGAAATATTTCATTAAATTTTTAAAAAATAGTCATAACAAATATGATATTTTATCTTTTGTATGAATGTGTGACCACATTAGTATGATAGCAATGGTTCTTATTAGAACTCAATAGTTAAGAATGCTTTTGGCAAAAGTAGTATTGGGATGGGTTACCTCTTACGAGGTAGTTATCTTGCACATATTTTTAACAGCTTTATTCTAATGAATTATAATTAATTTTTAAATGTAAATTTTAAAAAACATAAATTATAATAAATGATTATTTGTATTAAAATTTTTGTAATTAATTTCCAACCATGACTTTATAACAATATTATTAAATTTATAAAAAAAAATTTTAATTCTTATGATATATCAAAATAGTAGTTTTAATTTCGTATAATATTGACTAAATTAATTTATATTAATTATAATAAATATTGATTAAATTGTGTTTATGAAGGTATATATGTTCCCTATATAATTTTTTTAAATATAATAAAATTATGCAATTAGATAATAAAAATTTAAGTTATATCGTTATTATTAAATATTATTTATGTTTATTATCTACATTAACTTATATTAAAAATAAATTTAAACAATGATAATATTTATTATTTAATTATCTTTTTCAAATATCCACTTATCATAATATCTTTTATTTTCCCTCACTTCGTTTTTACTATTATTATGATTATTTTAGTTGTTTTTTAATTTATTATCTTCATTTATTCTTCATGGTCTCTGTCTTGTATACTTCCCTACTTTCACATTTCTCTCATTTACATTTTTACTTATTCTCTTTATCTCTTTCATGTTCTCTTATTTTTCTTTTCCACTTCATTAAATTATCTCTTATCCCCCTATTATTATTTTCCTCTCTATTTTGCTATATTAATTTGACTTTATCACTCTCTTAGAGAATAGTTATCTTTGTCTCCATAATCTCTTTTTCTACACAATTAATAATATTTAAGAAATCTCTTTTTTGGCATAGTTTAACAAATAATATTTTTAAAAATATATATATTATTTATGTTTATCAAAAAAATTAATTTCTTGTTTGAAGTAGCAAACAATATAAAATAAGAAAATATTATGTGATAATGCATATGTTATAAAAATAATAGTCAATAAAAATTTTTATTACTTATATAAAAAATTATTTATATAACAAAAGTTTATGACATATATAATAGGTATAAAATAGTTTTCAAATGTTTGTATATTAGATAGTTTAGAAAATTTAAGAAATTTTTCATCATGTTAAAGGCTAACAACACAACTTTTATTTTGTTGTCTTATGTATCTATGTGAAACCACCTTGGTAATGTGGCATTGGATCTAATTAGAACTCAAATGTTAAGAATGCTTTCATGAGAGTAGTACTCAAATGGTGCCCTCTCACGAACTCCTCTTGTTGCAGATATTTTTTGAGCACATATTATTTTCTAATTAAAGATAGTTAATGTTTATGACATGTTAATGTAAAAAATATAAATTCTTACAAGTTATTATTTATAATTATAATTTTTTAATTTAATATTTAATAATCACTTTATAACATTATTGATATTTTATATAATTATAAATATGAGACGTTATTTTTTTTAATCATGCAATAACATTAATTTAGTTTAATATTAAGGAAAATAACTTATATAAATTATCATAAATTTTTATTGTCTTATTTTTATAATATTATATATATGGAATATAAATAATTTTTAAAATATAAAAGTATTATATTATATTATATTAGAAATACAAAATTATAATATTAATGTTAAATATTATTTGCATTTATTATATATATTTCATTACATAAATATAATATATAAGAATAATTATATTTTTTTTATTTAAATTTATTTTTTAATCTAAATATGAATCATGTAATATTTATTTAACACAAAATCTTTTAAATTATTTATAATATTGTAAAATAATTAAAAAAATAAAAACACTAATAACATATTATATTTAATAAACATTATTTATTTAATTTTTAAGATTTAGCTTTTATTTAATTATTTGTCACACTATTTTCTCTTTATCTTAATATCTCTTATTTTCTTTGCTATCATATTATCGTTCCATTATTTTTCTCTTCATCTCTATTTCTATATACTTTTCAGGGCCCCTATTTATCCTTTATTATTCTTTTTCTTCTTATTTCTCTCTTTTTCTTATTCTCCCATTGTTTTCCATATTCATTTTATTCTTTTCTTCTTCATTAAATTTTCTCACAAAACTCACTTAAACTTTTTTTTCTCTATCTTGTTATTATCAGCCATAACTTTTTATCACTATTATAGATTATTTGTCTTTGTATCTGTTATCACTTTTCTAGCCCATCACTTAATAATTTTTAAAAATTTCTTATTTTGTAAGTTTAATATATAATATTTATCATAATCATATATTTTCCTATCTATATTTATTATATATTTTAATTTTTTATTAATAAGAATGATAATATAATTGTAAAAAATCTCGTGTATTAATGTCTACTTTAAAAAGTAACAATTTATTTAAATTTTTATACCTTTTTCATAAATAAAATATTAATGTTTGAAAATATTATGACATAATAAAAATTAATTTTATTTGGTAGTGTGTATACTGGAAAAATTAAAAAAATTTAGAAATGGTTCATTATATTTAAAAAACTTCACACAGCTATGACGTTGTCTTTTGAATGCACGTGTGACTACAAAAGTATTACAGCACAAGAACTCATTAGAACCCCGAAGTAATTTAAGATTGATGACCATTTGAGAGGTCCCCATGTTGAGTTTTTATGTGCTAATTTAAAAAGAAAAAACCATTGTAAATGGTTATTTGCTATTAGAATTTTACTAATTTAATTTTATCAATTATTTTATAGTATTATTGTTAATTTAATATAATAATAAATATTATACATAGTATGATATAATAAATTAATAGCTTTAACAAATTATAATTAATTTAGGTTTATATTAGAATATATTTGTTATGAATAGAATTTCTTTAATATTGTAATATTATGTCATAGAACATAAGAAATCTAAAATTATATTATTAATGATAAGTATTATTTATATTCATTATTTATGTCACATCAATAAAAGTTAATATATTAGAGTAATAATAATATTTATTACATAATTAAATCTTTTAATTTATGATTTGAATGAAATAATATTATCTTAATATTCAAATGTTATATAAATTTTTTATTATTGTAAAATAAAAATAAGTTTAATTCTTATATTAAATAATTTTTATAATTTTAATTCTTAGCATATAAATTTTATTAAATGATTTTTCTTACTTTTCCACTTTATCTTAGTGTCTCTCATATTCTCTCTTTTTTATCACTCTTATTATCATTCTTTTATTTGTCTCTTTATTTTTTATCTCTTAATATTCTTTTGGCCTCACTTCTTTATCTTTTCTCCTTTTTTTTCTCTCCCTTTTTGTTTTTTTGTTTATTCTCATTATCTCTTCTATGTTCTCTCTTTTTTTCTCTTCTTTTATAAATAATCTTTTGTGTCACTCCATTATTATTTTTTTCTTTATTTAGTTATTCTTAATTTCTGACTTTCTTAATCTCTCAAAAGAGAATAGACATCTTTAACTCCATCATCTCTATTTCAACAAATAAATTAATAATTTTTAAGAAATTTCTCATATTGGATAGTTTAATATGTGATTTTTATATAAAAATGTATATATAAATTTAAATTAATTATATATAAACACAATTTTGATATACTAAAATATTTGACATATATAATAATCATAATGTGTTTTTAAAAGTGCATATATTTGATAATTTAAAAACATTTAAAAATTATTCTCTATCTTAAACTCTAAGAACACAACTTTGATTTTTTTCATAAAGTTCCATGTGCGATCTCACTGGCATTAATGTACAAGATGTCATGAGAACTCCAAAGTTAAGCATGCTTAGGCTCGAGTAGTATTCAAGTAGCTTGGCATGTCAGAAGTTTTCATGCTGCACATATTTTTTAAATTATTCTGTATCTTAAACTCTGACAAAACAACTTTCATTTTTTTCATAAAGTTCCATGTGCGATCTCACTGGCATTAATGTGCAATATGTCATGAGAACTCCAAAGTTAAGCATGCTTATGCTAGAGTAGTATTCAAGTAGCTTGCCACGTCATAAGTGCTCATGCTGCACATATTTTTTAACAACATTCAATTTTTGAGTAAGTAATAATTAATTTTTCCAAACTATTAAAATTTAAAAAATAAATTCTTATAAATTGTTCTTTATAATTTTTTTTTGTAATTAATTTTAGGTAATAACTATATAACATTATTGTGAATTTCATATAATAACAAAACAACATATATCATGATATAAAAAAATAGTAGATTTAATTTATTTTAATATTAGGCAAAATAACATATATTAATTATAAAATATTATAATTAATTTATGTTTGTAATAATATATAGCTACTATGTATAGAATTTTTTAAATATAGCAACATTATGTTATTGAATACTAAATATTTTAATTATATCATAATTATTAAATATTATTTAATTTTCTTTTTTGCATGGTATTATATATGTTAGAATAATTATAATTATTTTTTATTAACTATGTTATATCATATAGTGCTTACATTTTGTTAATATTAAATATTATAAATCATTGGCTTATAAAATTTAATAAATATTATAATTATTAATTATTAAAGTTTATTTTTTATTAAATTATCTTTCTCACATTTTTGTTCTGATGCTAATGTATCACATATTCTTTCTTCTTCTTAACCTTTTATCTTCTGTCTTTCTTCCTTCTGATTCCTCTCTCTTGCTTTTACTTTTTTATTTTTTCTCTCCATCACTTTAATTTTCTCTCTTTTGTTTTCTTTTTGCATATTCATCTCTCATTTCTCTCTATTATTATTATTTTCTCTTTTTTTCCATTATCAATTTTTTGTTTTCACGCTCTCTTATAAAATTATTATCTTTATATCTGTTATCTCTTTTCAACAAATAAGTTAACAATATTAAAGAAAACTCCCATGTTGCATATTTTAAAAAATATAATATTTTAATGTATATTAATTTTTTTTTATATTTATTTAGCAATTAATTTTCTTATTTAAACAAATTATAATATAATGTCAAAATATGTTATGTCTTAATGTCTATATTATAAAAAATAACAGCTTGTATAGATTTTATTAATTGTGTATAAATACATGATTTATAATATAAGAAATTATATCATTTATAATAATGATTAATGATTTTAAAAATGCATGTACTGGATAATTTATAATATAATGCAACTTTAATTTTTTTCTCATTAATGCATGTCCGACCAGACTGGCATTATGGCCCTAGATCTTATTTGAACTCCAAAGTTAAGCATGCTTGGGTGATAGAGGTCT
Source organism: Vanilla planifolia (assembly GCA_023846275.1). Classification (NCBI taxonomy): domain Eukaryota; kingdom Viridiplantae; phylum Streptophyta; class Magnoliopsida; order Asparagales; family Orchidaceae; genus Vanilla; species Vanilla planifolia. The sequence goes on from JAIUJO010000367.1 coordinate 115,352, forward strand.
TAGGATGTCAATTTCTAAAATTTTCTAGCTATCTAATATATCAATTTTTTAAAACATTTTATGTTTTTTACATATGTCATAACATTTTATGTATCAAAGTTTTACTTTAATGTAATTAATAAATACATGTATAGATTATTATTTGTTAAAGATAGATATTTACAAAAAATATTTTCTTATATTATATTATCATTCTTATAAATAAAAAATAAATTTCTTAATAAAAAAAAATAAAAAATAAATAAATTTCTTCTTTCCTTAAAGGCTAACAACACACATATAATTTCTTGTCATATGCATGCGTTTGTGACAACATCGGTATTATTGCATTAGAACTCATTAGATCTCCAAGGTTAAGTATGCTTGTGCCAGAGTAGTATTCGAATGAGTGATCTCTTAAGAAGTCCCCCTGTTGCACAAATATTTTCAAAAATTTTTACTTTTTAATTATTAACAATTAATTTTTACAAATTAATTTTAAAAAATAAATCTTACTAATGATTATTTATAATTAATTTTTAATAATAATTTTAAAACAATATTGTCAATGTCATATAATGACAAATATGGTAAATTAACTATTAAAGTAAAATAATAACTTTAATTTTTTTATTTTAAAAAAATAATTCATATGAACTATCACAGTTCAGAATTGGATTATTTTAAAGTAGTATATATGCTATGCATAAAATATTTTAAATGTAAAAATAAAGCATAACAAACTATTAAAAATCTATAATGATATTATTAATGTTAAAGATTACCTATATTTATTATATATATGACATCATATAAGAAAAATCTATTATAATACTTATAATATTATTAATGTTAAAGATTACCTGGTCTCTTCCTTCTATTCTTCTTCATATTTTCATATCTCTGTTTCTTTAACTTTTTTATTCTCCCTATATTTCCTATGTTGTCCCTTTTCTTTTTTTCTTCATTAAATCATCTTTTGTTTGTCTCCATTATTATTTTCTTCTATATTTTGCTATTATTAATTTTTTACTACTCTCTTTTATAAAATAGTTATCTTTATATCTATGATCTTTTCCGAACTACATAAATTAAAAACATGTAAGAAATTTAATTTTTTACTACTCTCTTTTACTATCTTTTTTTTAAATATATATTATTTAAAATTTAATTTATTTAGTAATTTAATTTCTTATTTATAAAAATGATAATATGATATAGCAAAATCCAATGTATTAATGTCTAAATTTTAAAAAAATAGTACTCTATATAATATTTTATTAATTATATATAAAAAAATTATTAATATTATAAAATATTATGACAAATATAACAAGCATTATTTTTTAAAAAATAAATATATTAGATAATTTAGAAAATTTTTTAAATTGTTGATTATCTTAAAGTTTAATAATGTAATTTTGATTTTTTTCTTATTGGTGCTTGTGCCACAAAATTAGTATTTTGGCATTGGATATCTTTAAAACTTAAAAATTAAGCATGCTTGGGTAAAAGTAGTATTGTGATGGGTGACATCTTCAAAATTTCTCATGTTGCAAAAGTTTTTATAGCATTCCATTTCCTAATGAATGATATCTAATTATGGCAAGTTATTGATAAAATAATAAATAATTATAAATGATTATTTGTACTTATTACTTTTTAAGATAAGATCTAATAACGTCTTTATAACATTTTTGATGATTTCATATAATAATTGATACGACACATCACATGGTATAGCAAAATATTAAATTTACTTTATTTATATATTGAGCAAAACATGTATAAATTATAATAAATTAGAATTAATTTATATTTATAATAGTATAAAAATATTGTGTATATCATCTTTTGAGAATAAAAATATTGCATCATAGTATATTAAAAAATTAAAATTATATTATTAGTGATTAATATTATTTATATTTATTATATAATTAATTTTTCTAAATTAATAATGTAATTAAAAAAATTCTTTTTTATTTTTATTAAATTTTACATATAACTAACTTATTATATTTAATGAACATTTTAAGTTTAGTTTCTAAGATTTAACATTAATTTTAACATTTCTCTCACTTTTTTCTCTTTATCTTAATATTTATTACATTCTCCCACTTTTTTATCTCCTATTTTAATTAACTTTTTTCTCCCTTAACACTCTATAACCATATATTTTTCATTGCCTCTCTTTCTACTTTTTCTATCGTTATTTTCTTATTTATCTCACTTTCACTTATTTATTTAGTCTCTCTATCTTCTTTCTATTGTCACTTTTTTATTCTTCTTCACTAAATCATCTATTATCTCTCTTTAGAGCTAAGTTTTCTCTATTTTTTGCTTATTAACCTTTGACTTTCTTCCTCTCTTTTGTAGATTAGTTATCACTTTGTTCAACAACTCTTCTGTAGCCCATAAATTAATAATATTTATGAAATCTCTTTTTTTGTAATGTTTCCTAGATATTAATTATTATTAATATATATATATATATATATTTATATTTATTAGCTAATTTAATCATTTATTTGGAGGAATAAAAGCATAATGGAAAGAAATCTAACGTATTAATGTCTACTTTATCAAAAATAATATTTTATGTTTTTTACTCATTTTATATAAAAAAAATTAAATATTGAAAAATTTTGACTAATAAAAAAACCATAAGTTTTTTTTAAAATTATATATACTTGATTATATTTAAAATTTTAGTATTATTTTATTATATTTAAAAAATAAATCACAGAACTATTATGTTTTGTCCTTTGTATCTAGTTCTGACAACACTAGTATTAAAGCATTTAATCTTATTAGAAGTCCTTAGTTAAGCATGCTTCATTGAGATTAGTATTGGAATGGTGACCTTTGAAGAAGTCCTTGGGATCCACAAATTTTTTTGTAGTATTTGTATTTCTAATAAATGATACTTAATTAATTATTATTAATTTTAAGAAAAAAGTAATTATTATAAATTATTATTAGTAATTAAAATTTTAGTAATTTATTTTTAATTATTGCTTTTTAAAAATATTATTAAATTTATGTAATAAGAAATATGGTACATCATATAATATAATAAATTAGTAAGTTTGCTTTAGTTTAGTATTGACAAAAATAAATTATATTACTTTTAATTGAAATGAAAATTATTGTTTATAATAGTATATATATATTGTATATACAATTTTTAATCATAGTGACGTTATATTAGTGAATATTAGTAGCAAACTAAAATTAAATAATTAATGTTAAATATTATTTATATTTATTATCTATGTTACATCATATAAATATAATATATTCGAATAATTACAATATTTATTATTTAAAATTTTTTTAATGTTAGGTATGAAAAATAATATTAAATTAATAATAAAAATTTTCTCAAAATATTTTTAATGTTCTAAAATATCAAGAAACCTTAAATACTTTTAAAATTTTTTTATTATTAAATATTATATTTAGAAATATTATATTTTGATATTAAAATATAATGGTTATTAAATTACTTTTCAATCGTTTTTCTCTTTAACATAATGTCTTCTATAATCTCTCTCTTTCCTCCCACACTAATTATCTTCCTATTATTTGTCTCTTCATTTTTTATCTTTTTATATTTTTTTCTCTTACTCATCAATATTCTACTCTACTTATTAATTTCACTCACTTTAACTTTCTTATTTATTCTCTCTGTTTCTTCCATGTTCTCTTTTTCTTTTTTTCTTTATTAAATTATCTCTAATCCCTCAATATTATTATTTTTCTCTCTATTTTGGTATTATTAATTTATCACTTCCCTCTCGTTGAGGGAATTGTTGTCTCTCTGTCCACCACGTCTTTTGGAACAAATAAATTAATAATATTTATGATATTTTAATCTCTCATGTCATATTGTTTAATATATAATATTTTTTAAAATAATTTATTATACATTTATTTTTATAGAGTAGTTTAATTTCTTATTTATAAGAAGTACCACATAATATAAGAAAATGTTATGTGTTATTGTCTTATTATAAAAATAATTATGTAAATATGTTTTTTTATTAGTTATTTATAAATAAAATATTCATACTTCAAAATATTATGACTTATAAACAAACATAAAATGCTTTAAAAATTGCATAAAATAGATAATTTATAATCCTTTTGAAAATGTTCATTCTCTTAAAGGTTAAAAACACAAATTCTTATTTTTGTTACTGATGTGGAACACCCTGGCACTATGGCACTTGATCTTGTTAGAACTCCAAAGTTAAGAATGCATGATGAGACTGGTATTTTATTTGTGACCTCTTGAGAAGTCATGGACATACACATATTGTTTCATTCCATTCCATTTTCTAATTAATGGTTGTTGATTTTTATTTATTAATATTAAAAAAATAAATTATTATAAAAGAATATATATAATTAATATTTTTGTAAATAATTTTTAGTAAAAATTTCATAATATTATTGTTAATTTTATGATAAATTAGAATTAATTTATGTTTATAATGGTATATATGTGGTGTGCATAGAATTCTTTAAATATTAAAAATATTATGTTTTTAATATTGAAAATGTCAAATGACATTATTAATGTCAAACATTATTTACATTTACTAATTATGTTGAATCAAAAACATATGATATATTAAAATAATTATATTATTTTTAATTTTATTAAATTTCTAAATTTAATTTGAATATTATAATACTAAATAATCTGTCAAAATAAATTTTAAAATTTAGGAATATTTTAAATATTAGTTAAAATAATAAAATTTTTATATTTTTCATTAAATATCATATATTTTTAACTTGTTATATTTAGCAAGTATTATAAGTTTAATTATCAAATTATAACATTTTTGTAATTATTTCTCCAATGTTTTCTATTTATCTCAATATCTCTCATAATCTCACTTTGTTTTCCCTCCTATTATTATTCTTTTATTTCTTTATTCACTCTCTATCTTTAATTTTTCATTACCTCTCTCTGCTTCGTTCTTGTCAATTTCTTTTTCTATCTCTGTTACATATTTTTTATTATTTTTGCCTCTTCTATGTTCTCTTATTTCTTTATTTGTTTATTAAAACATCTCTTATTTCTCTATATTTATTTTTTTGGCTGTTTACACTTATTAAACTTTCAATTTCTTTCTCGCGATTACTTTGTTTCATGCCTGTCAATTCATGATATCCAAGAAATTTCTCTTTTTGAAAAGTTTAATATATAATATTTATGATTGATATATTTTTTATGATTTATATTTATTAGATAATTTAATTTTTTTATTTATAATCAAAACTCAATGGAAAAAATTTCATTTACTAATGACTAATCAATAAAAAAGAATAGTTTTATTTTTTTTTATTTTATATAAATAAAACTTTGACATTGGATAATATTATTACCAATATAATAGGAAAATTTATTCAAAAGTATATATATTTGATAATTTTAAAAAGTTTTGAAATATTCCAATATATCTAAAACAATAATCATGCAAGTACCATATTTTAACTTTTATATTCATGTGTGACCATAATAGCAATATAGCATTAAATCTCTTTGGAACAGCAAAATTTATCACACTTGGTTGAGCATATTGTTGAAATAGGTGACCTCTTGAGAAGTCCTTTTGATGAACATACTTTTCCAAAATAATCCTTTTTTAATGAACGATAATTAAGTTTTACAACATATTAATTTTTAAGAAAATAAACTACTATAAACGGTTGTTTGTAATTTAAATTTTAGTAGTTAATTTTAATAATAACTTGAAAATGTTGTTATTAACTTTATTAAATGATAAATATGGCGAATTATAAGATATAACAAAATAATAGCTTTAATTTAGTTCAATATTGAGTATAGTAACTTATATTAATTGCAATAAATTATATTTAGTTGATATTTATGATAATACATATATGTGATTCATAGAATTTTTAAAATTTAATAATGTTATGTTATTGAATATTAATAATCTAGAATTAATGTTAAATATTATTTAAATTTTTTTGTAACTTTTCAATTTAGCTATGAAACTATAATATTAAATGAATCATAAAAAATTCTCTAAATTATTTTAATATATTAAAATAATCACAAACCTCAAATTATTTTTACAAATTTTGAAAGCTAAATATTATATTGGTTTTACCTTTTATATTTAATAAATATTATAATTGTAATTATTAAAATTTATTTTTATTAAAATATTTTCTCAATTTTTTCTCTTTATCTTAATATCTCTAATATTCTCTACCTTTTTCCTTACTAATATAATCATTTTTATTTGTCACTTCATTCTTTATCTCTTTTAATATTTTCTAGGAATTTCTCTCTCCTCTATGCTTCTCTATGTTATAATTTCTCTCTTTCTTTTACTTTATTTATTTATTCTCTCAATCTATTCTATGTTCTCTCATTTCTTTTCCACTTCTTTAAATCATCTCTTTTCTCTCTCTCTCTCTCTATTATGATTTTCCTCTTTTTTTTTATTATCAATTTGTGACTTTTCTATCTGATAAATAATAGTTTTCTCTATCTCCATCATCTCTTTTTCAACTCATAAGTAAACAATAGTTTAAACAACTTTATTACTACATTATTTAATAGATAATTTTTAAATAAAAAAAATATTTTAATTTATATTTATACAATAATTTAAATTTTTATTTTTAGAAATAATAGTATTATGTAAAAAAATCTTGTATATTAATTTTTATATCATAAAAATTGTAACATATATAACTTTTTTATTAATTTTATATTAATAAAATATTATTATAATGAAATGTTATGGCATATATTACAAGCATAAAATATTTAACAATATAGAAAAAAATTTAAAATTGCTTATTATGTTAAAGGAAAGAAACACAACAACGATTTTTTGCCATATATAAGAATGTTTGATAGCGCTGGTGTTATGGCATTGGATATTATTAGAGCTCTAAGCTTAAGCATGCTTGGGTTGTAGTAGTGTTGATCATAATTTTTGAAAGCATTCATTTTTTAATGAATGATAATTAATTTTTACAACCTATTATATTTTATCATATTATATTCTTCTTGGTCCCTCCCTTTTATAATTATATTCTTTCTTATTTCTCTCTCTTTTATTTTACTAATTTATTTACTTTATCTCTTATATGTTTTTGTTTCCTTTTCTGTTTGTTAAATCATATCTCATCTTTCTATATTACTATTATTCTTCATTTTACTACTCTAAATTTATGTCTCTTTCTCTCACTTAGAGAATAATTAACTCTCTCTCCATCATGTCATTTTCAATACATAAATTAATAATATTTATGAAATTTCTCATGTTATATAGTTTAATATATAGGTTTTTTATAAATATATTATACTTTTTTCATATTTGTTAAGTAATTTAATTTCTAATTTATAAGAACCATAATGCAACTTATGAAAATCCTTTGTATTAAAGTATACATTATAATAAAATTGTCTATATAATTTTTTTATTAATTATATATTAATGAAATATTTAAATTATAAAATATTATGACAAATATAGTAAACATAAAATGGTTTTAAGAACAGCATATATTACATACTTTAAAAAAGTTTGGAAATTGCTCATTTTCTCAAATGCTAACAGTGCAACATCGATTTTTTTTATGAATGCATATGAGATCGTACCAGCATTATGGCTTTGGGCCTTATTAAAACTCAAAAGTTAAGGTGTTCTTGGGTGAGAGTTGTATTTTGATGCATGGCCTCTCGAGAAGTCTTTATGTTACAAATTGTTTTCATATAATTCTTTTTTTCTAATTAATGATAAGTAATTTTCACTTGTTAACATTAAAAAAATGAGTTCTTATAAATTATTATTTATAATTAATATTTTTATAATTAATTTTTAATAATAACTTAATAACCTTATTATAAATTTTAAAAAATAATAAATATGGAAATTCACTTCATCTAATAAACTATTTATATATTGAAATATTATGTTATTGGATAATAGAAATCCTAAATGAAATAAATATTACATATATATATTATCTATATTTCATGAAATAAAAAAATGTATTAGAGTAATTATATTATGTTTCATATAATTAATTTTTTAATCTTAGTATGAATAATATAATATTAAATAAATATTTGATATATTTTTTAAATATTTTATGTTATAAAATTAATAATAATAAATTTTTTATAAGTGTTATATGTTTTTATTTATTTAGATTTGGCATTTAATAAATTATTTCTTCCATTTTTCTCTTTATCTCAAGATCTCTTTCTCTCACCTTCTTATCTCTTTCATATTTTTTATGCATTAATTATTTATGGATTATTCACTTTATATAAATAAAATATTTATGTTGGGAAATATTATGACAAATATTATAAGCATAACATTCATTTAAAAGTTTTAAGGCTTGATAATTTGGAAACTTTAAGAAATGTTTCGTTATATTATGACATATATTTATTATTTTATATTTATTCAAAATTATATATCACAAAAATTATTATATTTTACAAATATTATAAGCTTAGTTAATAACATTTAACATTTATTTAATTATTTTTTTATTTTTTCTCTTTATCTCAATATCTTTACATTTTCTCACATTTTACTATCTTTTGTTATTACTCGCTTATTTTTATCTTCACCCAATATCTGCTTAAATTTTTCTTGTCCTCTCTCACTATTTTATCCTTCTTTTTTTCTTATTTCTCTTATTTTTTTGTTTATATAATCTCTTTATCTCTTCTATATTCTCTCTTTTCTTTCCTTCTTCATTCAATCATCTCATACCTCTTTATATAAGAAACTTTTTTCTTTGTTTTGGTCTTATTAATTTTTGACTCTCTTTGTCTCTTTTGTAAATTTGTTATCTCTGGCACCATTTTCTCTTTTCTAACCCATCAATTAATAATATTTAAGAAATCTCTCATTTTTTAAGATTTTTTATTTTCTTATATATATATTAAATAATTAAATTTTTTTAGAATGATAGTGTAATGTAGAATAATATTACATATTAAAGTCTATGATATAAAAAAATAATAGTTTATATGTTTTCATATTAATTATATACATGTAAAATATTTATACTATGAAATGTTATGATATATAATAAGCATAAATTAATTTTTGAAATGTGTTTTTGTTTGATAATTTAGAAAAGTTTAGAAATTGTGAATTATCTAGAAAGCTAACAATGCAGCTTCGATATTTTGTCTCATTCATGCATGAAAGACAACACCAGTATTTTTGCATTAGATCTCATTAGAACTCCGAAGTTAAGGATGTTTGGGCAACGATATTATTGAGATGGGTGACTTCTTAAGAAGTCCTTGTGTTGCACATATTTTTTCAAAGCTTTCCATTTTCTAATGATTGAAAAGTAATTTTTCCATCATGTTAATGTTAAAAAAATTAAATTTCTATAATTGAATTTTTATAATTACCATTTTTTTAATTTAGTTTTAATAATAACAATACAACATTATTACCAATTTCATAAAATAACAAATATTTCACTTAATTTAAAAAAATAAAATAATAACTTTAATTTAGTTAAATATTAATTAAAAAAAATTATATGATTTATGAGAAATTTGAGTTCATTTACGTTTATGAGAAATTTTAGTTATTTTCGTTTGTTTCCAAATTATATAATATAAACTAAATGTATTAAAATAATTATGTTATTTTTAATATAATTTCTTTTAAAATTTTAATATGAATAATACAATATTAAATTAATAGACAAAATATTCTTTAAAAATTCTTCATATTCTAAAAAAAATTAATAAAAACCAAATTACACTTCATTTTTATAAAATATTATATATGACTAAGTTTGTTATATTTAATAAATATTATGCATTTCAAAGTTAAGATTTAAGTTTTATTTATTTATTTAACAAACTCTTGTCTCTTTATGAGATATCTCTCATATTTTCTCATTTTTTTCTCTTGTATTATTATTTTCTTTTTTCTCTCTTCTCTCCCTAATTCCTTATATTTTTAATGGCCTCTCTCCCATTTATTTTTTCTTTTTTCTTATTTTTGTATGTTTTATTTATTTATTTATTCTCTCTATCTCTTTTATGTTCTTTTTTTAGCTTCTTCTTTGTTAGACCATCTTTTTATAAGAATTTTTGCTCTATTTTGTTCTTATTAATATTGGACTTTCTCTCCCTCTTTTATAGAATACTTATCTTTGTCTCCATTATCTTTCTTATGTCAATCAATTATGAATACTTAAGAAATCACCTATTTTATAAATTTTATTATATATTATTTTTTAAAAACGCCTTTTTTTATTTATATTTATTATGTATTTTAACTTTTTGCTTATAAAATGATATCTCATATCTCAATGTCTACTTTGTCAAAAATAATTTTTTGTGACATTTTTTGTTACTTTTTTAAAATAAAAAATAGATATTAAAAAAGATTATGAAATATATAATAACCATAAATTTCAGTAAAATTAGCTATTTTTTAGAGAATAGAAAATTTTAGAAATAATTTATTACATTTAAAAAAATAATCAATCAACAATGATATTTTTTTCTTTTATATGCACCTGTGGCCACTCTTGCATTATAGAATTGGGTAAAAGTGGTAATGCAATGATTGACCTCTTCAGAAGTCATTCTACTGTGTATATTTTTTTTTCTACAATTTGTTTAATGATTGATAATTCATTTTTTATTTTTTTATTTTTAAAGAAATAAATTATTATAAATAAATCTTATTAAACTTATAAATCATTACTTTACCACATCATTATTAATTTTTTTAATATATAAGAAATATTTGCTAAACTTTTGATATAATAAAAAAATACCTTTAATTTTGTTTAATATTGTGCAAAATAAATTATATTAATTTACATAAATTAGAATTAATTTATTTTTATAATAATATATATATGTTATGTATGTAACTTTATGAATATAGTAATATAATGTTATTTAATATTAATAATGCAAAATTATATCAATAAAGTAAAATGTTGTTCATATTTACTGTCTATGTTCAATCATACAAATATAATATATCAAAACAATAATAATTTTTTTATTCAATTAATTTTTTCAATTTTAGGTTTGAATAAAAAAAGATTAAGCTAATAGTAAAAATATTTTTTAAATATTTCTAATATTTAAAAAATAGTAAACACGAAATATTTTTTTACTTTTTTATTATTAAATATTATATATGATTTAATTTTTTATTTTAGAAATATTATATGTTTAACTATTAAAATTTAATTGGTTTTAATTACTTTCGTCAATTTTTTCTCTTTATCATAATCTCTCTTATATTCTCTCTTTTCTATATATTATATTATCATTCTTTTATTTGTTTCTTCTTTTTTAATTTCTTATATTTTTTTGGCCTTTCTCTCCCCTCTATCCTTTTCAACTTTCTCATTTCTCACACTTTTACTTTTTTTATTTATTCTCTATCATTTCAATGTTATGTTTTGTTGTCTTTTTTGTGGAATCGTCTCTCAACTCCCTCTAATATTTATTTCCTTTTTATTTTACTATTATCAATTTGAGATATCTTCTCTATCTCAGAGAAAGTTTAACACTTTCTCCATCATCTTTTTTTCAATGCATAAATTGCCAATAGTTAGGAATTCTATAGTGTTGCATAATTTAATATATAATTTTTTTGATAAATATTTATTTATTATTTATATTAATTAAATTAATTTGATTTCTTATTTATAAGAAGGTTAATATATTGGTGATAAATCTTATCTATTAATTTTTATGTTATAAAAAATAATACTCTATATAGTTTTTATTAATTATGTATAAATAAAATATTGACACAAAAAAAATATTATGAGATATATAATAAGCACAAAATGTTTTCGAAGGTCCATGTATTCGACAACTTAAACAATTTTTTGCTTATCCATGCTTGTCCATCCACACCATCATTATGGCACTAAATCTCATTAAAACTCCAAAGTTAAACTTGCTTATGTAAGAATATTTTTGTGATTACTAAACTATTAAGTCCTCATCTTAGACACAATTTTTTATAGCAATCCATTTTCCAATGAACGACAATAAAATTTTACCTGTTAATGTTAAAAAAATATGTTCTTAAATATGTTTATTAATAATTACGATTTTTGTAATTAATTTTTTATAATAACTTTAAAATATTTTTACCCATTTCATATAATAATATGTATGGAACATCATATGATATAATAAAATAATAACTTTAATTTAGTTCAATAATAAGGAAAATATCTTATAAGAATTATCATAAATTAGAATTAAGTTATATTTATAATATTGTATATATGCTATGAATAGAATTTTTTAAATTTAGAAACGTTAGATTATAGGATATTACAAATCAAAAAATATTTTTAATCTTAAATATTACTTATATTTATTATATATACTACATTATATAAAAAATATAATAGAATAACTGCACTATTTTTATATTAGTTCACTTTTTAATTTTAAAGTTAATAATGTAATATTATACAAATAATTAAAATATTTTTAAATATTTTTAATATTATTAAAGATTAATAATAATTAAATTATTTTTATTATTTTTCATTTAATATTGCATATGACTAACCTATTATATTTAATGAATATTATAAGTTTAATTAATATGATTTAACTTTTATTTCTCATTATCTCAAAATCTAACACTTTCTTTGCTCTCCTACTATTATTCTCTTATTTTCCTATTCACTCTCAATCTTCTATTTTTTTTATGACTTCTCTCTCTTTTACGCTTCTTTGTTTACTTATTTGTGTCTTTAATTTATTATTTTTTTCTTTCTCCCTGAAAGCATTTCTTCATTGAAAAGAAGGCAAAAATAGCAAATGCATCGTCCCCTATGGAGGGACAAAAAGGAAATCAGACAACAACAGCTTCAGGAGGGGCATTCCCCAACCCCAAGCAACATCAAAGCGGCAAGCAGCACGTGCAACCCACCTTGGAAGAAACACATCCAATGGGCACTTGGGAGACGGTTGTGTGCACCTCCTCCATTGCAAGTGTTGAATCAGTTTGGATCTCAATTGCCTGAAACTCCGAGAGTGCGGTCCTTGCCAATTCATGAGCCTCTAGCATGGCATAAAATTCTATGACGATACTCGCCTGGGAGAAAACTTTCACCCCGATCACCTACAATGGCTTCCCCGCCACATCATCACTAACAACGGCGTCACAATTTTTCTTAACCCATCCAGTGGGAGTGCGAGCCAAGTTTTGGGCTACTACTACTTCAGGTAAACTGAACAAGTTGCTGCAGGACATTGACAGGCGAGTTTTATAGAACAATGTGATCTCAATATGTCGAATTCGCAAAATATAGCTATAGTTAGGCATTTCGTCATTATGCTTGTTTACATTACGAAACTCCCAGAAGTAGTACATCCACATCGCTTGGGTTGCTGCATGCAACACACAGTCATCACACCGCATAAGCGAGGTCATATAATCGAGGAAACCCTGCATGAAAGACATCCCTTCACCAAGACTAGGACGGAGGCTAAGAACGGTGATAGCCCCACGTAGCTGATAATTGCTCAACTCTTGTGCAAGCAGACACTCCATCCTTATATGTTGTGATGTCTCCTCGGTATTACACCCCCATTTGTAGTTGCTGCGTGTAGCGAGTCTGTGGCGAACCAGCTAGACTGTTGTGGGGAGAAGGTCCCCCCACCAGACGCCAATGAAGGAAATGCACCCTGGGTAGAGCCTTCACTTTTCATATCTTTTTGAGCTCCATGTCTGCATTAGGGATCCCCATGTAATCTCTAGTTATTGCGCGACGTAGTTGCATGTAAATGGTTGAGTTGTTGACCCATACCGATTTGGTGTGGGCATGCAGGAGGGAGTCGTGATTGTGGTTCTGAGCCGAGGGCAAATGTATTACAATTTCATACAATGAATCAGTGGTCTAACCTCAGACCTTGCCCTCATTAAAAACACTTGTTTCAGCAATGCACTCACACACATGTTTTGTCAAGTCAACGTCTAGTTTGATGAAGGTGGGCCACCAGCTGATTGGAATCACATAGAGCCAGTTATCTTTCGCGAATAGGACGTCTTTACCATTGCCAATTCTTCCATACAAAGCTGTCGAGAGCATGTGACATTGCTGCAGCAATGAGTCTGCATGAATGGGAAGCTCGCCGTGGTACCCTAACAAAGCTTCTTGCTGCACCATATTTGGTTCTCATGTTCTATACCCAGGAGTTTTTCTTGCGGCTAATCATTATTTTACACTGCTTCATGGACAAGACCCACTACCAGATGTGCATGTCGAGAAGGCAAAGGCCACTTACCTCTTTAGGTAGAGTGACAGTATCCCAATTCGCATAATGCATCAATCTTGAGCTGCTTGCACCGCACCATAAGAAGTTTCGCATTTTCTTCTCCACCACGTCAATAGCACACTTTGGCATAACTAAGTGAGTCAATAAGTTACTCGGGATAGCATTTAGGACACATTTGATCATACCAGCTCTCCCAGCAAGTGATAATGGTCGGATACGCCATTGCAACACCAGCTTGTTGATCTTCTGCAGCATGAGGTTGACATCCTCCTTCTTGATCACTTTCGCAGAAATGGGTTTGTCGAGGTAGCAGAGGCTATCCACCAAAGCCAATCGCAGCTTCCTCGCAACCACGTTCCTCCTTTTAATGGTCGTGGCATTAGTAAAAAGGACGTTCAACTTCGCGAAGTTAACCCTCAACCCGACCGACTTACCAAATTCCTACATGGTCTTATTAATAGTGCGCGCAGGAATGCATGTTGCTGGCACATACACTAGGATGTCATCAATGAGATTGGCGGTGCATTCCTTCCACATCGAAATGCAAGAAATGATCTTGTTTCATATTCATGCATGATAATTTAGAGGTACTTTGCCGTAATTATCAAATAAATACGATGATAGCAGGCATCCTTGATGCAAGCCACGCTGCGCCACAATCCATGGTAGTTGAGTTCCATTGAGCAGAACTCCATACCTCGGATACACGAATCATGCTTCAATCCAGTCGCACAAAATGCATTGGAAGGCAATGAGCTTAAACACGTTCATCACAAAATACCATCTCACAGTATTGTATGCCTACTCCATGTCCATTTTGATTGCCGTGAGCCTTGCCCTGTATGGAAGATGAGTCCATGCATGAGGCCATTTCTTGAGCTATGAAAATATTGTCTGCAATGCTTCTTCAGGGTACAAATGCCTCTTGCTCACTGGATATGATACTCGGAAGTAGCGTCTTAAGCCTCTCAACCAGGATCCTTGAAATTACCTTTTAGATAAAGTTGCATAAGCAGATTGGCCATAATTGTTCGGGCTTACAGGCAACTTAGATCTTTGGTATAAGGACAATTAGTGTCTTTTTCCAATTCCTGGGCATTTGCTTCATGTCGAAGAAAGGGAGCACCGTACAAATTATAACACCATGTGCAATCTACCAATATCTTTGATGAACTCGGCAATCACCCCATCTAAGCCCAGTGCTTTATTCTTCCTGATGGTTCTAATAGCCAAGAGGACCTCCTGCTTAGTCACTGTACTTTCCAACATGCTTTCTTGTGTGCTATTCATTCTAGGGTGCAGCACATGCTACAAAGATGGAAGGGTGCTCGTCACACCACACCATTTTTTCTAAAAATAAGGTTAAAAAATTGTGCTTATGACTTCATGCGTGGTCACCAGGCTACCCGAGCCATCTTTCATCTGGGCAATGAAGTTCTTATGCATTCGCGTAGTAGTAGCCGGGTGGAAAAAGCGAGTATTGTAGTCACCTCACTAAACCCAATGAATTTTTTCTCTTTGGCACAACCATCGCTCCTCTAGCGTACAGCCACAGTGGAAGTCCAGGACTAGTTGCCAATGGCTTTGATGTTACTTAGCATTCCATCCCTCATGCGACTCCTTAATTTGCAAATTATTAATACTAAGCTCTAATTCAAAATTGCCACTTATGATGTCCCCTACATCCATCTTATTCCACCTGCATTGTGTCACAAGTGATATATGGATCTTAGTCGATACGCCCTCCATTTGATTTTCCTTGTTTCGCCTGCTCCAACCCTGGTGCACCACCACAACTGGCTTTGTGAATTCCAACAAGACTCTTTCAAATTGTACTCTACGCTGTCTTCGCAGTTTATGGCCTCCATCCATGTCGATGAGTAGTTTACAATGGTAAGAGTCGATCCACGCCAAGTGTGTCAGTGAGCAGCTTGAGAACACATGCTTGCCCGTGATGTTCATGAGTGCCCTATCCAACCTCTCCAGTATCCTTGCGCCATCCTCCTTTCCATTGCACCACGTGAAGTTATTTTCCATAAACATAATGTCCACCAATTGAAGATCCTGTATTACGTTTGTGAATTCTTGTTGCCTGTTGCCATATTGCAATTTCCTTCCCTTCTTCTCACCTTGTGACATTATAAATTTAAAGAGGCCCATAACAAAAATGGGTCCAACACTCAAGCCTTCCACCTCTTACGAAGTCCCTCATCTCGCATCGTTTGTGATTCTCCTTCGAGCCATAAACCACATAACACTTGAGTATGACTCCCCCTTTCATGCTGACCTCGAACGACACCACATGCATCGACAATCTTATGAGTTTAACGTCCAGCTAGCTCTTGCACAGAAGTACAATGCCTACTGACTTGCTTGCCGAAGGTTGTATCACATAATTCTAGTCTCTGCCTAGCAGCCTGTCACCATCCTTCCCATGAAGCTTTGTGCTCTCGTCTCCACAAGGGCAACCACCTCAATTTTCCCTTCTCTCTAAAATCTCCTCAAGTAGCTCCTTGACTTCTACCCTCGAATGCCCCTAATGTTCAATAATACGACTTTTGTCATTTAAGAGGTATTTGTTACACCACAATCGAAAAATTTGCCTCAGCCTCCCCCTTCAAGGGTCTTAACTAATGAATCACCCATTAGAATATTCCAAGTGCACCATTTTGTCACGATGCCCAGCTATCCCGTCTTCAACGAATTGCAGCATCCCATACATACAGGTACCTCCATGTTGCTCCCCCTGTAGTAATTCATCGCAAGCCACAATTCCCTTAGTGAGTTAAAATGTTTACTACACTCCACCAAGTGTAGTCAGGAGGAAATCCCCATAGCTCTTATTATGATAGTTATCATCATAACGTGCATTTACCTACATGATGTGAAGGGCTTCATTCCATCTTGTGTGCACTCTAATGCACCTGATTGCCTGAGACGTTCCTCTGTGCAATTGTGGCCTGTTTCCTTTGCCTTTGTTTCACCAACATCCACATGCCACAGTTATCCTTTTTTATACTCTCCTCATCATCCAGCGTGGAATCTTTCCTCGCTATATTGTGGGGTGTCCCCTCACCCATAATGGTCTGATCAGTAGGGATTTCTACATCTGGGATCAGCAAAAAGTGCACATGCATCATAGCAAGTGGCCCCTACGAATGCAAGTTAGGATCACAAGTTGTGACAGAGTTGCTTAAAGCACCATCGTCATAGGGGTCTTTCCAGAGTTATAGAGCCCAATCCACACATCCCATGCAAGTGGCACAAGCACAGCGATAGCTAGCTTCCTATGCTTGCATTGTTCAACAAGGTAAGCCAAATGGCCGCAAGCAAAAAATAATTTAGGCAACCCCTCATACTCGAATGTCTAGAATGACCTTCTGATTGCCCTTCTCAGCCACATTCCCGATTTTAATAGCTTTGATAAAACCATCCTGACGCACATTCGGGCGAAGGTCGATCGTTGTATGTCCGCCGTCCACCCGCCCAGAAAAATTGGTTCTCCAACTGACTTTGCGATCCTTAGTATGTTCTCAACGTCATAGTAGATTAAGGGGAGGGTCGGAAACCGGACCCAGACTGGGGTGCATATCTCTGTCATTGCGTTTGGTCGGAAGTCGAGAGACCACATGTACATGCCCATGGCCTGGCCAGCGATATGCGAAGGGCCGCCCAGCCATACAACATTCTTGTCCTCCATAAATTGAAAGTGAAGGCAGAAGCAGCCTAAAGAAATGTCCAGGATTTTGAAATTCTTATAATGCCCTTAACGCCTCTAAGGTACCCAAGCAATAACAAAAAATGGGAGAATATTTCCATACCCTCTGCCAATTAGATCGTACCTGTGGAACTCAATACGCCTTTGACAAGCTTGATTCGACATGATGATCTCATTGTTACCAACATAATCAGCCATGCTTACTGCCCTGGCCTTTACATCTATGACAGTCGGCTGAACGTAGGACATCGCCGCTCCAATTGACATTATGTTCTTAGAAGTTAACACTTAGTTGAAACTGCACTGGTTGCATGCACTGCCATGCTGGTAACAGTCGGTGGGGCTGTGTAGTCCCACAAGGCAACCCCATCGTGCTCGAGTGTGCCATCAGCATCTTTGCCCGAATTCACCTTACACGTTTCATAAGCACGAGCCATATTTCACTCGAAAGTATCTATATCATGTGGCAAGTTCGCATTCTCTCCATTGTGGATGCAATTACCACGTGACGTGTCAGCCACACCACAAGCTAGATAATCAAAGTTATCTCTAGAGTTCCAAGTATAAGCCAAGGAATCACCTAACAACCCCTCGTTGCTGGCAATCAGTTTGATTCAAAAGCAGCAACGGGGTAGCACAAGTCGCAACATCTTCCAGACTTACCGTATTGGCACTGGTAGTGTCAGCAGAGATATTCGATAGTTCCAGCTCGTGCAATAAATACCCATCCTTCCCATCTATAACTGACATGGCAATAAACAAACCTTTTTTTCTCATTGTCACCAGCAGTTCTACCCATGGCAATCTCTACATGTTCCCTTTCAGGAGAGGTGCTTCCACTATTTCTACTTTTCTTGTTGCATTTCCTCCCTTTAGAACCCACCATGATTCTTTTTTCACAAGGAGAGGAAAGCACTGGACATTGGATAGAGATCAGTTGTTTTCCCTGCGTCGGGCGAGCCAGGCTGCAAATATCCCACATTCTACCACTACGAAGTTTGCATGGCAAAAGTTACATGTTCTGTGGCGTAGTTAAGACTTTAAAAGTGTTCCATCACTAGCGTGCACTGTGGCAGAAAAAATGTCGGGTTCAAAATTTGAAATTTAAAATCTAAATGGCATCTTTGTCCACCTCGGCACGACACTTGGATATCGACACCCAATAACTTAATCAAGCATGAAAAATTCCAGTGAGGTATCTTAGCGCTTTATGTTATTCAGACGTCCGTGTTCTATTCGAGCAAGACGTTGCAGTCCAAAGATGCCACTTTGCTCTATAACCACACCCGTAGCGAAATAGTCACTGACTTCACTGTTGATGGCCTTTCATCTTTAGAGGTAGTCTTTAGAGGAGATTCACGTCAGAAAAGTCTTTCGTTGTGCAAATGCTCAAGGTTTACACCAGCTGGACCGTGACCAAACAGTGCACTCCAGTCTCATTGCTTCAAGATTTTTCCTTTCTACTTTCTTTATATTCTCACTTTTCTGTCCTCCTTTATTAAATTGTCTCTCATCACTCATTATAATTATTTTTTTCTTCAATTTTCTCTTATTAATCTTTGACTCTCTTTGTTGTAGATTAGTTATCCCTTTTTGCATTACCTCTTTTCTAGCCAATCAATTAAAAATATTTATGAAATATCTTTTTTTAAAGTTTAACACAATTTTCGTGTTTAATATATAATTTACTATTTTTATTTATTTTATCATTTTTTTAGTTATAAGAATGAAAACTTTATAGAAATAAATCTCATTTAGTAATGTTTACTTTTTCAAAAATAATGGTTCGATTATTTTTCAATTATTTTTTTCAAATAGAATATTCATATTTGAAGATAACATGACCAACAAAATAACCACAAATTTTATTCAAAAGTGTATAAATTTGATAATTTTGAGAATCATATAATTGTGTCATTACAATTAAAAAAATCACACAACTATGATTTTTCAACTTTTACATAAATTTGTGATCACACTAGCATCATTGCATAGAATCTCATTAGAACAACAAAGTTAAGAAAGCTTGGTTAAGAGTATTAGTTGTGTAGGCGACCACTTAACAAGTCCTGAAGTTGAAAATATTTTTCCATAGCTTTCCTTTTTTCTTATGTATGTAATTAATTTTAACAATGTGTTAGTTTAAAAAAATAATGTGCTAGAAATCATTGTTTCTAATTTAAATATTTAGTAATTATATTTTAAAAACAACTACATAATGTTAGTAATAATGTAACGTAGTATTTAATCTGACATTTCATATGATATATTAAAAGAGATTTAAATAAGTTTAATACTGAGAAAAATATTTATAATCATTAAATTAAATTATAATTAATTAATATTTATTATATTAAATATATTTTGTCCCTAAATTTTTAAAATATACTAATATTATGTTATAGAATATTAATAATCTAAAATTAAATCATTAAAGTTAAATATTATTTAAACTTATTATTTATATCACATAATATAAAGGTAATAGATGAGAATAATTATAATGTTTATCATTTAATTAACTTTTTTAATATTATGTAACAAAATAATAACATTAAATTCATAGTCAAAATATTCTCTAAATATTTTTAATAATCTAAAACAATAATAAATGTCTAATAATTTTTATATTTTATTATTATTAAAACATATATATGATTTAGTCATTATATCTAATAAAAATTATAAATTTAATGATTAAAATTTAATTTTTTAAGATTTATTTTTTAATCAATTTTCTTTTTATTATAATCATTCTTCTTAGTCTTTTTCTCCTCTAATGCTCCCTACTTTATAATTTCTAACTCTTTTACTTTTTTAATCATTCTCTTTATCTATTTTATATTCACTGTTTTCTTTTCCACCACATTAAATCATCTCCCTCTATTATTATTTTCATATCTTTTTTTATATTATTAATTTTTGACTTTCTCTCTTTATTTGATAATAGTTATCTCTATCTCTGATTTCTTCTTTTCAATAAATAATTTAAATTTATTAAAGAAAATATTTAATGTTGCAAAGTTTAATATATAGTTTTTTGATAAACTTATAATTTTAGTTTTTATTTATTACATACTTCAATTTTTTATTTATAGGATAACACAATGTTAGAAAATCTTATGTATTAAAGTCTAAGTTATAAAAACATTAGTCTATATAATTTTTTTTATTTTTTATATAATAATAAAATATTAAAATTATGTAAATATTATTGCATATATAATTAGCATAAAATATTTTCAAAAAGAGCATATATTATATAATTTAAAAAATTTTAGAAATTATTCATCTTCTTAAAGGGTGACCACACAACTTAAAGTTTTTGTCATATGCATGCTTGTTTGACCACACCAGCATTATGGCACTTGATCTCATTATAACCTAAAGTTAAGAAGTCTTGGGGGAGGGTTGTATCAGGATTGGTGACCAGTTGAGTCATCAAGTTCAACAAAATTTCTCATGGCAATCAACTTTCTAATGATTAATAAATAAATTTTACATGTTAATGGTAAAAAAATAAATTCCTAAAAGTGATTGTTTATAATTACCATATATATAATTAATAAATAATAATAACTTTATAATATTATTGTTAATTTCTCATACAGTAATAAATATGATAAATTCCTAAAACTATTATTAATTTAATATAACATGTCTTACGATATATTAAACAATAGCTTTAATTTAGTTTAATACTAAGAATAATAATTTATAATAATTAACTTAAATTTTAATTAATTAATATTTATAATAATACATAAGATTTTTTGCATTGAACTTTTAAATATATTAATATTATTTTATTAATTTTAATAATAAAAAATTAAGTCATTAATGTAAAATATTATTCAAATTTATTATCTATGACATATAATATAAAGGTAATATATTAGAATAACTATAATATATATAGTGTAACAAACTTTTTTTATTTTATGCATCAAAAAATAATATTAAATTCCTAGTCATAATATTCTATAAATATTATTAATACTCTCAAATAATAATAAATGTCAAATAATTTTTATATTTTATTATTATTGAATAGTATTTATGATTTTGTTGTTATAATTAGTAACAGGTATAATTTTAATTGCAAAAATTAATTTTTTAATAATTTAATTTTTACTCATTTTTGTTTTTGTCATAATAATTCTTCTTGATCTCTCTCTCCTCTAACCTTCATTACTTTTTAATTTCTAACTCCTCTACTTTTTTAATTATTCTCTCTAGCTATTATATATTCACCCATTTCTTTTCCTCCATATTAAATCATCTCCCTCTATTGTTATTTTTGTCTTTTTTTTTATTATCATTTTATGACTTTGTCTCGTTATTAGAGAATAATTATCTCTATCTCCATCTTCTTTTTTCCAACAATTAATTTAAATATATTTTAGAAATATTTAATGTTGTAGAGTTAATATATATAATATTTTTGATAGATTTATATTTTTTTATTATGTAATTTAATTTCTTATTTATAGGAATGATAATATAATGTTAGAAAATATTATGTATAAATGTTTAAGTTGGAGAAAATTAAGGGTCTATATAACTTTTTTATTAATTATATTTAAATAAAATATTTCTTTTATAAAATGCTATGACATATATAATAAATCAAAAAAATTTTAAAAGTGCATATGTTAGATAATTTAAAAGTTTTAGAAATTTTTCATCTTAAAAGCTAGCAACACAACTTCAATTGCTTGTCTTATGCACTCTTGTGCGACCACACCAACACTTTGTCATCGAATCGCATTAGTAGAAAAAGTTAAGCATGCTTCGGTGGGAGTTGTGTTAGGACGGCTGACCTCTTAAGTCCTGATGTTAAACACAATTATTCATGGCATTCTATTTTCATAATGTTTTTATTGTAAAAATATTTTATTATAGAATATTAGAAATAAAAAAAAATATAATCAATTTTAAGTATTACTTATATTTATTATATATATTACATCATGCAAATATAATATGTTAAAATAGTTATGTTACTTTTCTATTGAAATTATTTTACTTTTCTTTTAATTAATATAAATAAAAGTAAAATTGTTTTTTATATTATTTTGCTAAATATTAAATTTGGGTGAATTGTTTTATTCAATAAATATTGAGAGATTTATTATTAACATTTAAATTTTTTTTAATTATTTCTCACTTTTTTCTCTTCATCTAAATATTGTTACATTCTCAAAATTTTTTCTATCAATTGGTCATCTCTTATTTCTACTTTTATTTTCTATCTTCTTAAATTTTCCATAGTCTCACTCCTCTTTATTGTTCTCTATATGAATATTTCTGTCTCTTTTACATAATTATTTATTCTCTCGATCTTCTCTTTGTTGTCACTTTTCTATTTTTCTTCTATAAATTATCTTGCATCTCTTTCTATAACTATATATTTTATTTCTTGTTGTTATTAATCGTTGACTTTCTCTCTCTATTTTGTGGATTATTTATCATTTTATCCACTAACTTTTTATAGCCCATTAATTAATATTATTTCTTGAAATCTATCTTTTTGTAAAGTCTAATACATAATTTTTTTTATTAATATATAATTTATTTTTAATATTTATAGAAAAAACATTGTCTATTTGTAAAAATGTAAATTTTATGACAAATATAATAAACATTAATTTTCTTTAAAAAGGTATATAATTGATAATTTTGAAACTTTTTGAAATGTTCAGCTATATTGAAGAAATAATAACAAAACAAAGATATTTTTAAATTTATATTCATTTTGATTACAATAGCTTTATAGCACATAATGTCATTAGAACTTTAAGGATTCTTTGGTGAGAGTATTTTTTTGGATGGGCGACCTCTAAGGAAGTCCTTATACTATATTCATTTTTTCATTGAACTGACATTTCTATTGAATGATAAAATTTCTTTGCAACTTATTATTTTTAAAAAAATTATTATAAATCATTATTGAATGAGAGTATTTTTTTGGATGGGTGACCTCTAAGGAAGTCCCTATACTATATTCATTTTTTCATTGAACTCACATTTCTATTGAATGATAAAATTTCTTTGCAACTTATTATTTTTAAAAAAATTATTATAAACCATTAATTGTAGTTATAATTTTTATAATTAATTTTTAATAGTAACTTAATAATATTGATATTAATTTCAAATAAAAGTAAATATGATAAATCAAATGATATAATAAAATAGTATTTTTTATTTTGTTTAATAATTAGCAAATTAAATCATGTTATTACACTAAATTATAGTTAATTTATGTTTATTAATGTATATATATGCTATGTATAAAATTTTAAAAATATAATAATATAAAATTTTTGAATACGAATAATAAAAAAATTTATCATTAATGCTAAATATTCTTCGTATTTAATATGTATGTTGCATTTGTTAGAGATAATATATAAGAATAACTATAATATATAATATTTAATTAATTTTTTTTAATTTTCTGTTAATAAAAAATGATTAAATTAATAGTCAAAATATTCTCTAAATATTTTAGATATTTAAAAATAATAACAGACATGAACAATTTTTTATATTTTTTATTATTACTAAATATTTACTTTAATATTTAATAAATATTATAAATTTTAATTTAGATTAAATGATTTTTTGGAAACTTTTTCACTCAACACAATGTCACCTATATTCTCTCTTTTTTCTCATTTATTTTCATTCTTTTACTTGTGTATTATTATTTATCTATTTATGTTCTTCACGGCCTCTCTCTGTTTTCTATCTTGTTTAGTTTCTTATTTCTCTCTCTAAATTTTACTGTTTTTGTATTCTTTTTATCTTTTCTATGTTCTTTTTTCTTTTCCTTTTTTCTAAAAAATCTCATCTCTTTCTAATATTATTTTTTCTATATTTTTCTATTATTAATGTGACTTTCTTTCTCTTAGAGCATTAATATCTCTATCATAATTATCTCTTCTTGAACATATAAATTAACAACATTTATGTAATCTATCATGTTCCTTATTTTTATGTATTATATTTTTAATAAATGAAGATTTTTTATTAATATTTTTTAGGTAATTCAAATTATGGTTTATATGATTGATGATATATTTTAAAAAATCTTTTGTATTAAAATCTGTCTTAAAAAAATAGTTCATATAAATTTTTATTTAATATATATAAATAAAATATAAATACTATAAAATATTATGGTATATAATATAGGCTTAAAATATCTTATAAAGGTGCATAAATTAGATAATTTAAAAAATTTTAAAAATTATTCATTATTTTAAAGGATAACAATGTAACTTATGTTTTTTATCTTGTGCATAATCTTAATGGAAGTCGTACCATTGTGATAGGTCATCTCTTAAGAAGTCCTTGTATTACATATTTTATTCATAATGAATGACAATTAATTTTTATGACATTTTAATATTAGGAAAATTGATTATTATAAAACATTGTTAATAACTACAATTTTATATTTAATTTTTAAAAATAACTTTGTAACATTATTATCAAATTTAAATAATAAAAATATAACAAATCATATGTTATAACAAAATAATAACATTAATTTAGTTTAATATTAAGTAAGCTAATTTATATGAACTACCATAAATTAGAATTAATTTATCTTGATAGTATTACATATATGTTGTGCATGAAATTCATTAAATATAAAAATATTATATCTAAAATATCAAAAAAAAAAAAATTATTTTATAGTTATTTAATTATATTGAGTATTATTTAATTATTTCTCATTTTTGTTTTTCGTTTTCTCAATATCTCGCACTCTCACACTTTCATCTCTCTTCTTTTATCATTCTCTTATTTTTATCTTTTTTCTCTCTCCTTATATTTCTCATGGCCTCTCTCTATCATTTATCCTTCAATATTTTTTTATTTATCTCTCTTTTATTTATTTATTTATTCTCTTTGTCTTCTCTATATCCTCTATTTTCTTTTCTTTTCTTCTTTGGAAGTTCTTTTATTGTGCATATTTTTTATAGTGTTCCATTTTTTATGAAAGAAAAATTTTTTTTACATTTTATTACTAAAAAATAAATTTTGTAATTAATTTTTAGTAATTTCTTTAAAACTTTTTTAAATTTTGAAAAATATTAAATATTACAAATCATATGATATAAAAAATAATAAATTAAATTTTGTTCAATATTAAGAAAATTATTTTAATAAACTATAAATTGTTTATGACTATAATATTACATCTATGCCTTGTATAAAATATTTTATTAGGAAAATATTATATTATGGAATATTCAAAAATAAAAATATTATATTATTAATTTTACATTTTATTTATATTTGTCATATTTATTACATTATGTGAATATAATATATCATAATAACTATATTATTTTTAGTATAGTTAATATTTTAAAATTTTAATATTATTAACCAAAATATTTTACAAATATTTAACATATTCTAAAGTAATAAAAAAAGTTAAATATATCAAATATTTAATTTTGATTATGTATTATATATGATTAACATATTATATTAGGAAACTGAAAGGGTACTTTGGGAACACCAATGGGCATTTTAAATATTACGATTCAACTTCTATTTAAATGGTTCTCACTTTTTACTCTTTATCTTAATATCTCTCAAAATCTCTCAGTTTCTTCTCCCTTCGTTTACTATTTTTTCAAATTTATCTTCACTCTCTATCTCTTTTTATTTTTCATGACATATCTCTTCTTTATCCTTCTTTATTTTCTTATTTCACTCTCTTCTACCTATTTATTTATTTTCTCTATCTCTTATCTATTCTATCTTTTCTTCTTTTCTTTGTTCACACATCTCTCATCTCTCTCCATAATTATTTTTCCTTCTATTTTGTTCTTATTAATCTTGAACCTTCTCTCTCTCTTTTAAACATTATTTATTTGTCTCTCACTCAACTTTTTCGAGCCCAGTAATAAATAATATTTAAGAAATTTCTTATTTACTATAGTTTAATATATGATTTTTATGATAAATATGTACTTTATAATTTTTATGTAATACATAATTTAATTTTTTCTTTATAATAATGATAATGTAATTATAAAAAGTCTCATGTATTAATGTCTACTTAAAAAGAAGACTTCATGTTATTTTTTATTCATTTGACATAAAACATTTTATTATTTCAAAATATTATGACTATGCATAAATTTTATTAAAAAGTGTAGATGCCTTATAATTCATAAAATTTTAAAACTTTTTTATTATAGTTACAAAAATAATCATTCAACTATGATATTTTGTCTATTATGTGCATGTGTGTCCACACCAGTATTTTAGAAATGGATTTTAATAGAACTCCAATGTTAAGCATGCATGGGTGGTTGTAGTTTTGGCTGTGTGACATCTTTAGAAGTCCTTTATTACATATATATTTTCATGACATACATTTTTCTAATGAATCATAATTAATTTTTACTTATTAATTTTTAAGAAAAT
Organism: Vanilla planifolia; assembly: GCA_023846275.1. Classification (NCBI taxonomy): domain Eukaryota; kingdom Viridiplantae; phylum Streptophyta; class Magnoliopsida; order Asparagales; family Orchidaceae; genus Vanilla; species Vanilla planifolia. The sequence goes on from JAIUJO010000367.1 coordinate 142,849, forward strand.
AAATTATTATAAATATTTTTTATTAATTAGAAATTAAATTTTATATTTTAATAATTACTTTATAAAATTATTATTAGTTCTATATAACTATAAATATGATAAATCATATGATATAATAAAATAATAACATTAATTTAGTTTAACATTGATCAAAATAACTTATATTACTTGTAATAAATTATAATTAATTTATGTTTGCAACGATATATATATGCTATGTATAAAATATTTAAATATTGAAATATTTTGTTATTAAATATTGACAATCTAAAAGTTCATCTTTATTATGAAAATTAAATTTATCTGTTATTTAACTAAGTTTTTTAATTTATGTAAGAATAAAAAAATATTAAATTAATATCCAAAATATTTACAAATATTTTTGATATTTGTAAATAAAAATAAACTATAAAAAAATTAATATTTCATTATTATTGAATATCATTTATGATTTAATTCATATATTTAATAATTCTTATAAGTTTACTTATTAAAAATTAATTTTTACTAAATTACTTTTTCTTAGTTTTTTCTCATTATCATAATGTCTCTAGTTTTCTCTTTTCCATCCCGCACTAATTACCTTTCTTTTATTTTTTTCTTCATTTTTTTATCTAATATTCTTCTTCGCCTCTCTTCATTGTTCTTCTCTACTTTCTCAAAATTCTTGTTTCTTTTTTATCTACACTTTCTATCTCTTTTATGTTCTCTTTTATTTTCCACTTTATTAAATCATAAGTCAGCTCTCATTATTAATATTTTCTTTGTTTTGCTATTATCACTTTTTGACTTTCTTTCTCTTTTGATAATAGTAATCTTTATCTCTATCATCTATTTTTTAGTACATAAATTAATAAAATTTAAGAAATCCCTAGTGTTTCATATTTAAGAAAATCTTATCTACCAATACATACATTATAAAATATCTTAAAGGCCAACAAGACAACTTCAAATTTGACTTGTACATGCATGTGCAGCAACACAAGAATTACGACACTAGATTTCATTAGAACTCCAATGTTTTGCATCCATGTGTGATAGTACTATTGGAATTGGTGAACCTTTGAGAAGTCCTCGTGTTACATAGATGTTTTCATAGTTTATGATTTTCTAATGAATGACAATTAATTTATACAATTTCTTAATGTTAAATATAATAAATTTGTATAAATGAATCTTTATGATTACAATTTTTCAAATTAATTTTTAATAATAAAATTCAAGCTTTTTTGTTATTTTAATATAATGAAAAATTTCCAACATCATGTGATATAATAAAATAATAATTTAATTTAGTTTAATATTGAGCAAACTATTTTTATGAATTATTACAATTTATAATTAATTTATCTTTATAATAATCCATGTACACTTTGCATGAAATTTTTAAAAATAAAAAATGTTATATTGTACAATTTAAAAAAAATTGTTATTTTTTTAAATATTATTTAACTTTAATATACATATTAAATTTCATAAAAATAATAAATTAAAATAGTTATATTATTTATTTTATTTAATTTTTTCAAAATTTAATTTCAATTATATAATATTACATTAATATTAAAAAAAACATTTGAAATATTTTAAAACAATAGTAAGAACTAAATATCTCTTATAATTTACTTTTTTTAAAATGTTTTTAATAACTAAATAATTATATTTAATAAATATTATTAGTTTAATTATTAAAATTTATCTAATAATGAAATAATTCTCACTTTTTTCTCTCTATCTCAATATCTATCAAATTCTCTAACATTCTTCTCCCTCATATTACCATTCTTTTATTTACCTCCTCGCTCTCATCAACTTATATAATATTTAAGAAATTTATCCTTTTGAAATGTTTAATATATAATATTTATGATAAATATATAATTCATTATTTATATTTATTTGATAATTTTATTTTTAATTATAGGAATGGTAAGAAACATGTAAAAAATCTCTTGTATTATTGTTTATTTAATTTTTAATAACAGTTTATGTAATTTTTATTTTATTTATATAAATAAATTTTTGTGCTAAAAAGTATTATAACATTTATAATATCCATAAATTTTATTTAAAAGTGTAGATGTTTGATAATTTAAAATAATTTAGAAATGATTCATTATATTTAAAAAAAATAATATCATAATTATGATAATTTTTTATATGCATGTATGAGTACACCAGCATTATAAAAATTGATTTTATTAGAACGACAAAGTTAAGCATGCTTGGATGGGATTACTATTAGGTTTTGTGACCTTTTGAGAATTCTTAGTGTTGTAAATTGTTTTTGTTGTATTCATTTTTCTAATCAATGATAACTAATTTTTGAATGTAAAATTTTTAAAAAAAATAAAGTCATCCTAAATGATTTTTTGTGGTTAGAATTTTAGTAATGTACTTATAATTTTTACTTTATTATATTATTTTATAATTTAAATAATAATTAATATAGTAAATCAAAATTTATAATAAAATAATAGCTTTAATTTTGTGTAATATTAAAAAATAAACTATATTAATTATCATAAATTATAATTAATTTATGTTTATAATAGTATATATGTGTTAGGTATAGAATTTTTAAAATCTAACAATATTATATTTTTTAATATTGATAATCTAAAATCATATCATTTTTGTTAACTATTATTTATATTTCTTATCTATGTCACATCAAACAGAGATAATATATTAGAATAATTACAATATTTATTTTTTAATTAAATTTTTAATTGTTGGTATAAATAAAATAGTTTTAAATTATTAGTGAAAATAATCTTTAAATATTTTTAAGAAAAATTATATATCATTTAATTATGGTATTTACTAAATATTATAATTTTGTTTATTGAAATTTATTTTTTATTGAACCATTTTTCTCGATTTTTCTTTATCATAATATTTTTGATATTCTCTCTCATTATTCTCACTCGTATTATCATTCTTTTATTTGTCTCTTCATTCGTTATCTCTTTATATATTGCTTGACCTCTCTCTTTTCCTAATCTTTCCTTACATTCTAATTTCTCTTTCACTCCTTTTTTTTCATTTATTTTATCAATCTCTTTCATGTTCTTTATTTTTCGTTTTTCTTAAATAATCTCTAATCTTTGCCAATTATATTTTCCCCTCTTTTTGGCTATTATTAGTATGTCAATTTCACTCTCTTAGATAATAGTTATATCAATTTTCATCATCCTTTCTTAACACATAAATAATTAATATTTATGAAATCTCTTCAGTTACTTTAGCATAATTTTTTTTAAAAGTGCCTTTTTTAAATAACTTAAATAAATTTTAATTTTTTAAATTTCCTTAATAGCTAATAATAAAATAATAGCTTTAATTTAGTTTAACATTGAGAAAAATAACTTAGATTACTTATAATAAGTTATAGTTATTTTTTATAACAGTATATATATTGTAGGCATAAAATTTTTTAAACTTAATAGTATTATGTTGTTGAATATTAACAATCTAATATTTCATTATTAATGTAAAAGGTTATTTATATTTATTATCTGTGTTATATCATACAAAGATATTATATTAGAATAGTTATAATATTTATTATTTAATTAATTTTTTAAATTTTAACTATAAATAAGATATTATTAAATTAACAGTACTAATATTCTTTAAATATTTTTAATATTTTAAAATTATAATAAACCTTACCTAGTTTACATGTTTATTATTTTTATATATTATATATAATTTTCTTGTTATATATAAAAAATATTATAAGTTATCTTTTTAAAATTTTACTTTTATTAAATTAACTTTTTATCTTTTTTCTTTATCATGATGTCCCTCGCATTCTCTCTCTTTCTTCTAACTCTTATTATCTTTTCACTCTTTTCATTTTTTTCTTATATTATTCTTGGCCTCTTAGTCCTCTATCTTTCTTAGTTTCTCTTTTCTATATCTATTTTACTTTTTTATTTATTCTCTTCATCTCTTTTATGTTCCTCTTATTCTTTTTTTGTTAAATAATTGCTCATGTGTCTCTATTATAATTTTTTTCTAGATTATTGTGTTATAAAGTTATTATTTTCTCTCTCTTAGAGAATAGTTATCTTTGCCTCTATCATATCTTTTGCAACACGTAAATTGACAATATCTCAAAAAAATCTTGCATCTCACATAGTTTAATATATTATATATTTGATAAATATATATTTATATATATACATTAAGTAATTTAATTTCCTATTCAAAAGAATGATAATATAATGTATAAAACAATCTTACATATTAATCTTTATGTTATAAAAATAATAGTCTACATTATAAACATAACATTGATACTATGAAATATTATGAATATAAATTAAGCATAAAATATTTTTATAAAGTACATATATTTGATAATTTGGGAAAATTTAGAAAAATTAAGAAACTGTTCATTATCTTTAAAGCTAACAACACAAATTCTATTTTTGAATAATAGATAGACAATAATAGACATCCATATACACACATGTATACACACTTATATGGACATGAACACACATAGGTACAAAAACACACACACACACACATGCTTGAATGCATGCACATGAATGCACACACTAATGCACACATGTGCGCACCTAAACACACACACACAATAATGCACACATACACATACACGCCTATACACACACACCCACATGGACACACCCGCTCCCACATAAGCATACCTATGTGCACACACACAGTCACACACACACACACTTATGCATACATGCACATGTACTTACACATGCATGCAAATGAACATAAGCAGGCATGCACACACACATGAGTGCATGCATGTACACACAAATGCACATGCACACTTACATACGCATAAACATGAAAAAACATAATTAGAAGTACATGAACATACACATATGCACATCCATATACAAATGCATGCACATGTGCACACACTCACATGTACAAGCACAAGCATACACAAGCATGCATGCATATACATGCACAAACACAGAAGCATATAGAAATGCACACATTTACACACATGAATATGCACACACAAGAACACATAAACACATGAAAAAAAGACTACAGACACATGCACACAACATGCACACACACCCACATTCACATACATATACACAAATGCACACACTCACGTGCACATGTTTATGCACATAAATGCATGCATATTCATCCACATGGTCATAGATAGTCCCACAGACACACACATGTATAGTTCCATACACATGTACAAACAACACACAAATACATATGTACACAACCATGCATGCATTTTGTACACTCACAAGTTTGCACACACATTCTTGAACACATAGGCACACATGCTTTGAACAACACACACACATATAGACACATGTATACACATAATCACATGCACACACATGCATAGACACATGCATACTCATCCACACACACAGACATGCACATAAACACACTTACACTCAAGCACACATGTTTCTAAACATGCACGAATGCATTAACACATGCATGCACCCACACCCACACACACAAAAGAACACATGAACAAACAGGTACCTAGATGCGTACTACCACAAACACCAACATGCATATGCACACCTACAAAAACATGCATGCACACCCATGAACATATGCTCATGCACGTGCACACACATGCACATGCAAGCACAAGCACAAATACACAAACACACAAACTCACACACTCACATATGCATGTAGATGTATGCAATCCAACACACAAACACACTTTTACACATGTGTGCATGCACATACACATACACACACATGCACAAGTAAACGAGCACATGCACACAAATACACATGCACATGCACACATAGGAACACACACAAGCATATAGAAATATACAAGTAAACACATAAACACACATTCACACACACACACACACATATGCACACAGACATGCACATGCACATATGGATGTGCACACATAAAGATACACATGTCCATGGGCAATAACACACTCATACATGTGACTACGTGCATACAAAAACGCTCATGCATGCTCACACAAGCCTGCCCCATGAGCTCTTATGCATGTACGCACCCACACACACACACATATGTGCATGCATTTGCACACACATGCACAAACATATACACACACATGAACATAGTTACACACACATACACGCACCCCACAAACATGCATACACACAAACACATACTTGCACACATAGACACACAAGCATACATATACATGCACATATATACACATGCATGCACACATGAATACACAAGTAGAGACAAAATCACATATGCATTTAAACACTTGCAAGCAAGCAGCCATAGACATACCAAAACCACACATTCACACACATACACTCGCAAATATAGGCACTCACACATACACACATCTAAATGCACACACATGAACTTGCACAAACATAATCACACACAAACATATGCATAGACACATAAAACACATGCTTACAACATTGTTGTGTACATAAATAGGCAAATGCATATGCTCACATGCACATACATAAATGCACATTTGTAAACAGTCATCTGGATGCACAACACATACACACATACACATAAGCATGTATGTGGATGTGTACACAAACACACACATATATACTCATGCACACATGTACAAATACATAGTCAAACATGCAAGCAAGAATAGACACTCCTACATGCACACACACACACACATGCTCACACATAGATGCAAACACAAACACAAGCACATGCATCGCATATGCACACACACACACAAATGTGAACACACACATACTTATATAGGAACACGTATGCACTTGCATAGGTACACACGCATGCACACACACCCAAACACACTCACACCTATGCACACACACACACATAAATGAATAGGGACATGCATACATGCAAATAAAACAACACATAGAAACACACCCACACACACAAAAACACTTATGCACACGTACACATGACAAGCATGCATGCAAACCCAACACATACATATGCACACTCACACACAAACACACTCACACTTACACAAGCATATGCACATTCATACACATGCATAGACACACACACCCACATGCACGCACACATGCGCACTCTCACATTCACACTCATAAAAATGCATACACACACACACACACACAGACATGTATATACACATAAAGTGCACCCAAGCACATCCTTGTACACACACATGAACCCATGCACACACATGTGTCTACACTCAGTCACTCGCACATACCCACACATTTGCACAAACACATATATACACATACATGTAGTGACACACAGACATACATACACACATGCATATGCAAAAAATATAAACACACATGTACAAACAAATGCATACAAAAATGCACTAACTCATATTCATGTATGCACACACACACATGATGACACATATAAGTGCATGCACCCAAATGCACAAACACACACACCAAAACACATTAATGCATGGATAAGCTCATGCACCCAAACACAAAAGTGTCAGTTCATGCACACATATACTTGCACAAGAAATTGTGCACACATTGACACATAAACATATGTATGTACATAGACACCTACACACCCTCTTTACCCACACATACAAGTGCACACACTCACCAACACATGCATGTGCATGCACATACACACACACATGCATAGATGAACACATGCACACATAGGTAGACACACACACATGCAAAACACATGGGTGTGCACAACCATTCACACATGCCCACATGGACATCTAACAACGTACAAGCACAAACACTCACATTCACACCCACACACATAAAATGACATGCATATATGCAAATTGACACATATAGGTAGGAATGAACCTGGTCATGAACTCACACACACATTCATACACAGACAAACACAAACACAGATACACGCATTCATACACATTCATGCATATGCGTGCACACGCTCACACACATACACGCATACACTGACATGCACAGATAATCATGTATGCACACACACACACACACATGTAGAAACAAACATATGTAACCATGCACACCCAAGCACACGTACACATAGACACTTGCAAGTATGCAACACAAATAACTTCATGCATCTACTCGCAAAAGCACATAAACACACATCCATATGCATGTGCACATGCCAAAATGCAAACACACTAAAAAACAAACATGTATGCTTACATGTATAGACACATGTCCACTCATGCACACTCACCCACACACACACTCACATAAACATACTGAACCACACATGCACACACACACACACATACACAGACACAAATAGACAAGCACACACACTCACAAATATATACACACACAAATGCACATGCACACATACAAACACATGCATAACCATGCACAGTACACACACACATGCACACATAGAACACACGCATATGGACATGCACGCACACATACACATGCATAAGCTTGCACACTCTCACCAACATAAAAGCACTCATACATGGATGAAGACATTGGTGCACGTTCCTGAACACTTGCATCGTCACACATGCATACAGCCACACATACACACGTTCACAAACACTAAGATGCATACACACACACACACACATGTACGCACATAAGCACACATGCACATGCACATACAGATATACATGAAATCAAACGTCACACATATAGACATATAAATACGTGCACATGCACAGGCATGCACACACAAAAGCACACAAATGCATGCATGTAGATTGATGCACACACCTACACACACCCACACAAAAACATGAACATACACACATACACTTGAACACATGCATGCACACACTTATGAGCAAATAAACAACTATACACATGCACACACTCATGCACATGCACAAACACACACACATATAGGCACACACACTTGCACGCCCATGCACACACTATCACGCACACAAAAATGGTCACATGCACTTATTCACACATGCAAAAACACATACACATGTGTGTATGTAAGTATGTACACACACACACAAACACACTTTAATGCATGCACACACCCTCATACATATATATACACACAAAATCACAAACTTACAAAAAAAAATGTACATGCTTACATATGCATATGCACAAACACATGCTTACACACACACACAATCACACATGTATGCATGGATGCACAAACACATGAACACACATACACAAAAGGACGCACACCTTCCGAAACACAAACACATGCACACACACTTGCACTCATATTAACATAAACTCATACACATACAAATACATACAAGCACACTTGCTTGAGAAAAGAAACACACACAAATGCATGCATATGCCAACATGTGTGTATGCACACACACTTGTAGATACATACACACACCACACACACATACATAGACACATGTGAGGGCGCTAGCACACACATACACTAGTACATACACATGTAAATGCAAGTGCACATGCACACACAAGCATGAAAACATAAGCATGCACACATACACACATAAATATATGCTCATAGACATGCACACACACATGTATGCACACTTTATACATGCATGTACACACAAACATAATCAGACATGCATCTGCACACATACATGCACAAACATGCATGTGTGTACACAACTTGCACACACATAAAAATGTAATCATGCACACACAAACACCCACCCACACAAATGCATAAACACCCATCCACGTAAGCATGCACAAGCACTGACAAACATGTGTATGTGTGCACATTTACAAACACGCACACATGCACACATGCACACACATCTACACACACATGCATACACATAGCAAAACATGCACAAGAAAACACACACATACATGTACAAACATGTAAGAGCACAACCACAAAGGCTCACACACATGCATGAATACATAAGTACATCAATAGGTACACATATGCACATGGACGACCATACAAAGTCAAAACAACACAAAAGTACAAACACATGCACACACACCTACACACATACACATACACACACATGTACACACACACATACCCACACCCACACCCACATACATGTATGCACAATGCATGCCAACATGCATAGGCTCATGCATGCACACACAAACACACACACAAGGATGTGTACACAAACACACATACAAATATGCATAAAAACATACAATCACACTCACACATGCACACACATGCATACACCTGTGCACACACACGTATATGTAGAAGCACATGCCCACAAATGTGCATCGATGCAAATGCACATGCATTGATGCACAACACACAGACGCACGCACTCATGTGCTCGAATAACACATGCATGCATACATACAGACACATAACCGCACATTACCACACACTCATGCATGAATGCACACACAAGCACAAACAAACAAACATAGACACATATGCATGCACACACACGCTCACGCACACACATAACCACTCGCAAGCAAATGCACGAACACATGCACTCACACACAAACACATGCACTTGCACACAAACACATACAAAAACATAGACACATGCACATACAAACAAATACACATAAACACTTAAATAATAAGGAGACAAATATGCACATAGATAGACAAGCACAAATGCACATCCACGCATGAACTCATGCACACCGACATGCACTCACAAAACTCACATGCATAAACATGAATGCACAAACACAACCATGCACATGCACACACACACATGCAAAGGAACACACACTCACTCACGTAGACACACAAACACCCACTCGTAGGCATAGGTGTGTTTGTAAACACTTTCAAACACACATGCATATGCACACACATAGGTGAACACATGCAGACACACACATACACAAACACACACATTCACACAAACACCCACAAAAATGTATACACATGCACACACATGCATAGGAAGCACATGCACACACACACACATACACTTACATTCATGCACAAACACTCACACAAGCACACAGATGCAGATACGTATGCAAACATGTACACACATACACCCATAAACCCATAAACCCACATGCACACACACAAGCACAAGCATTCTTACACACTCACCTAGTATGCACACATGCATGTAGCTACACAAGAACTCACATGGACATAGATAAACATAGACATATACACACATATGCACCACCATTCACAAAAAGGACATGCATGCACACTCAAACATGCAAGAATGCACTCACACACATGCACATGCAAATGCACATGAACATGCATGCATAAGCACAAACACATACATGCACATGCACACAAATAGGCATGCACATACACATGCATAGATTCATAGACAAGCACATATAAGAACACACACATGCATAATGACATACACAAACATGCACATACAAACGAACATGTGCGAACCAACATATGCAAATGTATGCATATAAATATATACACATGCATAAGTATGAGCACATCCACAAACATACAAAAGCACATGCACCATGATCGAATGGGAGATACTATTATACCATTGGTGAGGATAAACAAAGACCAAACAAATGTTGTAGGGCTTAACATGATGAGCTCTATACATTTAAATCTTCATTTTATATTTTTTAATATTTTATTTTTTTACCATGCTAGCATACTTTACTATGAATTTTGATGAGTGCCTCATTTGATGGTCATGCATGATACACTTAATGTCATTAGCATCTTGAAACCCAACTTTCTCATATAATTAATCACGTTTTTTTTTATTTTTTTTATTTGTTTATATTACTCTAATTCTCCTATTATGTGACATTTAAATTGTTTTGATTTGGTCGTATTATATTTCTTATATTTATATCATTTCAACTTTAACTTTGATTTACTAAATATTAAAAAAATGATTGGTTATTTCTTATGTTTTTGTTATTTGTAAAATAAAGGTAATTCAATGCTAGGTTCGACTAAAATGAAACAAAAGTTATTAAACTCATATATACAAGCTTTATCTATTTAAATATTTTTTTTATATTCTAATATTTTATATTCTTTGGCTTTTACATATTTTCTAAAATATTTTAATTTATAACTTATTTGATGGTCAACATTGTTACAATCATTTTCCTTAATATCTTGAACCACTACTTTGTTGACTCATCAAATTTCTTTAGACTTTTTTTTTATTTTGTTATATTACTATGTAATTCTAAATCTTCTATTGTTAGACCTTTTCATCATATATAATTAATTATATTACTTTAATTTTTCTTATAATTCAAATATAAAATATTATTTTTATTATTAATATTATTATTAATGTTATTATTATTTATATATTTTTATAATTATTGGTAATTCAAAATGAAACAAAGCAAAGGACATTAGACATCTTGATGAACTATTTCTTATTAAACAATCATTTTTGTATTTGTAAAAAGTTTACTATATAGGGTTTTAAGATGCTTTATAAGTATTTTGATTCACATTTGACTTTATGGCTAAACATGTTATGGTAGATCTCTCCTTAGCATCATAAAATGTAGTTGTCTCACACAATGTTTTTTATTTCTTTAAATGTTTAATTTTAATTTTGTTATATTACTATGTAACTCTGACATCTCTCACATTTGACCTTTACATCGCATTGTTGTTTTATTATATTTCTTCAATTTATCTTATTTTAGCTTTATTATATGTTTATTAAATATTAAAATAATTATTAATTATTATTGATAATTTTTAATTTAGTAATTAATTAAAATTCAAAATATGATCCAACTTTGAAAAAAAATATCATTAGACTCCTCTCGATGACTACTATCCAATCAAATTCTCTTTCTAATATTATTAAATCTCAAATATTTTAGGGTTATGTCAAGCAATTTTAGACATATTGGTTTGTACTTGATTTAATAATAGAGAATGTTAAGTTCACTCGAAATCATGCAAAGAAATGTTCACATACAAATCATCTCATTTTCTCAAATATTTTCTTTGATTTGGTTATGCTAATATAAAATTTAATTCTTATATCATATGACCTTTATAATCACTTTATTTTTTTATATTATGTTTCTTAAATTTATCTCATCTTAGTTTTAATTTATATTTCCTTAATTTCATAATAATATTTTATTTTTATTTGAGTAAATAAGGTTGCATGCCTTTGAGATATTTTGATTCATAAGTGATTTGATGATCATAGATGTAACAATCAATCTAATTCATTTTGATTCATATAATGGAGCAAAAATAAAGTTTCATTATCACATATCTATATCGATAAATTTAATTTGTAGTAATTATAAAGGTTTTTTGATCAAGATAAAAAAATCATTATGCTATCATATTTAATAGTGTCAAATTAAATATTTATTTATATTTTTATTTATTCTTTTAATTGTTTTTGGATACCTTCATTTTTTAATAGTGTCAAATTAAATATTTACTCGATTGACCTAAGTTATGCTCTATCATATATCAACTTTGTATTATAATAATAATTAATTATTATTTATGGTTATTTAATTTTTTTAATTTGTACTAATTCAAACCATGGTGTTATGGAGATGAAATTGTTGTGGTTAGACTTTTATTGATTTACTCTATGCTAACAAATATTAATTTTTTTCTTCTCAGAATATTTTTTTTTATTTTTGTTATAGTTTATAAGAAATTTTCGTTTGAGCATGATTTGATCACGAAGATTGTTGCACTTTCCCATACGAATTATCTTATTTTATTGAACATTTTTACCATGATTTACTCATAATACTAATTCTATCATGGATGTTTACATTATTTTGATTTATTTATATTAAAGTATCTCTATTTATCTCATTTTAGATTTAATATATATAAACTTAAGATCATTATCATTAATATCTATGTTTATGTATTTGATGATTTGTAGTAATTCTAAACTAGGTTTGATGGAGTTGATGCAAATGACATTACTTCTTTTAAAAGAGTTCAATCAAATTAAAAATTAATATATATATTTTTAATATTATTTTAATAAGATTTTGCAACACATAAGTAAACATTTAAATTTGTACATAGTTTGATGGTGAAAGATATTATACTGGATCCCTTTCGTGTCATAGAATGTAACTTTTCAATATAATTTATCTTTTTTTTCAATTTTTCGCTTTGATTTTTTATGTTACTAATAAGTGTAAATCTTTTGTTGAGTGACCTTTACATTGGATTAGTTAGGTTACATTGTAAAACTTTTGTTTATTTCTTCTTAGCTCTAATATATATTTTCTTTAATATTAATATGAAATTTTATTATTATTATTATTTATTCTTATTTAATTTTGTAATTCATAATAATTTCAAATGTGGATTGATTGAGATAAACGAACATCATAGAACCTAGCTTGTCAAGCTCTATACAATTAAATATTTATTTTTTTTATTTCTAAAATTTTAGTTTTATTTATATTGGCACATATTATCAGATACTTTGATTCAATCCTTATTTAATAATTAAGAGAATTAAACACAATCATCTTTGAGCTTGAAAGGAAACTTCCAATACTCTTTATCCTATTTCTTCCAAATTTTTCATTTAATTTAGCTATATTAATTTGAAACTCTAATTCTCCAATCATGTGACCTTTACATCACTATTGTTTTTTATATTATATTTCTTCACTAATGTCATTGGACATATCTTGGCAAGTTGTGTCTAATTAAACATTAATTTTTATAATTTTAAATATTTTTTTATAGTTTTTACACACTATACTAGGTTTATTGATTATTGTCTCGTTTGATAGTTGAAGATGGTATACTCAATCCAAACGGTATCTTGGAGTGCCATTTTTTTGTACCATTTATTTAATTTCATCAAAACTTTCAAATTAATATGGTTATATTATGTTGAAATGAAAAATCATGTCTTATGCAACCTCGACATTACTTTCATTAACTTATAATACATTTCTTTGTTTTATTATATTTCAGCTTTAAAACATATACACATAATATTAAAAAAATAATTTATTATTCCTAATTTTTCTTACTTCAGTAATTTATAGTTTTTTGAAATGAAGACAAATCAAATGTCATTGCACTAACCACAAAGAGCTCTATTAATTTTCAAAAAAATTTCATGTAGTTTTTTAATTATTTTATTTAGTATGATTTTATCATGGTTTATGAGAACTTTTTATTCATGCCTAATTTTAAGACTTTTGTTCATCAATGCTAGCTTCTAGTTGATTAGAGACTTTTTGAAACTTATAAGATCGTCTTATATTATGATCATTAATCTAAATGGCTTTAATGTTAGCTTAAATGGTTAGAGACAATAATTTCAAGAATTCTATGTAAAATGGCATGATGAAACTTAATAGAGTTCGAAAGAAAAAGTTTGTTTAATGAAAACCTAGATATTTATTTCATTAAAATGGAATACAACCATAACAGAAAATGCTCTTACATAAACAATATCAATACTCCTACATTAGTAGGACATAAGATAATTATTATGTAGTTAATCAAAATAATCATATGATTAGCAATAACTCATGAGAAATTAAAAGAATTAATAGAACGACAAACATTACATGATGATATAGAGAACTCAATTATCACATTTTGAAAATCATCACTTGGTTAGAAACAAGTAATAGAGAAACCAGAGAGTAAATTTCCGACTTTGTAGATGTGTTAAACACAAAATAAATAAAAAGTAGAGAAAATGATAATATTAGAAAATATAATAGTTAAAATAAATGGCTAAACAAGCATAAGGGAAAACATTAGAAGGATAAGTATTAGAAGATGTTGAAAAACAATTATAGAATTTTAAAGACTAAAATATAAATTTAACTCTTTGAGAAATATTATATAGGAAAGAAAAATGAATAGAAGAAAGTAACAAAGATAAAGAATTTTTTTTGCATGTAGGTCATACTATGATAGTAGCTAATGCAGTAGAAAGAAATGGACAAGTCACAAAAGTAATAATAGGCATAATAGATATCGATAATAGTAATCTTAGACAGAGTTTATTCAAAATTTTAGGCATGGACATGATTAATGGAAGATAAATATATTATTTTACACTGGATTATTTAATTCCAACTAGAAATATTTATAAAAATAAAACAAATAGCCATAAAAATAAGAGAATATGGTTTAAATAAAAGAATATCATCATTTGCAAAAACTTTGTTTGTAAATGTTTAAAGTCACCAGAGATCAGATATGATATCATAAGATCTTTAGCATCATCTAAGATAAAATTATCAAATCAAAATTAGTATCTAGTGAACAATTTTTACGAATAGAGTGAAATATCTTTTGAGTACAACAAAACCAAACATATATCCCAAACCAGCCAAGATATTTTGTTGATTCCCATGGTTTGCTTAGTTGTAGAATTCCTAATCATTATATTGCTCTACTAAGAGAAAATTTAGAAAATGATTAACTCCTTGGACTCCAAATATCTTACCTAATATGCCATAGGATAGTTTTATTAAAATAAATTATTACAGGAACAAGAAGTAGCTTTATATGTTGTATTTGTTATTATGATTGTAGATGCGATTTTTAAAGTTATTTAGAAGCCTAAGATGTTCAATTTCTATTTCGTTGCCATAATGCTCCCAATCCTAAAATATTTAAAAGTTTTGTAGCATCATGGTACCCCTTTTTTATTATCATCTTAACCAAGAAGCCATCTAAAAAATTGTAAGAATTATTGGATAAGTGGGAAGAGGTGCCACAAATGCATTAAATGAATTTCAAAACATGGAATCCCTAGAAAATGTCCAATTTGTTTACATGTTTCATGGAGAAATAATAAAATGAATAATTCATAGTAAAAAATTACCATATTTTCAAAGGTTTTTAGCAAATGTCATATAAGTAGTACTTAATCCCTCTAATGTTAATAGCTAAATTTGACAAATCATCTTAGGTATAGGCACATTCTGTAGGATCAAGCTATGATAGATTTAGAATGATTAGTAATAACTTGTTTCAATAATATAATACCTTTTAGTCATGATTATTTACATCTAGCGGCACAAAGAAGTTGACATTTTATGGACGTCACATTAAGTAATAAATATTTTACTAAAGTTTCTAAACCACTATAAAAAATAATTAAAAAAATGTAATGAATTAGCAGATTATAGGTGTATCTTAGAAAACAATTCTATGATTATGTTCATTTTAAATTATCTTAAAAATAAATACATGGAATGACTAGCAAATAGACAAAGTAAAAGCTCTGGCTATTGAAAAAAATAATGATACCTGCATACCATGGTGCGGGCACAAGTGGGAAACAATTATGAAGAGTTAAATATTATAAATAAGTTAATTTAAGGTGAAAAAAATTAAAAAGTTTTAGAACTCAAATAACCTTAAAAAAATTGCAAGTGCTTCATTTACAAAGAAATACGTTACTTCAATAAACACTACAAAAATAGGATTATGGATAGAAAAAGATTAAAGATGTATTGAAAAGTAGACATTAAAGAATAATATGGTATTATAAGCCTAAACAGAAACAAATCAAAATAAGATAGTGATATCTATAGTTTTTTTGATGAAAAAGTTATACTAGAGGAAATAGACCTAGATCTTTTAAATATGAATATAGAAACGAATGAAATTTATATGAAGACACCCAATATCTATTTAAAACTTATAAATTAGAAAATTAAAAATACATTGTGAACATGAATTTGAAGATTTCAAAATTACAAAAAGACAAAAGTGTGACAAATGTTAAAAATATTTTGTCAAAAAAAGGGAACAATATGTATAAGTTGTAACCAAGACATATGTAGGTTTTGGACTAAAAAATTACGATATAATATGACACAAAATCCTAAGGAAGGTTAAAAAATGTTAAAAAATAATTTAAAACTAAATAAGCTATCACAATATAAAATAAAAGAAAAACAAGAATTGAAAATAATACTTTAGACATAAAAGAGTTATTGAATTTGACAAAATAGAATATTAACAAAATAAAATGATTGACATCATCTACAAACTTTAATTTGAAGATGGTCACACCATCAAATTGGTTAGCTTAGGGATATTGGAGCATAATCCAATCATGTAGAAATCAAAAGATTCCTCTGCAATATACTATAACACTTGCATACTAAGGTAAGATATTAGAGACAATAGAAAATGAAGAAATAGTTGATAAAATTATAACCAATATCCATAAACAATTTAACTAATAAAAGTGTTCCATTCCAATGAAATGGGCAATACATAAGTTCAACCAAGTGGAATGATAACTGGAATGAATTTTTTTAGAAATTTGTAAGGGAGTAAAACTTTTGAAGATGATAAACAAATAATGTTTAAATGATTTGACACCATATCATCTAGTCCACTAGTGTTGTCAAAACATAGTGAAAGAAATTGTTGATTTTAGTTCCAAATATAAAATGGAAGAATTTGATGTTTTCAAACCCTACATAACCTATACTTAATTAAAACAATAAGTGAAAAATTTAAAATAAGTCATTGCATGAATTTGGCGAACCAAAAATTATAAGAGATCCTTTAAAGCATTGGAGCAAAAGCAAGTCAATAAGAAATTTAGAAATAGTCAAACCAAAAGACTTTGCAGAATACAAAATGCATTATAAAGAATTATTACAATTACGATTAATAAGCAAAAGTAATAGTCCTTAGCAAATTACTTTATCTATTTTCAAAACAAATTGTGAAATTGTATGAGGAAAAACATGAATGATATTTGATTATAGATTATGAAATGATAACATTGTATATGATGGGTACATTTTACATAGCAACGAAAATACAATACATAGAATTTATAATAAAAATATTTATACTACATTCAAACTAGCATCAAAATTATTGAAGGTGGCATTAAATAAAGAAAGTATACCGTCTTAGCATTTATAGTTGCTAATAGGCATTATGAATGGTTAATTATGCCCTTTGGACTAACAAATACACTTGCTATATTTCAAACAAAAATGGACATGTTGAAAAACATAATAAATTCATAGATACTAACAAAAAAGAAGATAGAAGTAAAGAAATGATTCATTAAAATTTTAGAATTAAATATTTGAAATGACAACTAAAATTCTAAGGTCACATAAGTATGTTTATCTTAAACATAGGAGATAACTTGTCAATACTAAAAGATATCAGAATTTTCTAAAAAACATTGTTGCGCATGCTCTTTTATTCCTAATTTAGGTAAAATTTTTGGTGTTGCATATGCAAATATTAGGCTAAATAGAAAACTACATGTCAATGATCAAGATATCCAGTTACTAAAAAGGATGAAGTAGATTGTCAAGGAAATATCTCCCATACAACTATCTCATCTAGATAGTTACCAAATGGAAGAAGTAGATTAATTTGTAGAAACTTGGTTAGGTATAATAAAATGGAAAAATTATAAGGAAGCTTCCAAAACGTATGGCCATATATGTAAATATTTTAGTAAAATTTAGAAAAGTGAAATAATGTCCACATATACAAAAATCTTGGCATGCATATGTAGGATTGAATTTTCCTAAAAAATGCAAGAGAATTTACTCTTATGATTTATTACAAATATATCTTAGCATTTTATAATAAAATTTCTTAAAATAAGTTGGCAACAAATACTGGCTGTTATTTAGTGTTTTTCTTGTTAATAATGTATATAATATAGTCATTGAACAAATAAATGGGAAAGGAAAGAGTTTAGGTTATTACCTCTTCTATATACTTAAGGAACAATCTCCCCAAAAAGGACACAATGGCTGTATAATAGAATATTAATAAACAAATTGTTAGAAAAATTCATAAATTAACCTTATAAATGGTGAAATAAAGACTTAAACCTATAGCAAGGCCAAGGAAGGCCTTAAACTAGAATTATTATAAAATTTTTTACGAGGTAACAAAACGTAACACTAATATATTTCGTAGAAAATGGCATACTCGAACTCTCATTTTTTCAAAGAAATTTCTTTTGAGGCTTATACACTAAATAGATTTCCATAGAATTCACATTTGCAGTATAGATCTCAATATCTAGTTAAAGAGGTTGATAAGTTCTTATTGGATCATTTGTGAAATACTTGAAAGACCATAATCTAATCTTGCATAACATGGATTTTCTTGCAGGGTACTTTTCTTACATCAAGGAGTAACAAAACAAGAAAATCCTAATTTAGAAAGGGAAATAAAGATGCTAAATGTTGAATATGTTGAAAATGGGTAGAATGTAAGCTTGCACAAGAAAAACCATAAAAGCAAATGGAGATATAAGATTGGGTCAAGCAAGAATCACAAAGGTTATCAAATTCTAGAGAAGTGATACCCCATGAAGTGTCCATAGTAAAAGAAAGATTTAACAATATGCTCTCAAATACAAGGTAAAATTAGCTATGAAAATACAAAGTCTACTTAAATAAATTCTATTAAAAATATTTCTACTCCAAAAGGAATACTAGTTAGTTTCTTAACATACTAGACACAGATATCTTTGAAACATTGATAGTTCATAATGCCCCTATGAAGAGGGCTTGTAATTTATTTTATGTTATCTTAGACTTATCATCATTGAAATTCTACATAGTCTTTATTGAAGAACTTAATGTTCCTAAAGTTTTAAGTACAACATTCATTTCAAGGATTATCACTATAGAGCTAGTGCAACTTAACAATTTTGTTGCCATATTCATGGAGAATAGAACATGTTCTTTAGACTTTCTTTGAGAATGTTTTCATGAAAAAAAGCTTCATTAAGCTCACCATACAATCTTGATATTGAGAATGAATATATGGAATTCTAAGAAAGCAAGAATTAAGATCTTAGGCACTCTAATAAGCCAGTCTCAATCACTAAGAATGTGAGTATTCTATGTAGTATATGACATGATTGAGGGTCAAAAATAGCCCAAAGAACAACTATAGTGATAGAGAAGTTATTCTTTTTCTATTATAGTTGATGCTTCCTTTTCTAAAAGATATAAGCTTCTTTGTGAAGAAACTAGACCTGAAATTTATGGGGACAAATAATCTTTAAGAAAATAGATTGATGTGCCATTATGAAAGAATATTGTTGATAGTGATAAAATTTTATTATATTTTCTTGAGCAAAATATCATTTGTAAATACTCTCGAATGTAGATTATAAAATTAGTTTCAAGAATCCTAAAAAAGACGATTCTTACAATATCCCTTATACTTTATATTTAACAAATCCAGAGATGTTAAAGCCTTTCAATAATAATATGGGAAATAGAATGGAGGGATTATAGACTCAAACACTTCAACTTATTTAGGCAAGTGGCATTAGACTAGTTAAAGGTCTTAGCTATAATACAATAAAGTTGCATGGGTTATGAAGGGCACTTATGTAACAGGTGAACCTATACATTTAGTGGTTTTACATTTCTTGTGTTAGGGTCGCTAGTTTTAGGCCCAATGTTTTGTAGAGAAGCTAGTTATGAATAGCCACACTCACTAGTAGCAATCTACATTGGCTACTAAGTGCTCTCCTCATGTTTTCTATGCTTGTTCCTCATTTTGAAATCTAAAAAG
This sequence comes from Vanilla planifolia, assembly GCA_023846275.1. Lineage (NCBI taxonomy): Eukaryota > Viridiplantae > Streptophyta > Magnoliopsida > Asparagales > Orchidaceae > Vanilla > Vanilla planifolia. The sequence goes on from JAIUJO010000367.1 coordinate 164,204, forward strand.
ATATTCCTTGCCATAAATTTTAGCTTCCATTTCTTAAAAAAGAAGCTTTTATATTGTAGAAAAGGAATTCATATTCCTCGAAGAATTTATGGTCTAGGACTATATACATATTTATTCTTTGTCTAACTAATTCTTATTTGACATTTTATGGTAGAATAACTTTTCCATAAATAACCACAAATAAGTGGCAATTATTTAGTGATTTTCCATTTAATAATGGTAGTGGACTTGGCTTCAAAAAAAAATATCTAAAACTATCATCATTAACCTCACAATATCATATATGTAAGTGGTTATGAATTTCATATGAGATTTTTAATTGCTCATATGAGCCTTATCATGATAAAAATTTAAGGATTATGCAAAAACGGCCTACATACATAAACACTGACTATTTTAAGGTATACTAATAATAATAATTTTAGATAGAGCTTATCAAGAAGATTATAAGTAAACATATGTGATTGGGAATAATATAGTTAGTCTCCTTAGTATCTTAAAATGTAACTTTCATATATTGTTTATCACATTTCATTAATTTTTTTTATTTTTTATATTACTATGAAACACAAATTTTCCTTTCATGAGACCTTCACATTGCTTTTAAATATTTATATTATATTAATTAAATTTATCACATTTTAGCTTTAATATAGTTCTACTTAATATTAAAATAATAATTGATTTTTAGTCATGTTTTGTTCTTTTCTATTTTATAGTAATTGCAAATGAGGTGTGATATGGTAAATGTCATTGGAATCATGTTTACAAGCTTTATCTAAGTAAAATTTACTTTTATATTTTGAAATATATTATTTTCTATTGATTAGGCATGTTTTATGAAAAATTTTTCTTTATATCTAATTAGATTATCGATAATGTTACACTCAAACTTCTTTGTATCTTGGCGAGTAGCCTTACTGTACAACTTATATCATTAATTGAAGTTGATAAATTTGAGTTAGTTGTATTACTATTACATTTTTTTCTTCTTAAGTTGACATTGTTTGAAATTACTTTGAATTATAAAGATAAAAAAATTAAATTAAAAGCAAAGTTTCATTTTAATATTAGGTAAATGGTCATTAAACCTTAGAAGATAGAAATTATAGAAATTTAATGTAACAAAATAAAGGTGATTTAAAAGTTTCATAAGAGGAGAACATGAGTTACATATTATTATACCAAATTAATGTCAAAATTTTGAAAAGATAAGGTCAATTGTATAAGCAAGTTGCATTCCATTATTTTAAGGAAAACTTGTGTAATATCTTATATTATGTAGTAAAAAATTTCTTATAGAGCATGCCAGAAATTTAAAAAATAAATAAGCAATTGGATAGAGGTCATCGAGAAGAAGCCAACGACAATTATTTTCTATCATTTAGACCATGTTTTAAGTTACTAAGAATGATGACAATAAATAACCACAAATCATAATAAATTATTATATTAATTTTTATTTAAATATATGATAAAGTAAAAGTTAGGCAAATTGATGAAATATAATATTACAAAATCAATGTAATATAAAAGTTTCATAAGACGGGATTTAGAATTACAAAGTGATAAAACCAAACAAAAGAAAAAGTTTGAAAAATTGATAAATTATACAAGAAGTTACATTCCAAGATATGAAGGAGGTCAAGGGTAACATTCATGATCAAGAAATATGTAACGCATCAAAATATCTTAGAAAGTTTTACAAAACACTTGAAATAGAATATGTAGAAACATCGAGTTGATTATTGATTGACTTATCGAGATGTATCCAAATACATGTTTTCAGCCCAATTGATCCTTAATTTGAAATTCTATGGTTCCTATATAAATAACTAATCATGTTTATAATATTAATTAAATATATAATAAAATGGAATTGAGATAAATTAACGAAATGTGATATAAACAAAATCTAAATGATGAAAAGGTCACATAATAAGAAAATTTTAGTTTCATAGAAATATAATGCAATTAAATGAAAACATTTTTGAAGAAAATTGATATAAATTATAAACAAAAGTTTTTTTCAAATATACTAATAAGATCAAGTTTAATACTCTCAATCATCAAATTAGATAAAAATCAAAATGTCTCAAAAAGATAAAATGAATGTAAAGGTGATTGAGTGCATTATCCTCAATCATTAAATTAGGTGTGAATCATAGTATCACTTAAAATATACAAAAATCTTAGAAAATGAAATTTAAAAATATAAAGACGTCTATTTTTTTCGTTAGAGCAAATTTAGAGTAGTCCAATGACTTTTATTTTACATGGATCAAATCTCTTTTAAAATTATAGAAAATTGCCAAAATGAATAAGAATAAATAATTAAAAATTATAATTGGAATTTTTTATAAATATATATTAAAAACTTAATAAGATAAACTAATGAAATATAATATAGCAAAAATATTTTGATGTAAAGCTAAACGAGAGGATATGTCGAGTTACATGGTAATATAACTACATGAAAGTGAATTTTTTGATTAAAAAGAAATAACTATTATGAGAAAGTGCATTCCAACAAACATTTAAAGTCAAGTGTAGCATCTTCAATCATTAAAAAGATTATGAATTGAAATGTCCTATAAAACATGCAAAAATGCTAGAAAAAAATTAAAAAAAAAGTAAAATAAAATAATTGAGATAGATATCATTAAGAATAGAATAGTAAAAATATGTAATGACATAAGCTTAAATAATAAAAAGTTTTATTTGAATGTCGTGCAAATATATTTGAAAGTTTAGAAGAGATAAATTGAAACAAAGTAGTGCAATATATTTAAAGAAATGTCATAAGAGAGTATGTTTAGAGTTGCATTATAATATAACCAATCCAAAGAGAGAAATCTAAAGAAATGACATAAATTTTATCGAATCATGCATTACAAGATATTAAGGAAATGGAGTGTGGCATCCTCGATCTTCAAATTTCTTCAAAGTCAAAATTTCTTATAAATCATGAAAAAATATTAAAAATTATTGCATTTCAAAATATATAAATGAATATTTAATTAAATAGAGCTTCTGATAACGAGTTACTTGACATAAGTTTTTGGCTCCAATGGATAATGCTTAGGTTTATAATGAATTAATAGACAAAAAAGCCTAAATCATAGTAAAATATTATTTTAATTAAAAGTTAATATGTATGAACAATGACATGACATAAATTGATACAATATAATTTATCATAATAAAAATGATGTAAAAGTTAAACAAGAGGAGAATTAGAGATTCATCATAATATAAGTAATTCAAAGCAAAACATTAGAAGAAATATGTTAATTTGTTTAGGAAAATTTCATTCTAAGATACTAAAGAGATTGAGTGTAACATCCTCAACCATCAACTTAGGTACTAATCAAAATTCTAAGTAGACATACCAAAATCATGAAATTTAAAATATTAGAAAATATGTAAATTAATATTTAATAAGCTATGTGAGACGAGTGCAACTATTTTCATCTCAACCAAACTTTGTTTGAATATCAATAAGAAAAATGGTTGTTTCAATATTAAGTAAATATATAATAAAGCATAAACAAGATAAATTTAAATCCTATAATTCATATGAATGAAAGATATGTAAGGCCACATGTCAAGAGATTGAGTGAAATGGTATAATAACCAAATCAAAGTCGAAAAGATAAATAATTGAGATAAATAAATAGGGAAAGTATCTTTCCAATATACTAAGGAACATAGAGTAATAACCTCCAAAATCAAATCGTCAAAGAATTGAAATAAGTAGTAAAACATACTAAAGTCATAGAAAATAATTTTTTAAAACTTTCAAAAGGTATATTTAGTTGGATAAATATCCTCAAGGCAAGTCCAATAATAATTCATTTAAAATTAGATATCAATTGTAATTACTTTGAATTACTAAATTAAATAAACATAAATAATAATAAATTATTATTTCAACATTATGTGAATATAAATTAAAACTTCATTGAAATAAATTGAAATAATAAAATATAATCAAATAAAGTTGATTTAAAGGTCACATGAGTGGTGAATTAGACTTTAATAGGATTATACCTAAATCAAAGCAAATATTTGAAGACATAAGTTGTATAGAAATTTACATTTCAAGATAATAAATAGATCAAGAAAAAAAACTATCAACCATTAAATTAGGTATAAATTGAATATCATAAAAAATATGGAAATGATTTATAAATATGACAATAAAAATAAAATTCTGAAAAAAACTAGATAAATTATACCAGAATGTTTTATTCAAGATACTAAGGAGATCGACTATAGTATCCTTGATAATTATATTATATATGAATCAAAATATCAAGTAACATGGGCCAAAACACAAAGAAATTAAATGTGTAAAATTAATAGAACTGAATATTTGATTTGATAAAACTAGTCTAAAAAAGCTCAATGACATTTGATTCTTCTTGATGAGACATTATTTGAAATTATGTCAAAAAAATCAAATAAACATAAAAAAATAACGATTTTCTTTATTTTTTATAAACTTATATTAAAAATGAAATAAAATAATTTGGCCAATATAATATATAAGCAAATAGAAGCAATGTAAATGCCACATAAAAAACATCAAGAATTACAATGTAATATAACAATGGCAAAGTGAAAAAGTTAAAAATATTTTATTTTAAAGGTTTTGAGAAACTTTACGATATATTTTGATTCATTTGTGAATTAAGAACTGAGGATGTTACCATTGATCTCCTTAATATCATAGAAAGTAACTTTCATGTACCATTTATTACACTTTTTGTAAATGTTTTATTTTGATTTGGTTATAGTATTCAAAACTCAAACTCTCCTATTTTGTATCGTTTATGTTGTTTTGATTTGTTATGTAATATTGCTTTAATTTATCTCATTTCAGCTTTAAGATATGTTTACTTCATATTAAAGCAATACTTTATAATTATGTATCTTTATTTACATTAATAAGTCATAGTAATTCTTAATGGGGTTTGATGGTGATAGAATAATTGTCAATGGACTGATATCAATGAGGCCTCTTTAGCAAAGTATTTATTTTTATATTTTAAAAATATAATTTTACTAATTTTATACCATTAAAAAGTCATTGTGATTCCTAGCATTTTTTATTATCTATGAAGTCAATATTGATCTCTTTAGTATATTGGAATATAACTTTTGAATAAAATATTTGTTTGTTATTTATACTTTTAACTTTGATTTGGTTAAAATACTATGAAACTCTAAGTTTTACCTTATGTGACCTTTACATCATTTTAATTTTTATCAATTACTCTATAACTCCAAATCTCTTATTGCATGAGCTTCATATTTTATTAATTTTGTTATATTACATCATATAAATTTTTTTTTCTATTTTATATAAATTTACTTAATATTTAAATAATAATTTTTGTTTATTTTCTTTGATTGTCTATTAAAAATTCGAAACGAGGTTCGATAGTAATGTTATAAACATTATTGGACACATCTCGATGAACTCTATACAATTAAACATCAATTTTTATGAGTTTAAAGATCTTATTTTCTAAGATATTAGAAAACTTTTTCAAAAGAGTTTTAATGATACATGTTTTGATGATCAAGGATGTCACATATAATCTCTTTTCTACCTCAAAATGCTACTTCCTTGTGAAATTTATTTCAATTTTTCGAAAGTTTTTTCTTTGAATTTGTTATATTATCATCTAAGTCTAAATCTTCTATCATGTGAAATTTACATCACATGAAAATATTAAGCAACATTTCTTAAATTTATATACTTTTAGTACTAAAAAATTTTTATTAATATTGAAGTTATTATTATTAGTAGTATTATTGCTTTGTTACTATGGTAATTCATAGTAATTCGACAAGTGGTCTAATCATGACAAAATAATCATCATTGGACTCACTTAGACTACTTTTATCTAATTAAAAATTTCTTTTTTATATTTTAAAATAAGTGTTTATGATTTATGAGAAATTTTTATTTCTATATGTTTTAACGATCATTAATTTTCACTTAATATCTTTGAATGTAAATTTCCTATATAATTTATCTCTTTCCATTAATTATTTTACTTTTATTTTGTTATATTGTCATGTATCTTTGAATATTTTATTATGTGGCCTTTGCATCATTTTTTCTGTCATTATATTATAGTAATTTAATTTATGTGGTCTTAATTTTTACATATATGTTCTTATTATTAAAATCAATAATTTATTATTTTTTTTCCATAGTATATTGTAATAATTTATAATGAGATTTGATCAAGATAAAAAAACACTGAACTCATGTTGACAAGCTCTATCTAAATAAATATTTTTTTTAACTTTTTATCCATTTTATTTCCTTTATAATTTCGCATGCTTTATAAGATATAATGAATCATATCTATTTTGATAATCAATGATGTTATACAGGATATTCTGAACATTTTAGAGTGCCACTATCTAAAAAAAATTATCTAATCTTTTTTGAAATGTTTTTATTTTTTTGTTCAATAACTATGCAACAATAAATTGCTTATAGTGTTAACTATACATCTTTTTCATTTTGTTGTAATACATTACTTTAATTTTTCTCATTTCAATTTTAATAAAAATTTACTTAATATAAAGATAATTTTTTGTTATTTTTCTAAATTATTTAATTTGGTAATTTATAGTATTCTAAATAAGGTTTGTTGAATATTTTTAATATTTTTAATGACTTTTAAGTGATTTATGTGAAATTTAAATTCATAGCTAATTTGACGATCAAGGTTGCTATCTTTGATGTCCATAAAATCTTCGAATACATATTTCTTGCACAATTTATATCATTTTATAAAATATGTTTCTTTGATTATGCTATTTTATTATGTAACTATAATTCTCGTTGTGGTTGACCTTCATGTTGCTTTCACTTGGTCATAGTATATTATTTCAATTTATCTTCTTTTAGCCTAATTATTTTTTTGCTTAATATTAGATCTTAATTAGTTTATCTTTAGTTTATTTAGAAATTTATAATAATTTTAAATTAGGTCTAACAAAGATGAAATAAAAATTACTGCATTCACCTTGATGAGTTATATCCAATTAAATTTTAGCTAATATATTTTAAAATATTTCATTTTTTATGGTTTTGGCACATTTTATGAGGCATATCAATTTATATCAGATTCAAGGATCAAGAATATTACACTCAATGTCCTTAGAACATTGGAATGTAGTGTTGTGATATTGTTTTATCATTCTTTCAATATTTCACATTGATTTGGTTATGTTATTATGATACTATAGTTCTCCTCTCTTATGACAAATCATTTTTATTTTCTAATATTACCTAGACTTAATGCATGTCATTTTGTTTTTATTATGTATTTATTAAATATAAGAGAACTAATTAATCATTATTCAGACTTATTTAAATAGCATTAAGGATGTTGCACTATATATCTTTAGTATGTTTGAATTCAACTTTTAAACGTAATTTATCTCATTTCTTAAAATCTTTTAGATTAATTACACAATACAACTATGAAACTCTAATTCTACTTTTATACAATTTTTACATCTCTTTGACCTAGTAATATTACGTTGCTTGAATTTATCTTATTTCATCTTCGTAATATATATCTACCTCATGATAAAGATCATTTACAATAATTTTTTATTTATTTACTTAAATTAAGTTTTATTTAATTAATTAAATTTATCTCATTTATTATTTAATATATAGTTAATTTAAAATTAAAATAATATTTTATTTAAATTTATGCTTATTACTTTTTTGGAAGTGTTCAATAATTTGAAATGTTGTTTGCTTGATATGAAATAAACATCATTTGAATCATTTAATCAAGTTTTTTTTTGTAATTATACATACAGCTTTTATTTTTTAAATATTTTATTTCTTATGTTTTTGACATATTTTGTGAGATAAATCAATTCGAACATGATTTAAAGATCATCAATGTTACACTCAAACTCCTGTGTATCCTGGAATCCAATGTTCTTGTGTGATTTTCCTCGTTTTCTACAACTATTTTCTTTAATTTTGTCATATTATATTAAATCATTTAATGAAAGTTTAGGTTTATTATATAATTATGAAAAAAAAAATTTAGTATTAGTTTTGTATATATTTTTTACAGTGTTCAAGTAATTCCAAACAAAGTTTAATCAAGACAATAATCGTCAACAAGCTCGTCTTGATGAGCTTTATTAATTTCATTTATTTCATATTTTTAGATGTATTATTTTCTATGATTTTTACATGCATTACATGAAATTTTTATTTGTACTTTATTTGATGGAAAGGATGTTACTTTCAATATTTGTAGTATTTTGGAATGAAACTTTTATATATAATTTTATCTCATTTTATTAGATTTTTATCTTTGATTTAGTCATATTATTATATTACTCTAATTCTCCCAATGTGTCACCTTTGTATTGCACTACATTTTTATATTACATTACTTCAGTTTATCTCATTTTAGATTTTAATACATAACAACTAAAAATTAAAAATAATAGTTTATTCTTATATAAGTTTTTTTTTTATTTTGACAATTTGCGGTAATTCCAATCTAAGATTGGTACAAATAAGGATAACCTTGTTAGACACATCATAGTAATTTTCATTGAATTAAAAGTTATTTTTTATTTTGTTGAAAAAAGTTATCATCTAGGTTTTTTTGCAAGCCATACGATAAAGTTTTATTCGTACATTATTTCATGATCAAAGACATTACGCTTTATCTTTTTACTATCTTGGAATGTAACTTTACAATGTAATTTTATTCATTTTTTCAAATTTTTTTTTATTTATATCTCTTTAATTTATCTCATCATATATTTAACATATATTTTCATAATATTAAAATAAAATTTTATTATTATTTATGATTGTTTGGTTTTGTAGTTCATAGTCGTTACATGCAAGGTTTGATCAATGTGCCACAAATGTCATTTGAGTCATCTTGATGAGCCTTATCTAATTACATAATTGTCCTTATATTAGAAAATATTTATTTTGCTAGGAGTTTAAATATTTTATGAGTCATTTCTATTCATGCCAAATTTGATGATAGAGGATTTTCCACATAGTCTCTTTAATATCTTTGAACTCAACTTTTTTTTATCATATTAACATCAAACCCTAATTCCACTATCATGTAACCTTTACTTTCCATTGATTTCAATATATTACATTAATTTAATTTATCACATTTTATTTTTAATATATATTTTCTTAATATTAAAGTATAAATTAGTTGTTATTTATGTTTAATTACTTTTGGTAATTGGAATAATTATAAAGGAGGTTCGATGAATATTATGCAAGAGAGGTCACATTTAATTATATATTCATTGATATTATTAATTATTTTAATTTATAATTTATTGCATGCCTTATCAGACATTTTGATTGGTACCCAATTTGGCGATTAAGGACTCTTCTATCGATCTCTTCAGTATCTTGGAAAGCAATATTTTTGTATAATTTATCTCATTTTTTGAAAGTGAGATAAACCAGTATATAATTAGTTGAAGATGAATATGTAATTAAATAAACAAAGCTTTAAAAAAATATAGAAATGAATATATAATTAATGAGATCTCATTTAAACAAATCCAACTGCATTTGTTTGTCTCAATCAGATCTAGTTTAAAATTACAATAAATTGCCAAATTACAAAAGAATAAATAAAAAAACTTTTTTTAATTTTCATTTAATATATAGTAAATCTAAAATAAAAAATAAAAGAAAAATTATAATATATAATTAGATAAAATGATGTAAGGATTATATAAGATTAGATTTAGAGCTACTTTGTAAATAAACTAAATCAATGTAAAAATAATGAATAAAGAAGACAATTTGTACAAGAAAGTTGCATTCCAATCATAGTAATATAGCAAAATAAAAGAAAAGCATTCAAATAAATAAGGATAAATTCTATGAGAAAGTTGCATTCCAAGATACTAAAGACATAAAACGTAACATCCTTGATCATCCAACAAGATACAAATAAAAAATAGTTATAATGGGTACTAAAGCAAAACAAATATAAAAAATACAAAGATTATTACTTAGTAAGGTAGAGTTTGATTAGATGTATCCAAAAACGTTTGTTCTGTCCCAGCTAGAGTTATTTAGGAATTGCTACAAATGACTAAAATAAAAATACAAAAAATTAATAATTTAATATTAACATAATATATATTAAAACTAAAATTAATTAAAAGGAAGTATCGCAGTATGATAAAAGCAAAGTCATGCAAAGGTCACACATGACGAGGATTAGAGTTTTATTGTACCAAAAGCAAATTAAAGGGAAAGACTTAGATAAATAAGATAGACGATGCAAGAATGTTGCACTCCAAGATTTGAAAGAGATGAAATAAAATCCTTGATCCTCAAATCTGTATAAATTAAAATTACTAGTAAAGTTTGTAAAACCTATAAAAAATTAAAAATATAGAAATATATATTTAATGAATGGAGATTGTCTAGATGAGTTCAATCATATTTGTTTAATCTCGATCAAAACTAATTAAGAATTATTACATAATACCAAAGTAAATAATCTTAAAAAATAATAAATTATAATTTTAATATTAAGTAAATATACATTATCAGAAAAACAAATAAATTAAAGCAATGTAATATAATGATATTAAATCTATTAAAGAGTTGCTTGAGTGTTACATATTCACATATCAAAACCAAAATAAAATATGAAAAGAAATAAGATAAATTGATTGATAATATTGCATTTTAATATACAAAGGAGATGAAGTGCAAAGACCTTGATTAACAAATCTAGTACGAATGAAAATATCTTGTAAAATGTAAGCAAATCTTTAAAATTAAAAATGTTTAAAAATATAAAAAAGACATTATAATTAAATAATGCTCATGAAGGCTAGTCCAATGTTTGTTTTTCTCATTAGATTGAAAATAGAATAAATTACCAAAATAAATTCTCATAAATAATAATAATAGTAAAAATAATAATAATAATAATAATAATAAATTATCCTATAAATTTCAATTAAATATATATTAATGTTAAAAGGAGGTAAATTAAAGCAATGTAATAAAATAAGATTAAAGTGATGTAATGGTCATATGACAGGGAATTTAGAGTAACATAATGATATAATAAAATCGAAGTAACATTTTTGAAGAAATGATATCAATTTTATGAGAAAGTTATATAGTGACAAATTATGATCTTTGACTATAGTATCTTTAATCATCAAAGAGAGCATGAATTAGTGTCTCAAAAACATGTCAAAACATAAGAAAATAAAATTTTAAAACTAAAATGATTATCCAAATTGATAAATTTCATTGAGATGAGCTTAATGGCATCTTTTCTTAATTAATCATGGTCTAGAATTAAAATTATTTACCAAATAAATAAGCTTAAATCATTATAAATTATTAATTAAATATTAAGTAAATATATTTTAAAATTGAGATGAGATAAATTAAAAAAATATATAATAAGCCCAAATTAAAGAATCATAAGAGAGACAAGAGAATGAATTTGAAAGAATAAGACAAATTACATTAGTATACTATATTCTAATATATACACCAAAGAGATGGGGTGTAAGACCCTCGATCTCAAACTCATGAAGGACTCAAATACTCTCATAAAGTATTATTAGAATATAGAGTTGTTTGAGATAAGTCCAATGACATTAGTTTCATCTTCATTGGACATCATTTTTATTACAAAGTATTGATCAATAACAAATAAAAAAAAATAAAAAATAATATTTTACTATTAAGTAAATATATGAGGAATTTAAAATGAGTAAATATGAAAAAAAGTAATTTTGCCTAATCCAGGTCATGTAAATCTTACACGTGAGGAGAACAATAGCTTCATAGTAATATATAACTAAATCAAAGCAATAATTTGAAAGAAATGATCAAATTGTGTAGGAAATTCTTTTATAAGAGACTAAAGGTATCGAGTGTAGCAAGATGAGACCAATGATATTTATTTCATCCTAGTAAGACTTGTATTAAATTATCACAAACCTTTAATGTAAATGACAATAAAAGATAGCAAAATTATCATTTTAAAATTAAGTAAATATATGTTAAAGTTGAAATAAAATAAATTGGTTGAATCTAATATAAGCAAATTAAAGAAAAATTTTTGAAAAAATGAAATAAATTATAAGAGAAACTTGAATTCAAAGATATAAAGAAGATTGAGTGTAATATCTTTGATTGCCAAATTATTTATGAATTAAAATGACACAAACAGAATGCAATCTACCTTGAAAAAACATCTAAAAAAATAATTATAAATGTTAAATTGGATAGAACTCTTTGAGATGAGTCTAATGACATTTATTTTATTTGGAGCAAGCATCCTTTTGGATCACTGTAGATTACAAAAATAAAATAAACACTAAAAAATAAATAGTTTTTATTGTTAAATAAATATATAAAAAAGCTAAAATAAAGTTAATTAAGGCAATGCAACATAACCAAAGCTGAGTGATATAAAGTCGCATGAGGCGATAATTTGAGATAAGTACTAACATTGTAGAATGAAATAAAACAATTGTGAAAAAAATTCTATGAAAAAGTTACATTTAAAGAAACTAAAGAGGTTTACTATAACACTATCGATTATGAAATCTGATATGAATTGAAATGTCTCAAATAATTTGACTATTTACTAAAAACATGCCTTATTATATATATAATTTAATAATTAATGATTTAGTAATCATCTACATGAGTCAAATGACTATTCTTTTATCTTAATTAGAATTATATCAAATTAAATAAGCAAGAACAATAATAAATTTTATTTTGACATCAACCAAATGAATATTAAGGTTCAAATAAGATAAATTATTAAGTTTAATATAGAAAATAAAAATTTTGTATTGGTCACAAGAGAGTTGATTTAGAGTGTCATTCTATATAACCTTACTAAAATAAAACATTTGAAGAAAAGAGATAAATTATATTAAAAGTTAAATTCATAGGTAATAAAGAGATCGAGTGTAATATAATCAATCATGAAATCTGGTATGAATCAAAATAGCTTATAAATCATGCTGAAATGCATTAAAATAAAATTTATAAATTTTAAAAAAATCTTTTTTAATTATACGATGCTCTTTGAGATGAGTCAATTGATATTTATTTAGTTTTGATCACATCTGGTTCAAAATTACCTCACATTACTAAGTAAGCTTAAATTGTAATACATATTTATTTTAATATTTAGAAAATAAATAATAAATCTAAAATAAGAAAAGTTATGACAATATAATATAACCAAAATAAAGCAATGTAAAGGTCACATGAGAGAAGTATCAGAGTTATATAAAAATTTGACTAATCCAATGCAAACAATTTGTAAAAATAAGAAAATGACATAGGAAAATTGCAATACAAGATAAGTTGATTTAGTATTACATCTTATGTCATTAAATATGTAATAAATCAAAATGTCTTGTAAAGATTACAATGAAGAGGAAATGTTGAGGTCAACCTAGGAATATTTGTTTCATATCATTTCACATCATTCAAGATTTCCATTAATTTTCAAAGAAAATAACCTTATATATCATTATTTTTGTATTTAGCAAGTATATATTAAAGCCAAAATAACATAAATGTAAGAAAAGCATTATATCCAAATTGAATCATAAACAACACATGTAGGGAGTTTTAAAGTTACCTTGTATTAAACCAAATGAAAAAAAAATAATGAAATGATATAAATTTTTTGAAAGTGTTGCTTTTGAAGGTGCTAAGGTGACCGAGTTTAATATCATCAATCATTAACACAAGTATTATTCAAACTTTTCATAAAGAATGCAAAAACCCTACAAAAATATATAAAAGTAGAGAAAAGAAGACTTAGTTCAATTGGGGTCATCAAAATGAGTCCAATTATGCTTTTCCCTTCTAGATTAGACTTTTTGAAATGACATTTAATTATCAAAAAAAATGAAAAGAAATTATCATTCTAACATTTTGTAAATGTGCATTAAAGCTTAAAAGAGAAAACTTATAGAAATATAATGCAGAACAATGAAGGCAATGTAAAGGTTTTACAAGAGGAGAACTAGAGTTACATATCAATATCCCAAATTAATGTCAAAATTTTGATAAGACGATATAAATTTTATAAGAAAGTTACATTCCAATATTTTAGGAAGAAGTCATGTAATATCCTCTATTATTAAACAAGCTACTAAAAAATTACCTCAAAGAGCGCCAAAACTATAGAAAAAATATTTTAAAAAAATAAAATTAATATCATGTTGGATAGAGGACATTGAGAAGAGGCCACGACATTTGTTTAGTGTCATTTGAACCACCTTTTAAGTTGTCAAGAATGGCCACAGTAAATAAGGATCAATAATAACAAATTGTTATACTAAATTATATGTAAATATTAGAAAAGAAACAATGAGATAAATTAAAGCAGTATAATGTTACCAAATTAAAGTGATGTAAAGCTTACATGATAGAAGATATAGAATAACATATTGATAAAATCATAAAAAGAAAAATTTTTTAAAAAAGTCATAAATTATACATGAGAGTTATATTGTAGGATACAAGAGAGATCACGGGTAACATCCTAGATTTTTCAAATAAGCTACCAATCAAAACGTCTCAGAATGTTTTACAAAATACTAGAAATAAAACATCTAGAAATATATAATTGAATATTTTTTTACCAGATATCTTATTGGGATGTATCCAATTATGCCTTTTCAATCCCACTTGACCTTAATTTGAATTTCTATAACCAAATACATTTTTTCTTGAATTACATTCTTTTAACTTTTGCTAAATATATAATAAAATCAAAATGAGACAAATTGAGGAAATGTAATATAACCAATTCAAAATGATGCAAACATGACACAATAAGAAAACTTTGACTATCATAGTAACATAATGCAATTGAATCATAACTTTTTTAAAAAATGAGATAAATTATACATAAAAGTTGCCATCCATATACCAAGGAGATCAAGTTTAATGTCTTTGATCATCAAATCTGGTACATATCAAAATGTCTCATTAGGACAAGTACAATGAGATTTATTTCACCTCAAATGGACCTCTTTTCGAATTATTATAAATTACAAAATAAATAAGTATAAATAATGATATAGTTTTATTTTATAATTAAGTAAATTATATTGAAGATTAAGTGAATTAAATTTAAGGAATATAATATAATAAAATTAAAGCAATTTAAATATGACATAAATGAGATTTAAAGTTAAAGTGTAATATATAAAAAATTAGAAATATTTTTAGAAATGAGATAATTGTATGACAAAAGTACATTCTAATATACAAAGGATAATTAGTATAGCTTATTCAACCACGAAATATCCCATTAATTGAAAACTTTAATAAAGCTTGTGAAAGCCCAAGAAAATAAAATATTTTTTCAAAATTGTAGTTTATATTTAATTGGATAGTGCTTGTGAGGATGAATGCAAAAGTGTTGTCTAGATTAGACCTCATTTTTAATTATTATAAAATATTAAAATAAATAAACACAAAAAATAAATTATTATTTTAATAACAAGTAAATGTAAAGTAAAATTTAATTTAAAGGAATTAAAGAAATATAATATAACCTAATAAAGCTATGTAAAGGACACATGAGAGCACATTTGGAGTTTTATATCAATATAACTAAATCAAAGCAAAAAAGTTGAAGAAATGAGTTGGATTATAAGGGAAAGTTAAATTCCAAAAAACAAAGTTATTGTGTGTAATATCATTGATCACTAAATTATGTACGAAATGAGAATGCCCCATAAAAATGGTTGAAATATTTAAATTAGTTTTGGAAAAATGTGAAAAAAAGTTTTTAAAGGGATAAAGTGTATTAAGATGAGTCTAATGATGTTTATTTTATATTTATTAAGAATCATTTACAATTATCACGAATTATAAAATTTAATATAAATAACTAATAATAATTTTTAATGTTAAATAGATATATATTAAAGCTAAAATTTGATAAATTTAACCAATACAATATAACTAAATCAAAGTGATATAAAGGTTGCACGACGACAGATTTTGAGTGAAACAGTAATATAACCAATTCAAGGAAAAAGTTTTGATAAGTGGAGAAATTATACAAGAAACTTACGTTCTAGTATACTTGATGGATAAAAAGTAATATTCTTAAACATCAAAACAGATAAAAATTAAAATATCATATAAAGCTTGCCAAAGTCATAAATAAAATCTAGAGAAATCCAAAGATGATTTGTTTCTATTTTATTAGGCAATGCTTCAAATAACCACCAATTACCAAAGAAAATAAGCATAAAAACATAAATTATTTTTTCAATGTTAGCTAAATATATTTGTATATTAATGTTGAAGAAAAATTAATTGAATAAGTGAAACATAATAAAATTAAGGCATTGTAAAGTTCAAATGTGTTGAGTTTTAGAGTTATTGAGTGATGCAACAAAATTGAATGAAAACATTTAAAAAAATGATACAAATTATAAGAGAAAGCAAAATTCTAAGATAAGAAGGAGATCAAGTGTAACATCCTTGATAAGAAATCCAAGTCTATTGAAAAGATAAGTAATGCATGCCAAAAACCTAAACATAAAATAGTCAAAACAATAAAAATTAATATTTGAAAGGCAATCACTAGCCTAAAAGTTTCTAACAATGTTTTATTTCGATCGTACATCAATCAAAATTATTGTGAATTACAAAAGTAAGAATTAACTACAAAATATTACTATTTTAATATTAATAAATATATATTGAAGTTCAAATGAGATAAATTAAAATTATGTAATATAAACAAACAAAAATGATTTTAAGGCCACACAATAGGGTATTACAGCTATATAGAAATATATGCAAATAAAAGTGACAAAACTTGAAGAAATGAGATAAAATGTATATGAAAGCTACATTCAAAGATACAAATGAAAACTAGAATAAATCTTTGGTCATTAAATTAGGTACGAATCAACATTTTCTTTATAAAACATGTCAAAGTTAAAAGAAATATAATACTTTAAAAATAAAGAATGAACATTTAATTTGTTGAGGTCATGCAAATGACTGGAACATCTCTTTTTCCTAATCAATTTAGGCCTAATATTACTCAAAATTACCAAAATAAATTGACATAAATAAAAAAAATTATTGTTTTAAAATATTATTACATAATAAAGAAAACATAGATAAATAAAGTAATTTAATAGAGCATAACCAAATCGAGATAAAGGTGAGATGACAGGAAAAATAGTTTTTTATAGTAATATAACAAAAATAAAAAAAATATTAAATAAGATAAAATTGTACTGGAAAGTTGCATTCCATGGCATTAAGAATATCTTGTATGACATCCCAACTCATCAAATATGATACAAATTAAAATTTCTCCTAAAGCATAATAGTGCACTAGAGAAAAAATATTACAAAATTTATTATTGAAAAATTTAATTAGATAGAGTTGGTTTGATTAGTCTGATAATGTTTATCTTATCTCGAGCAAAACATGTTGGCATCTGGTATAAATTACTGAAATAGGATGGAATAACTAAAAATGTATTGTTATTTTAATATTATTTAAATATATGTGAAAGCTTAGATAAGTTAAATTGAACTAATATAATATAACAAAATTGAAGCAACTTAAGTGTCACAAAGAAATAGAATTTCAGTTTGATAATATTATAACAAAATGAATGGCAAAAAGTTTTAATAAAATCGGTAAATTATATTAGAGTGTTACTTTCCAATATTTTAAAGAGATCATCTTTAAACGCCTTGATCATAAAAACATTATAAGTCAAATTGACTCAAAATAATTATCAATTCTATAAAAATAAAATAATTTAAAAGAATAAAAATTAATATTTAATTTTATAGAATTCATTAAGTTGAGTCAAGCGACATTTTTCTATGTTATATTGGACATCATTTAGCATTTCTCGATATTACCAAAGTATGTAAAAGTAAATATTAAAAATTATTATTTTAATATTAAGTAAATATATACTAAATTTTAATTGAGATGAATTTAAGCAAACTAATAAAATCGTATCAAATCAATGAAAAGGTCAAATGAGCATTGACTTAGAGTTGGATATCCATATAACTAAATTAAAGTAAAATGTTTTAACAAAAGAGATAAAGTGTACGAGAAAGTAGCTTTAAAAGATACATTGGGAATCAACTATAACATAATCGATTGTTAAATTAGGCATGAATCATAACATATCTCAAAATGGGCCAAACTCTTAATAAATAAAATTTTAAAACAATATAAAAAATTATTATTTGTTTAGATAAAGCTCATTGAGACTACTCCAATGACATTTGTTTCACCTCAATTAAACTCATTTACAATTATAAAAAATTGGCAAAGTGAATAAGCATAAATATTAAAATATTATAATTTTAATTTTATGTAAATATATGCTAAAGATTTAATATGATAAGTTGAAGTAATAAGATATTGCCAAATTAAAGCGATATATAGGCTAAATGAGATGATATTTAGAGTTAAAGTGGTAATCTAAATGAAAGTGAATTTTTTGAAAAAAAGAGAAATTATATGTGATAAATGTATTTCAGCAAATCATTAAGCTTGAGTGTAACATCTTTAATCATTACATATATTATTAATTAAATGCCTTGCAAGGCCAGCAAAATTACTTGAAAAGTCTTTTTAAAACACCATGTGAATGCTCACTTGTTTATAATTTTTTTAAATGATGAATCGATAATAAAGTTTTCCCAAATAGAAGAAAATTTTTTAAAAGTGTTAATTCTTTTTCAAATTCCTAAAAATTACAAAGACAAATAAAAATAATAGCAATACATTATTCTTTTAATATTAGGTAAATATATGATAAAGCTAAAATGGTATATGTTGAAGAACCGTAATATAAATAAGACAAAAAAATGAAAATGTTACATGATAAAAGAGGTAGTGCTTAATTGTAATAAAAACAACTCAAAGTGGAAAATTTTAAGAAATGAAATAAATTGTTTAAAAAGGTTGCATTTCAAAATACTATGGATATAAAATACAACATCTTGAATCATCAAATAAAATATATATTAAAATGTCTCATAAAATATGTCAAAATATTAAAAGTAAAATTTTTTTAAAAAATAAGATAAATTAAAGTTATGTTTTAAAACAAATTCAAAGTAGTGTAAAAGTCATAAAAGAGGAGAATTATGTTTTTATAGTAATGTAATAAAATTAATTCAATAAATTTCAAGAAATAAGATAAATTATATAAGAAATTAGTATTCCAAGATATTAAAAACATCAAGTGTAACATCCTTAATCATCAAAATATGTATGAAGAAAATTTTCTCATAAAAAATGAGATAAAATTTTTGAGAAATGAGATAAAATTTAACGAAACGAGATAAACTTTATGAGAAAATTGTATAACAAGATACCAAGCGGGACAAGTGTAACATCCTCAATTACCAAACAATTTACTAATATAAATATCTCATTAAATGTGAAAAAATGTTGGAAATTAAAAAATAAAAAATATAGAAATAATTATTTAATATGCTATAGCTCAATGAGACTAGTCCAACAACATTTATCTCATCTTAGCGAGACCTTGTTTTATCTTACTATGAGTTTCCAAAGTAGATAAATATAAATAATAATAAATTATTATTTTTTTATAAATATTAAATAAAATTTATTGTTGAGATGACATAAAAAAAAAATATATTACAACTAAATAAAAGCAGTCTAACAGTCACACAGAAGGAGAATTAGAGCTTCATAGTAATATAAGTAAATCAAATATACCAAAGAGAATAAATGTGATACATTACAGATGGAAGTTGCATTCCAAAATATAATACAGATTGAATGTAATATTCTCAATCATCAAAATTAGATATAATTTGTAAAGTTCAATAAAACATACCAAAATAACAAAAAATAAACAATTTAAAAAATTATAGTAATGAAAAAATACTTGAAAGAACTCATAGACTATGGTACAAAGATGCTTATTTAATCTAGATCATACCTCATTTGAAATTACTATGAATTTTAAAATAAAAAGAAAAATAAATTAAAATTTATTATTTTAATATTAAAACATATATAAAAAATGAAATGAGAAAAACTAAAGCAACATAATATAACCAATTTAAAGCGAAGTAAAGGTTGCACATTGGGAATGCGAGAGCTTAATTATCATATATTTAAATGAAAGGAAAAGTTTAAAGCATTGACATAAATACTATTAGAAAGCTATATTCAAAGATATTAAGAATATCAAGTGTAACATCATTGATCTTCTAATCAAATATGAAACAAAATATCTTCTAAAGCATTCCAAAACATAATAAAACTATTCTTAAAAATATAAAATGAATATTTCTTGTGATACTACTTATTGTTAAATAAGTCCAACAATATTTTTTATCTAGATTGGATCTCATCTATAGTTATTGTGAATTACCAATATAAAAAAGTACAAATAATAATAAATTATTTTTTTAATATCAAGTATTTCATGTTAAATTCAAATTTGATAAATCAATGTAATGTAATATAATCGAATCAAAGTAATGTAAAGGTTGAATGACCATAGAACTATAGTTTTGTGCTATCTAATGAAAAATAAAAAGGTTTAAGAAATAAGATCATTTTTTAGAGAAACTTGCATTTTAAGCTACTAAGGAGGACTATAACATCCTTGATCACCGAATTATGTATGAATCAAAACATAATATAAACATGCAAAAAAACATAGCAAACTAATTATTTACAAATATAAAAAAAAAATATTTTATTAAATAGAGGTTGTTGAGATGAGACCAATGACATTTGTTTCATCTCTATAGAAGAACATTTTGAATTAGCACAAAGTTCACAATAAAATAAGTATAAATAAAAAAAATTATTACTTTAATATTTAGTAAGCATATAATAAAGTTGGAATTAGATAAATTGAAGTAATCTACTATGACCAAATAAAAATAATGTAAAGGTCACACGAGTGAGAAATTATAGTTTCATAGTGGTACAACCAAATCAAAACATAAAAGTTAAACAAATAAGATAAATTATACAAAAAATTCTAATTTCATGATTCTGAGGAGATCGAATGTAACATCTGGATCATCAAAGTAGGTATTAATAGAAAAGTTTCACATAGCATGCCAAAAGGCTTTAAAGTAAGATATTGAAAAACACCTAAATATTTAATTTGATGGAGCTTAGTAAGAGAAGTGCAATAATATTTGATTCATCTTCATTAAACCTTATTTTGAATTAGTGATAATCACAAAATTAAATAAGTATAAAAAATAAAAACTTATTATTTAAATGCTAAGTAATACTATATTAAAACTAAAAATAGGAAAATTCAAGTAATGTGATATAATAATTCATAGTAATGTAATAGTCACCAAATGATAAAATTTACATTTACATTATTATATAACCATGTTGAAGCAAAATATTTGAAGGAATGAGATAACTTGTGTCGTAAAGTTGCATTGTATGATATGAAGTAGCTCGAGTGTAACATCTTGATTGTAAAATAAGGGAGAAATCTAAATATCTCATAAAACATACCAAAACTCTTAGAAAACCAAACATTTCAAAATATATAAATCGATACTTTATTTGATAGTGTTTGTCGAGAAGTGTCATTCTAAGCTTATTAAATATTAATTATTTGGGATGGCCAAACAAAACAGATGTAAATAATAATAAAATATTATTCTAAAAGTTAAAACATATATAATCCTAAATGAGATAAAATTAAGCAATATAGTTTAACCAAATCAAGACAATGTATGGGTCACACAGGATGGTATTTAGAGTTAGATAAAATTATGACCAATTCAAAGTGAAGAAATCAAGAAAATGAGATAAATTGTACTCAAGAGTAAAATTCACTCATGTTAAATTTTGAAGCGATCAGATGAATTGTAAGGGAAAGTTGTGTTCAAAGATGTTATGTTGTCTAAGTGTAATGTTCTTATTTTTTAAATTTAGTATAATCCAAATATTTCATAATGTGAGCCAAATAAATAGAAAAATATATAAAAATATAAACATGAATGCATCACTCAGATGAGTTTCCCATGATAAGTCCAACGACATTTAGTTCATATCCATTGAACCACATTTGGAAAAATTATTAATTAACACAACAAATACGGAAAATAAATAAAACAAATTAATATTATAATATTAAGCAAATATATTTAAGTTGAAATGAGAAAAATTAAAGTAATGTAATATAACTAGTTCAAAACAATATAATGGTCATGCAAGAGTACATTTAGTGTTAAATAGTATTATAATGAAATCAAAGAAAAAAACTTTAAATGAGATAAAAATTGTACATGCAATTACATTCCAAGATACTAAGAAAATGAAGCATAATGCCTTAGCTCATTAAATGTCAATTGAAACAGCTCATTCACTATGCAAATACCATGGAGAATAAAATATTTAAAAAAAATAAAAAATGAACACTTAATTGGATAATGATGATAGGGAAGAGTATAATGACCTTTATTATTTCTTATTTGAATCTTATTTTAAATTATTAAGAAGACTTAAGCAAATAGGCCATTAATATAATAAAACATTAATTCAATATTAGGAAAATATATATATTAATCTGAAAATGAGATAAATTGAAACTAAGTGATAATACTCAATCAAAGCCTCATAAAGGTCACTCGAGAAGATTCAGAGTAACATTACATTATAATAAAATTAAAACAAAAAATGAAAGAAATGAATAAATTGTGCATGAAAGTTTCATTCCAAAATACTAAAGAGGTCGAGCATAATACCCTTGATAACACAAATAGATACAAATTGAAATAGTTTATAAAGTGTGCAAAAACTCTAGAAAATAAAATATTTAAAAATTTAAATCAAAATATTTATTTAGATAGTGATCATCTACATTGGATCATCTTGACTTATTTTATCTTGATCGAACCACATTTGAAATACTAAGAATTATTAAAGTATATAAGAAAAAATTATGATAATTTTAGTTTTTATATTAAGCATATATCTATAAAAGTTGATATAAGATAAATTGAAGTAAGTTATTATAACAAAATTGAATGATGTAGTGGTCACAACATAGGAGACCTAGAGCTACATTGTAATACAAGAAAAGCAAGGATAAATATTCAAAGAAACAAGATAACTCATGTGAAAAAGTTGTAATAAAAATTACTAACAAGAGAGCGTGTACCATACTTGATTTGCAAATTAGATAAAATTCAAAGTATCTCATAATTCAAGTCAAATACCTTAAAACTAAAATATTCTAAAATATTAGAAAATAAATATTTGATTTGATAAGGTTGGGTTAGAAGAGTCTAATGACATTTATTTCATCTCATTCAAACTTATTTGATTTGAAAATGTGAATAACCATAATAAATACGCATAAGTAACAAAAAATTATAATTATAATATTAAGTAAATATATGTTAAATGTGAAATAAGATAAACTGAAGTCATATAGTATAACCAAGTCAATGCAAAAAATTTATTAAATGAGATAAATTGCATGAGAAATTTACATTTTGCTACACAAAGGACACCGAGAGCAATATCTTTGATTGAAATCATATACAAATCAAAATGCCTCAAAATTCATGTCAAAAGTTAAGAAAATAAAATATTTAAATTATGAAAAATGAATAAATAATTCGATAGAGAAACATAAGTGGAGACTAATGACGTTTTTTTCATCTTGATTAAACTTCTTTAGAATTGATATGAATTACTAACTTAAATAAGAAATAATAATAATAAATAAATATTATATTATTTAAAAAGTAAATATTAAAGCTAAAATAAGAAAAATTGACGCAATATAATATAACAAAGTGAAAGAGATATAAAGGCCACATGAGAGGAGGTCTAACGTTACATTGTAATATAAATAACTCAATGCAAAAAATGTTAAGAAAAGAGAAACATTATACTAGAATCCCACATTCCAATATACAAGGTTTACATGAAATATAAAATCCTCAATAGTCAAAACATGTATGAATCAAAATATCTCAAAAAACATGCCCAAACTTTTGGAAATTTTTTTTTTTGAAATACAATAATAAACATTTAATTAGATAGAGCATATTGAGTGAAGTCCAATGTTGTGTATTTACTCTTGAGCGGATCTCATTTAAAATTCCTATGAATTTCAAATGTAAATAAGAATAAATAATAACAACTTGATACACTAACATTAACAAATTATATATATTAAATATAAAATGAGATAAGGTGTAGCAATGTAATATAATCATATCAAAGCAATGTAAAGGTCATCAAAGTTAAGGATTATAGTGTAATAGTGATAAAAAAAATAAAAGCAATGATTTAAAGAAAAAAGATAAAATCTATAGAAAAAGTTCATTCCATAACACTTAAAAGATGAAGTGTATATTCTTGATCAATAAATTGGATGAGCCTAATGATTTTTATTTCACTTTGATAAAACCTATTTTAGAATTATTATACACTACTAAGGCAAATAAGTATAATTGAAAAACAATTACCATTCTACTATTAAGAAAATATAAGGTATATTTGAGGTTAAGCAAATCTTAACAATGTAATACAACCAAATCAAAACAATGTAAAGGCCATAATAGGGAGGATAAAGAACGACATAGTAATATAGCCAAATTAAAATGAAATATTTAAAAACAATAACGTATATTATATGCAAAAGTTGTATTACAAGTTTTTAAGATTATGTTGCATAACTATCTTAATAAAAAAAAAGGTACAAATAAAAATGTTTCATAAAAAATCGTAAAAGCTTAAAAAAAATATTTAAGAATATAAAAATAAATATATAATTGGATAAGGCTAGTTGACATAAGTCCAATGACATTTTGTTTCATCATGATTGGACCACGTTTGAAACTATTGAGAATTCCAATGTAAATATATAAAAATAAAAATAATAATAATATATTATTTTAATCTTAAAAATATATATATTTTAAGTTGAATTAAATAAAATTAAAGCATAGTAACATATCCAAATCATTAAGATGTTAAGGTCAAATCTAAGCAAATTTTGAGTTACCAAGTAATATAATAAAATCAAAATAAAAGATTTGAAGACATTAATGAAATTATATAAAAAACTTGCTTTGCAAATTACTAAAAATAAAGTGTAACATACTCAATCGTCAAATTAGGTACAAATTAAAACATCACTTAAAGCATGTTAAATATCTAAAAGTAAAATATTTTAAAATATTAAAAAAATATTTAGTTAAATAGAGCTAAGTAAGATTATTGCAATGATTTTTGTTTTATCTCATTAGAATGTTATAGTAATTTAACTTAATTAAAGCAAATAAATTGAAAAATGACATAAATTACACATGAAAGTTGCATTGCAAATTAGTAAGGAGAGAGCATAACAAAATATCAATCATTAAATCATATATGAACAAAAATGTTCAAAAAACATGTCAAATCATTTGAATATAAAATTCATAAAACATAAAAATAAATATTTACTTTGAGATAGCTCGTCAATAGTTGCCCAACTACTATTTTAATTACTTCAAATTAAAAATATAAGTAAGCATAAATAACAAAAATTATAATTATAATATTAAGTAGCTATATAAGAAAGTGAAATAAAATAATTTTAAGAAATATAATATAATAAAGTAAAGCTAGGTAAAGGTTACAAAAGACAAGATAGAGTTACATAGTTACCTAACCAAATCAAAGTAAAAGCTTTGTGAAAGTGAGGCAAATATTCATAGTAATTCTAAAAGTGCTCCCATCAAAGAAAACAAAACTATGTTTCACTCATCTCTATGAATTCTATCTATTTAGATACTCTTTAAATTTTGAAATATATATTTTTTTAAGAATTTGGGATGTCTATGACACATTTAGTTAATACCAAATTTAAAAATCAAGGATTATACGTTCAATCTCCTTAGTATCTTGGAATACATATTTCATAAAAACTTTATTTTGTTTCCCCAAAATTTTCACTTCAATTTTGTTATTTTGTTAAATAACTATACATCTTCTCTTGGGTGATCCTTACATCGATTAAACATCAATATGTTATATTGCTTCATTATGTTGTATTTCATCTTTGATATATATTTGATTTATATTTTAATAATAGTTTTTTATTATTTATGCATACTTTGATAATGCATAGTTATTTTCAGCAAGGTTCGATTGATATGAAACAAGCATTGTTGAAAATGTGTCGATGAGCTTGATATAATTTTTTTTATAATTTATTCAAAGTTTTGCCCTATAAGTTTTACATGCTTTGTGATGCAATTCTATTTATACTTGATTTGATGATCGAAGATACTACTCTTAATCTCCATAGTATATTGTAATAAAACTTTTCGTAATAATTTATCTCATTTTTTCAAATTTTTACTTTATTTTTGCTTTACTACAATTAAATAAAAATTCATCTCATGTGCTAGTAAATTCATATTGAATAAGATATCTTAAATTGATTCAACTTTTCCCATTTTAGTTTTATAATATATTTAATTAATATTAAAATGATATTTTTAATATTTAATGTCTTTTAATTTTGTGATTCATATTAACTATAATGGTGGTCCAATCAAACTACAATTAGTTTAGCTAGGGTAGTATTGATGAGCTCTATCCAAGTTGATATATTACTTTTAAATTTTTTAAGATTTTGTTCTCTAAACATTTGGTATGCTTTATGAGATACATCAATTCATACCTGATTTGATAATAAAAGTTATTATGCTCAATCTTCTTAGTAGCTTGGAAAGTAACTTTTTAATATAATTTATCTAATCTATTCAACTTTTTTTCTTTGATATGGTTATATTGTTATGCAACTCTAAATTTTCTCCAACGTCACCTTTTATTTTCTTTCAATTGGCGATATTGCATCGCTTTAGATAATTTTATTTAAACTATAATATATACTTACCTAATGCTTTAAAATATCTTAATTAACTATTCATTTTTTAAATTATAAAATATTTTATTTTAAAGGAATTTGGTAAGTTCATGAGACATTTTTAATTGTAACAGATTTAATGGTTACAGATATTGCACTTTTTCTATGTAGTATCAAGGAAAAAAGACATTCTCTTTTTTTTTTTGTTATTCGTCTAAATTATTCAATTTGTTTTAGTTGTGTTACTATTAACCAAAAATTTTCTCACGTGTGACCTTCACAATGTTTAGATTTTGTTATATTGCATTACTTCAATTCATCTCTTTTTAGTTTATATATATATATTCTTAACATTAAAATAATAATTCATTATTATGTTTTACTAATTATTTTGACAATTTGTAGAAATTAAAATGAATTCTGATCGAGAAATAATAAACATCATTGGAGTCTTTTTCACGAGCTCTATCAAATAAATTCATGCTTCACTGTAAGATTTTTTAGTATTTTTGTTGTTGTACGAGATAGTTTTACTCATACTAAATTTCACAATCAAGGTTGTTACACTCAATGTTCTTACTATCTTTAATTGAGAAAATTATTTACAAGTTATCTCATTTCATAAAATTGTTTTGTACAAATTAGTTGTTTTAATATGAAACTCTATTTCTCTATAGCTCTACCATTCATGGTCCTTGATTTTGTTAAAATACATTACTTCAACTTATGTTACTGATTCCTCATTATATATTTTTGTAATTTGTTTTACTTCTTCTTATTACATTGCTTTGATTTTTCAATGATGAGCTCTATCCAACTTATTAGTTATTTCTTTAATTTTAAAAATTTTAGTCCATATGGCTTTACTTAACTTTGTAAGACATTTTCTTTTATCTTTGATATAAGGATTGAGGATATTATACCTGATCTGCTTAACAATATGGAATGCAACTCTCTTCTATAATTCTCTTCAAATCTTTTGTTTGCTTTTTTTCATATTATTTTCTTCAATTTTTCTCATTTATTACTATACATATATATTTTTAAATTAAAATGATAATTTATTTTTATTACTTATGCTTCTTTACTTTTGTAATTTACTGAAATTCCAATCAAGATCCTATTGAGACATAAAAAACTTTAAACGAATACACTTGACAAGCTTGATTAAATAAAGTGTTTAATTTTGTATTTTTTTATTATTATTTTAGTATTTAGAGTTTTGGAATACCTTATATGACTTTTTGACAATAAAAAATGTTACATTCAATCTTTTAAATGCCCTGGAGTACAACTTTATTGCAAACTTTATCTCATTTATACAAATTTTTAGTTTTGTTTTGGTTATATTTTGATATAACTCTAAACCTCCATTTCTTTCAGAATTAGATTGCTTTAATTTGGTCATGTTATACAGCTCTAATTTATCCATTCTTAGTTATAAAATATATTTTTAATATAAAAATAATATTTTTTATTAACAATGGTTATTTACTTTGGTAATTCATTTTAAGTCCAAAAAAGGTCTCAGCTAGCTAAAAAACATATCATTAGGCTCAAAAATTGATGACCTTTGTCTAATTAAATATTTTATTTTTATAATTTAAATATTTTATTTTCTTGTTATTGTTATACCTTATGATATTTTTTATTCTTAGATGATAAGATGATCATGGATGTTATATATTATCTTCTTAATAACACTTAATACAATATTCCTGCATAATTTATCTTAACTTTTCAAATTATTTGCATTGAACTAGTTATAATATAAAGAATCTCTCATTTCCCTCCTATGTGAACTTTACATCATTTTTATTTACTTATTTAATATTACTTTAATTTACCATATTTTTTGCTTAATTATTAATTTAAAAAATATTAAAATAGAAATTAGTTATTATTTAGACAATTATAAATTGAAATTTCACAATAATTCTTAATGAAAATCGATCGAGATGAAACAAACATCATTGAATTGATGTTAATAAGCTCTATTAACCTAAATAGTAATTTTTTTTAAAATAATTTATTTTCTTAGGCTTTTACATGTTTTGAGACACTTCCATCTATTCTACTTTTTAAGAATTGAGGATATTGTACTCAATCTTTTTAGTATCTTAAATGTAAGTATTTTCATATAATTTATTTTATTCTTTTAAATTTTTTCAATGATTTGGTTATATTACTATGTAACTCTAAATATCGCTTCTTGTATAATAGAGTGAATGACCTCTACCTAGTGAGGTTCAATATCAAATGAGATTGAATCGAGAAAATGCAAACATCATTACATGCATGTCAATGAATCACATATAATGAAACAGTAACATTTTATGAGATATTTTGATTCAAATGAGATTTAATGATATAAGATGTTGTTGTTGATTCCCTTAACATAAAAGAGTGAACCTTTGTCATATAATTTGGCTAATTTCTTCAGGTCTTTTGTAACTATTTTGTTATATTTCTACATAACTCTATATCTTTTCTTATGTAACCTTCATATTACTTTTATTTTGCTTTATTAAATTGAATAAACGTATCTTTTTCAATTTAATATATATTTACTTAGCATTAAAATATAATTTATTTTTTGGGCTTATTTAGTTTTGTAATTTTGCTAAAATTAAAATACATTCAAATAAGATTAAACTATGATTGAGCTTTATATCATTTAGATCTTGTTAAATTATATTACACCAATTTTTCTAATTTCATATTTAATATATAGTCAATTTATTTTAGAAAAGTCTTTTTTATACATATTATACTTAAAAAAGAGCTCTCAATTAGAAGAAAAAATTATTGTATTTTTCTTTATGAGCTTCAACCAATTGAGTATCCTTTTTTATTATTTAAAATATTTATTTTCAACAATATTAGAATGCATTATAAGGCATTTTAACTTAACTAATTTATCTATTGAGGACATTACACACAATCTCCTTAATATTTGTAATGTAAATTTCTTATGTAACTTATGTAAGTTCTTCGAATTGTTTATTTACTGTCTTACAATCTATGTAACTACAATCTCTTCTTGTGTGACATTTATAACTAAATCTCCTTTCTTGTGTCATTTACATCACTTGGAATTTGTTTGACTAAACTACTTCAATTTATTTAATATCTACTACAATATATATTTACTTACAATAAACAAAAAGTAAAGTATTATTTGTCATTTGTTATTTTGGTGATTCACCTTAATTCAAAAGATGGTCTATTTGAGATGATATAAGCATCATTAGACCATTCTTAAAAAGTATAATCTAGTTAAATATGAATTTATATATTTTTATTTTTCTATTTTTTTAAATTTTAAACATGCTTTTTTATTCATTTTAGTTTATACCTGATTCAACAATTGAGGATGTCACAATAAAACACTTTAGTAAATGGAAATGCAACCTTTTGCTACAATTTATCCCATTTGTTATTTTTTTAATTAGGCTATATGTCTATGTATCTATAAATCATCTTTGGAAGGACCACGGTAATTCTTTATTTTTGTTACATTACATTACTTCATTTTATCTTTATTATATATATATAGTTATCATTAAAATAATAATTTATTATTATTTATTTTTATTTGCTTTCCCTCATCTTAACTAGCTCCATTGAATTATTTAGCTTCAATTTATGATCTCTTAGTGTTTTAGAAAGCTTTACATGATAACTTGATTCATTCCAAGATTAACAGTTGAGGATGTCATAATCGATCTCCTTAGTATGTTTGATTAAAAGTATTATGTACAATTTAATACATTTGTTCATATTTTATGTATTAATTTCGACATATTACCATGAAACTATATTTCTCCTTCCATTTTCCATTTACATCAATTCAATTTGGTTATACTGCATTATCTTAATTTATCTCATTTGTTCTTTAATATAAGTTACTTAATTTTAATTTACTTAATTTTTAGTACATTGTTGTATTCTTTTTCTCGACAAACATTACAAAATTAAATATTTATTCATTTCGTTTTAAAATATTTTATATTCAAGGGTTTTTATATACTTCATAATGCATTTTAATTTTTAGCTAATTTGATGATGAAGAATGTTATACCTGATCTCTTTCGTAACTTGAAAAACAATTTTCATAGACAATTTATCTCATTTATTCAAATCCTTCATTTTGATTTAGTTATATAGCATAAAATTATTTTAGCTGATTTAATATTTAATATATATATTTGTTAAAATTAAATTTAAATTTAATTTTGTAAACTAATCCTTCTTTACCTTTTAATTTCATAGAAGTTGCAATGAAGGTCATATCGAGACGAAAATGGACAAACTTGACAAGCTCAATCAACTGAATTCTTATTATTAGTATTTTGATGCACTTTAGAAGCCAATTGAGTTCCTACTTATTTTGGTAAACAAGTTCTTAAACTCGACCACTTTATTATCTCAGATTACAACATTTACGTACAATATATATCATTTCTTCAAATTTTCATTTTGATTTGATTACATTACTATGTATCACAAATTTTTCTCTTATGTGACAATTACATCACTTTAACTTGGTTTATTAATACTTCAATTTATCAAATTTTGACATTAAAATATATTTTTTTGATATTAAAATAATGACTCATTTTTAATTCTAGTTATTCTATAAGTAATTTGTAGTTATTCTAAATATGTTTTGAATTAGATGAAAAAAAGTTATTACTCTCATCTCAACAAAATCTATCTAACTAAATATTCATTTTTTATATTTTTATAGCTGTTTTACTGATAAACAATAATACAATCATTGATATTACACATAATCTCCATAATTATGTGGAATACAATTTCTCTTATAATTTATCCTATTTCCTTTGATTTTTCTCATCAAATTGGTTACTACACAATGAAAATTTAATACTCCTCTCATTTGACATTTACATAATATTGAATTAGCTTTTTCATGTTGCATTAATTTATCTTATTTTAACATTATTATGTATTTACTGCATATTAAAGTAATAATTAGTTATTATTTGTCTTATTTATATTATAATTTTATGGAAATTCTAAACAACGACCAATCGAAAAAAACAAACATCATTAAACTTTTCTTGATGAGCACTATTCAATTAAAAAAAATTTGAAAAAGTAATATTGTTTAAAGTTTTTACACGGATATTTTCATTTGTAACTAATTTAATGATCGATGACAATGCCCCCATTGTTTTTAGTACCTTTGAATATAGTTTTCTTGTATATTTTATTTGACTTCTTCAAACTCTTTGTTTTAGTTATGTTAAAATGTAACTCTAAATCTAATCTCTTATGACCATTTCATTGGATTCATTTGCCTACAATATATTAGTTAAATTGCCTGATTTTTATTTAATAAATAATTATATGTAATAAAAAGTAGTTTATCATTTTGCTTGCCTTTTTTTTGCTGATTTTGCTATGAAATCAAATGAGATTTGATAGTCACAAAAAAATGTCACTTGACCTTTCTAAGTAAGATTAGACAAGGTTTTTTCTTTGATTTGGTTGTATTACTATTTAACTTAAAAATCATCTCTAAAGTAACCTTTATATTGTTTTCATTTATTGTATCATGTTGATGTAGATTAACTTATTTCAGCATTAATATATTTTTTTCATAATTTTTAAGCAATAATTTATTATTCGTTATATTTATTTAATTTGGAAATACTAAGTAATTAAAATTTTTGTGTCATTGAAATGAAATCAATGTCATTTGACACTTTTTGCAAGCTTTATCCAATTGAATGTTCATTTTTGTTTTCAGAAATATTTATTTTCTAAGATTTTTGAATGTTTCATAACACATTATGCCTCATACTTGATTTAAGGCATTTTGTCCAATCTATTTAATATTTTGTAATGTAACTTTCTATTATAATTTATCTCATTTCTTTAAATTTCACTTTAATTTTATTATGTTATTATGAAACTACAATTCTCTTCATATGCTTCATCTCTAGCAATGCATGCTCTAAGAATTATGGCAATAAAGGAACAAAAGTTTTATATATTTCAATAAGAATTATGAGAACATATTCAGTTAATTATGGCTATTTTAGATTTTCTTTCCATGCAAAGAATTTGTGAAATCTATTTAATAAAAGGAGTATAATAGTTATATGAGATGTATGAAAAAACTTTATAAAAAGAAACAAAAATAATAGATCTTATTAAAGATTAACTAAAAATAAGCTAAACACCTCCATTTAAAACTTGGAAATGGTACTATTTAAGGAGTGATGAATGAAAAGGATTACTAATAGGTAGGACACATGGTTATGCATTATTTGAAGAGTATTAAAAGAGAAAAGGTTATCCAATATGCATGTGGTAGAATAAAAAATCTCAATGTTTTTGTTACTAGAAACCCAAAGGTGCACTTGATACTACATATGGTGATAATTAGGTGTAGGAATCTGTAGTCTTATAGTAGACTACAGTGCACTTCATTTATGCTATCAAACATAACTAGGCTCCTTTGCCAGCATCTACCATCAAAACTTTAGTCTAACATCTTATTTCAAATTAATTGATTTGATTAAAGGATTATCATGTCCATCCCTTTCAAAAAAGGCCATTTGTTTAAAAACATCCATGGAATAACACAACCAATGCACCAAATGATGTGCATGGCTAGCTACATTCCATTCTTCATATCTAAAATTGTAATTAGAAGTTGCAAAACTCAAATCTAATCATCACACTAATTGTACGTTTCTCTGAATAAACATCAACTCTCTACCATATAGTTTCTTAGTATATTTAGGAACGATTTCACTTTAAGATGGATAACATAAGAACTTATATTACTAGTTACAAAAAACTTGCAAGCTCCTAGTCAAAAATGTACATGCCAACCACACAAAATCTCCATGCCACAAAAGCCAAGTAAAATAGCATAATAAAATAATAAATTTCAATAAGCATCAACTCAATCCATGATAATCATTGAAAGAAATTTCTCTATCATAAATAAATCATGTCACTATAGAACAAAAATATTATGAAGGGAAATGCTTATCACAAAGCCTGCTTCTGATAACCTATCAAACTACCTTTCTCTCCTACCAACCCCACCCACACCTTCCTCCACCCCACATGTCTTGCTTCCATACCAAACACACACATTATCTCTAAATGAACTAGCCAACTTCTCAAAAGTTCATTTAATAGTAGTGTTTGAGGCAAAGAAGTTAATAAGGAACACTCAAAATATGTTATAATTTTAAGTAGCTTTCATAACCATATAATTATTTGGCATATAATGTTATAAAGTTATGAAGAAATTGAAGTATTCTACAATGTCACATAACACAACATCAACTTCCATGGTTAACCCAAACATAAATTAGAACACCACATATTAAAATTACATTGGTAACCTAAAACTAGGCATAACTTAAGGAATCATAGCACATCACCATACTATTATAGTTTCTCTAAAACTAGACATAACCTATATAGAATTTGACCTTATGTAAGCCCTACTTATTAATCTATTTCAGATAACCTAAGAATTCTTTAAATCTTAACATAAAATTGGTGGTTTTCTATTATTTCATCAAACCAAAACAAACAAATCTAAGCATCATAAGGTTTGTTTATACCCTTAACTAGTTTATTTAGCAATATCATAACAGTTCTTCTAAACCCTAAATAACCATCGAATAAACCCTTACTCTTCGACAAATTTTATACGTATAGCCTATTCATATCCCTCAAAAAATTCATTTCTCTTAAAATTAGCATTTTCATTTGCCCAAATATTGGCTCTACCCTCCTCCTACCCTCATCTGAGCCACGCTCAACCCTAAAAAACCACATAGTGCTCCAAACTATTGTCTAAGTTAACAAAACTTTATCTCATGTTCTTCATCATATCCTTAACCAATAAAAAGGTTTTGTCCTAAACATAATGAAGCCATTTTATCCCTTTGGCTAAGCACTACAAGCTTCCTAAGTTCAATTTAAAGGTTTCTCTCATTCATACTAACTCAAGAGTCTTTGGGGTTAGAATCTTCTTAACTTTAAACTTCTCTTTTTAAGTTAAAATTTACTTTACCAAAATTTATTTTCTAATCATAAATATATCTAAATTTTAAATCTTATCTTTAAATTTTTAACATTGAACTTTTAAATCTCAAACCTTTAGTGTTTATATTTAAAACACTATGGTATTCAGATTTTTGCTTTATATCCACTAAATTTAAATCACCAAGGTCTCTAAATGGTTTCACATGTTCTTTAACTCTAATCAATGGTTACCTATGACATATTAGCTAACTCAACAAGTCCTTATTTGCAAGTCAACCTTGGGAAAACACAAAACATTTTTTAAAAACTTAAGACTTCCTTAACCTCAAGATTTTCCAAAGATTAATCAAAGGACTATGAACCCTTCCCACAATGAAATGAAGAACCACTCTACCGTGAACAACATTTAAGGGCCTTTCCAAGGTGCCGTATTACATTGAAAGCCCTTACTAGAGCATAACCACTTAATGTCAAGGTTTAACTTGTTGCAATAACCCCATCTTCCCTAGAGTGTTCTAACTATTTGATTTATTTTTATGAACTAAAATTGCATATGTTCATAGTCAGTCTCATTACATCGCTTAATATTCTTGCTAAGCTTCCTCAATAACATGGTTATAGTCATGTCATAGTTCACACATAGCTTAGTGTAAATTATGACGTCAATGTCAAATCTCTTCTTTCTTTTAAAAAAAATTTCATATTTATCATGAAAAATTTTAAGGAATCTTGTTATAGTTATCTAAGATTAATCATAGTAAAAAATTTATTATAGCTTGGAGACAATCATGGTTTGACTACATTTATAACATCGTATGACAAATCTCAACTTGATAACAAGCATTGTTATAATATTATTATCAATAAAACTAAAACAATTTATTTCATTAAGTTATAATTTAAATTTATAAGAAACAACTTAATCATTTATCAAATTTCTATATGGAATTCGTGTACCCTTGGTCATGACACCACTTCTTTGATGACAACAATGTAATTATGTCAGTGTTTTTATTGCTTTTCATAGATGCGTATTCTATCATGCATCTAAAGCTCATATATGATCAATCAATTGGATAGATTTGATCAGATTCCCATGGAGCAATCCATAAGTGAAGAAATATTAGGTGGTGTAGGTGACTATGCTCTAGTTATGGCTTAAATGGCATAACATGGTGCTATTGATAGAACTATTGGTAGAGTAGCCAATGATTAAGAGTCTATCTTGAAAAAATTTATAGGTTTGATTATTTATCCTATCACTTATTTATATATGACATAATTAGGCTATATAAGATCAATCATTCATAATTATTTTTAATTATTTCATATACATTATTATTTTAATTGTATATATAATATTATATTATTTTAATAGCTATAAAAATATTTTAAAATGAACAAAAGTTATAATTATATAACAAATTTCTTTAAAAAAGAAAAAAATTGACCTAAGAACATAAGACACAACCATGCCCAAAGCATAAGCCAAGTGGCCCAAACTTTTGAGAAATAAGTCAAAGGAGCCTTAGGTATGGAGATCGGGTGAGTAGAGTTGGGTCAAGCCCGAGTCTTGATCATTGATTAAATCATCTCAAGAAATCTTTGTTGGACCATTTTTGGCTTAATGAGTCTGGCTAAACTCATAAAGTATGAAGTTATTAGATTAGTTTAAATTAGAACCTTATAAATATGCACAGGTGTCTTTGGTCACAACCTCTTAAGTGCATTATGGGGTAATTGACGATCGTTTGCATACTTATATGCTAAGAGGAAGTTTTGTAAAAGACAAACATCATATATAACCTTCAAAAGTTGTACTAAAAACTATTCTTACTTGCTTCTAAACTAGAGTTAACTAGTGTCATCACATTACACATTCTTATAATAAAACCCACAAGGATCATGTCCATTTTTATGAATAGTAGATTCAATCCTATCATTCATCTAACAATCCTAATTATGTGAATGACATTAGTTCTATCAATTTTAATGGTAATTTTTTTTTCTTGTTGTCTGTCCATAAAAATAGATAAAAGGGTTGTGATCCCCTATACATTTGTGAATAATGCTTATCAATAAGCCATGCATCCTCAAAGCTCAATTGAATGGATGAGACCATGTTAACCTTTGTTAAAAATACTCTTACACATTAGGATTCTATTTCAACCATTTATTCAGCATTCAAACGAAGTGAGCAATTTTTTGGAAACTTAGATAAAAAAAATAGTTGTTCTTACTCATAGTTAGTGCTCTAAAAGTAGGTAGTGTCCATTTGTAAAATTACAAAATAAATGGAATCTTTGAATGGCCTTTCTATCCAATAAAAAAAATTCTATTTTAATATAAAATATCCTAATTTAAATATTGTAGCCATAAGAGTTGGAGAGTAGATGATTTAATATAGCTACATTATTTTTTTTAGAAGTGAAAGGGCAAAACTAAAAATTGTCAAACAATTTCAATGACTTTACTAGACCTATGTTTTTGACTAATTTTTACTCATTCATACTTCTTTATTCTTTTCAATTGCATATCTAATAGGTGACTTTTCATAATTAATTGTTTATTTCCTTATTTAATTTCTATGGTTATGCAATGATTACATTAATGCAAAATCTTTATTCATTCCATTTTTCTTGAAAAATTATAATATATATTGGTACAAATTTTTGATTTAAAATTTTAAAACTATAATCGTTCGTTTGTTTCAACCTTTTTAATATGTGCAACTATGTAAAAAAATCATAATTCAAAGAATTATGTCACATATAGTTTTATAACTAAATAGTGAAACACTATGATTAGTTATTCTTATTTTGTATTGTTCTTCAATAATGCAAGGATGTGGCAAAAGGGTGTGTTTTGTAGAGGTTATGTCTACCTTCTATGTTGAAAGAGAGGAGATTTAATAGTCTAATACTAGTAGTGTTGATTGGCATAGATGTTGGCATTCATTGTGCCAAACCAACTAAATATCCTTTGTAATTTTATTTTCTTTGTTATTCTATAATTTATGATATCTTTATTTTTTTTAATAATATTTAATTTAAAGCATATATAACAAAAAATTTTAAATTTTTTCAAGCATTAAAATTTTATTAAAAAATATGTTAAAACAAAAAAATTCTAAATTTTCTTCTAATGTGTTTCTTTTACACTTAAGAAAGAGTTTTGAAAATAACAATATGTTTAAAATCAGAATTCACCCCCCTTGTGCATTAATTAGGCACAAATTACATCAAGTGGTATCAATGACGTGTTATGTAAAGGGAAGCAATTCCAAAGGGAAGATCTTCTCTTTTTTCATTTCTTAAGTGTGGTGAAATGTTGATTATATTGTTAACTTAATGCATCTATTGATGTTTAAAGTTTAATGATGATTTTTGGTTGTTATTTTAAAATCATTTTGTTATCTCGAATGATTCTAATGAATAATCTAGAAGTTTATGGAAAAGAAATACCAAAGGAATGAATTTTTTATTTTTTACTTTACTTCAAAAAATTGGAATAAAAAGTTTTCATCTATAGGCTTGCTTTGAGGATATGAAAGAACTATGGAATTTATATGACAAACTAGTTGAGTTTCTAACTGATGTCAAGAAGCAAATAAGAAATAAAAGAAAAATAAAATGAGAAAGAAAAGAGAGAACCTTTATGCACCTTTGGAACAAGCTATTCACCAAAAGGTGTCAAAAATTTTCCCCCGTTGATAAGGATACTTATAATGTTAGTGTTGATGAACTTATAATTGAGCATAAGAAATTGGTTAGGATTTATGCTGGACTTAAAGTGAAATATAACAAAAAAGATCATCATGTTTACCTTTCACTTGGATGATATAATAAGTTGAAAGCTAGAAATGAAAAGCTTCAAGTGATTAACTTGTGCATGTTATTAATTTAACTATTGTACAAAATAAATTTGATAAATTTCACACATCTTTAGCATTAGGAAATTCATATATTGATTCTTTGAAATGTTAAAAATATTTCTAAAACAAAAAAATACTATTTTGGAAAAAAAGTTAAAAAAAATTAGTCTTCAAAAAAAAAGTTAATAGATTTGAAAAAAAATTTTGTTATTGTACATTCATGTGCTTCTACTTCTTATGCTTATTGCTTTTTATATCTGCCAAACATGCTCCATCATTTACTGAAATGAATAGAGGCAATAAATTTTTTAGTACAAATTCTAATCTTACATCTCATTTGACTAAAAAAATATAGATTGAAAAGTGACATGTACATGTGAATGGTAATAAACGTTATTATTGTTCATGTTTGCACAAACTTGCTTCATCATATAACTATGTTGTAATAAAAAATGATAATTTACATACTTTTCATTTTTTTTTTTGTTAAATACAAAGTTGTTTGTAGTTATTATGATAGTTATGGACATGTTTCATAAGTTTTGTTAATTAGGAAATTCATCTATTTTTAATTAGGATAAATAAGAATGGATTCTTAAGGGAACAGGTGTGAAAAATACATTTGTAAAAGCACCCCAATCACATAGTACCACTATTAAACCCATGATAGCTTTCTTCAAAAATTTAAAACTTAGGTAGTCGTATTGGTGTTTCTCCATAATTAAGACCTATGAAGACAAGCCATGCCTTGTTAGTTTGCAAGTGGCCCACTTACAAAATGTGTGTGGTCCTTATTTTAAAGATTAATGATGTAATCTTCTTTGTAGCTTACTTAGATTTATTTAATATCTATTTAAGAAATTGCATAGATAATTATTTTTTTTGTAGGTTGAATTTGGAGGATGAGAGTGCCATGAATAAGATATTTTTTTTTTGCTAT
This sequence comes from Vanilla planifolia, assembly GCA_023846275.1. NCBI lineage: Eukaryota > Viridiplantae > Streptophyta > Magnoliopsida > Asparagales > Orchidaceae > Vanilla > Vanilla planifolia. Next base: position 204,076 of record JAIUJO010000367.1, read on the forward strand.
AATGAATAACGAGATAGAGATGGTCTTGGACTTTAACTTTTCTTGTTGTGGATATAAGCAATATTTATTTATTTGTGTGCCTTAAAAGTTAAGTAGACTTTGTCAAACTAATGATGACATATAAGGAAACTACACATACCTTTTTGTAATGATGTAAGTTGTGAGTTTTAGACATAGAATTTGAAAGAATTTAACTTGTAGCTTAGTGTGATGTATAATGTTTATATATGTAAAGCTCTTTGATGATTTATTGAAAATTAAGGACACAACTAAAGGTGTGTAAAACCATGAGATTTATTGAAAAATTAGAAGAATTTTGTGTAAGTGTTATTTAATTAATCCATCTTGTAGGTGAATTTTGAAATGTACTATTGCTTGCAACAATATAAGATTCTTTTTATAGAAAGTATTTGAACTCTTCACAAGCTTATGTTATTTTTAGGTATGATTAATCATTTTGAGTGATTACGAAAGGTGGCAATCTTTGTTAGAACTTAAAGGAGCACAAGCCAAATTTTTGGGGGAGCTAACGAGTTTTTTAGTTAAATATGCCATTAGTATTTCTTTATTAAAACATTCAGCAATTACGCTTAAATAAATAAATTTTTTAGATAAAGACTAGAATGTTGTTTATTGTTTTTAGAGATATATATAGTTATTAGTCCATATCATTGTGCTGAAGTTGCGATTAAGTTATATAAGTGAATTACCTTAGTCTTTTTTATTAGAATTGATAACAAGTAGTTTGTTATTTAGGAATCATGTGTAGTTCTTAGAATTTATAGATGTGTATCCATGGTTTTTCTATATAATCTTTTACCTTTTTGAACTTAAATAGGGGAGAAGTCCTTGTAAGCATCTTTAATCTTATGACCTTGTTTTATGTTGAGTTTTTATAAGAATTATCAAAAAATAAATAAAGCGAGCAACAAAGTTCAAAATCATTCGTGTTATTAAACTAAACAGGGATAGAATGAGTAATAATAAATTTGTATTAATATAATTGTAGCCTTGGTTGCTTAAAGAAAAATTATGCACAAATATTATCATTGTGTGCACCCTTGTTTGAATATTTTACTGTTATTCTATCATTTGTTGCATAGTAGAATGGGGGAGAGATATGTATGAAATAAAAAAATTCATTACATCCCAAATTTATGGCATAATTATATGAATATCATATATTGAGGGGGGACCAAGAACGTAACCACATGCACACACCAACATGTACACAAATAAGCACACACACACATGCAAACAAATTCATACAAACATAAACACTCACACTTCCACACACACGAACTTGCTCAAACACACCCACTTACATGAACATGTGCAGTCATGCAGAAACATACACCCAAACACATATACACATCCACACACACAGATGCACATGCCTAAGCACACACACTTACACGAACAAATAGAAACACAAACATGCAAACACACATGAATGAACATGTACGTACTCGCACACACGCACGCACATGTACATGCTTGCACACAAACATGCATACACCATTATAAATGCACACACAAGCGCTCATACATATGCATAGACACATGCATATACATGTCCACACACATGCACACACATCTGCACACAAACAAATACATAAGCATGTACATGTGCATACGCACCCACACACACAAACACATGTAGCTACACACTCTCAAACATGCATACCCAAACAAACAAATAAGAACATTCACAAAGACATGCAAAAATGCACAAACACACATACAAACACGTCCACAAACATCCATAGAAGCATATACACCCATACATACGTAGACAGACTCACACACATAGACACACATACTTATACATAAAGATAAGGGAAATAACATAGATGCTCATACATGAATGTAGTCATATGCACATGCACACACACACAAATATACATGCACACACAAGCACACATTTGCATGCACACACTTACAAATATACAAGAGCACACACCCACATGGACAAATGCATAATAAGATTGTTATTAACGTTATGCTTGGAAAGTGTCTTACAAAGAAATTTCAATGATATGTGTAATTCATATTCCTCAAATCCTACTTAAGAATAAAATTGTCACTTTATTTTTATTGATAAGAGAGTATATTAATTACTAAACTTAAAATATGTTTTGTAGAATATGTCCACATTTATAAAACTAGTTTTCTTTAGAGAAATCAACCTATCAAAAACTTGTTATATTTAATCAACAAAAATCATTATGAATATTATTTTCGTGATGTTTGGAAGGATATTTGGTATAAAATCAACAAGAATTTCGAGGTTATGAGACTTATGAATTATGTAATCTTTGAGCCAAAAATCTCCCAAAGAACTGGAGGTTTTATAAGAATTCCTTTGGTACAACAAAGAAACATTTGAGATTAAATCCAATTAATTAGTGAAGAAGTTTCCATTAAAAACATTTCGGCCGAGAGTGCTATCTAAATTCATATTAAAATTGATATCTTTATTTCCTCCTTATTGATATCTTGCATTATTTTATTGTTTGGTGATAACTTTATTTCCTTAAGTCTTCTTAAGTAATTCAATAATATATAGATCTATTAGGAATGTTTTGTACCATATAAGCTCACAATAATATGATAATTTTTTGTTAACAAATTTTAACTTAATGAAAAAGTCATAGACATAAAGAATATGGTATTTTTATAACAACATTATAAAATTTTATTCTTTAGTCCTCTAAGAAATGAATGAAAATGAATCATACATGTAGAACATTCTACTTTTATATGGAAGATATGCAAAAACACAAAAAAGAATGCCTACTCTTATATGGAAGATACAACGTACTAATAAGAAGGGGATTGACATCATTGTTAAATGATGAATAATATCAATATGAAAAATTATATCATACATGTTCAACTCAATTTCTGTTTAATTGAGACTTGTGATTCTAATAAGAGATAAAAATTTTACACAAATGAAAAGGAGTTTGTATAAATAGGTAGAATAAATCAACTCTTAGAACATTAAAAAGAATATGACAAGATAGATAACTTGTAAAACAATGTTCACACTTTATATTTCTACCTCAAATGAAAGTCATATATGCATAATGAGATCATTGTAAATATATGACCCATTTATAATTGTAATTTTAACTAGTAAATGACTACAAAAGCTAAATCACACATACGTAACATTAGTCATCATGTTTGATGACCATGAACTAGAGAAATAACTATGCCTATTTTAAGCTTAATTTCTTAATTTATATCACATATTATGATTCTATGATGTTTTTTTTCTGAATACTATGTGCCCTAGAGCTAAACATGCAGAATGAAACTCAAGAGGAATGGTTTAATTGGAATAATTCCTTCTTTTTTTAAAGTAATTACAACTTATCTATAAAGGAAAGGTTTAATGGTTTTCCTAATTAAAATGTAATGAACATAAGATCTTGAATTAGTTTGGTAACAAAATATTAAGTAAACCCACTTGACTCTAGATCAGGAAGTTCACCAAGCCATTATGTAGAGCCACCAATCTTCAATCAATCTTCAGGTGTATGTATGCCATGCCACATCAAAGTTTTTAAATTTCACTAGTTATAACAACATATTCATAATAGCTTAAAAAAACTATTACTACATAATATCCTTATAGAGTTATCTCAAATAGTTTTTTAGCTTACTCTATAAAATGGGATTTAAAAATTGAAATGCAAACGTCTCCATATCAATTTCTATTTTTTTATTAAACTTTTTGTATTGATTTAATTTTTATACAATTCCTTAAGATTTTAAATTTTTTTATTTTACATATTTTTAAAATAAAATATCATTAATTATTTTCTTAGGTAATATTTTTTTCCACTACAACAAAAATAATTTTTAAGATTTTAAATTTCCTTTAGATATCTTAACTTTTTTATTTTCTTCAGATTTAATTATATTTTTAAATTTGTGGTTAGAATAAGAAAATTTTTGTAGAAACTATATGCACATAGTTTTAAGCATTTTTTGTGTTGTTAGAATAATTAAATCTTAATATGTTAAAATTCATAGCAATTTGTGTTTATGAAATTAAATTTATTTTGCCTATGTTAATAAAAAAATTAATGCTAATTTATTTTAAAGATGCACAAATCTTTTGTTAAATTACTTTTCATGATTTTTTAAAATTAAAGTATCATATTATTTTAATTGTTTTATTTTTTCTTTAAATTATATAATTTAAATATTTAACTCTTTTCTATTTGTAATAATAAGAAAACTCATTTTTTGATGCACAAGTCAGAATATTCTCTCATGAATATGTCAAACAAATAAATTTTACACGTTTGTTATATATTTCTAAATATTTTATGCCATTTTTTTAAAACTTGGGAGATTTTTAATCCATTATTGTTTTGAATGTCATGTTTTATATCATTCATTTATGTCACATAGCCTACCTACTTCAAATTACTTAATCAATTAATAAGTTTATTATATAATAGAAAGTAAACTTTAATGAAACACTTTATTAGTAAATGACATAAACTATTTCAATGATTTTATAATTTTCTCACTTCTTTTGCATAAACATTTTAAGATTTAAAATAATCTACTTTTTCAATGTTTTTTTTTCACATAACTTATTGGGTCTTTGGACATTAGTTAAGACATAAATATTATGAATACTATTTTGTAAATTTATGTACATATTATTTTTTATTTTTCAGTCATTTCATTATTGTAATTGTTTCTACTTTTCAACTTTCTAAATTTCTTGATTTACAACATTATGTTTTTTTTTGCACCATTTACAAAATGTTTTGTTAATATACTATGTAGTTATTTTAATGGCATTTAATTTTTTAATGTTAATCATATATAATTCATTTATTTTCAAATTTCTTTTTTAACCAAGTATTAAAGATAATGTTTGCACAAAATGCTAAGCACTTGTGTTGTATTTGTGGAACACAACAACTAAATTTTGTTGAATAGTTTCTTCATTTTTCGACAGGTTAAATTTCTTAACAATATTTATTATATTTAACATTTCATTGTAAAAAATTAACATTTCTAAATATTGATTTACTAACAAAATTTATTTCATGTTAGTAATATATTTAAGTGTTATTTCACTTTTACTTAAAATAATTTATAAAATGTTTTAAAAATTTTTGGTCAATATTTAGTAATTCATATGATGTAAGATATAATTATTTGGCAGTATACATTAATTTGAAAATTTTAAATATGTTTTTAATTTCATGATTTTACAAAAAATGTATTTTTTTATTTTCATGCCCTCATTGTAGCAAAATTTTTAAAATTTGTTGTAACCATTTTTTTGTAGTCAAACTTTTTTACAGACTTTGGTGTCTCATTAGAGTATCTATGTGCATTTCGTTTATTAGCTTCGATGAAAATGATTGATTTGTAGAAGTCCAATTAGTCATTAGGGGTGGATATAGGCTCAAGGTTTGGCTTAACCATTTAAAAATACTTATGTATTTCATTTAATGTTGACCACTCTCATTTTAAAAATTCTTTTTGTTGTAAAATTTTTCTTCAAAAATTTTATAATAAAAAAATTATTAAGTACATAATTCACTCATCCAATCTTGCATATTTTGACTCATATAACTTATAAACAATTTCACATGTTAGTTGACTTCATCGCTTCCTATATCTTTATCAGGCTGGCCAAAATGAGAATATTATTTTTGAATTAAATGTTAAAATAATTTTAATATTTAAATTATTAAGTTATGTTCATGGCTTTTTATTTTCTTGACATTTTATCTTCGGCATGGTCATTGGTTTGCTTATTTTATTAACTTCATTCATTTTGTTAAGATATTTTTAATATTTTGCAATACTATTGATAGATATTTATCTTTTCGACAATTCTTTATTATGTTTATCATAGCTCTTTTTTTTTAGTTATTTAATTTAAAAATTAATACAAGTTTTTTAAATGGTATAAGCATTTGCTACGTATAATAGCTCATTTATGACATGTGCAATAATAGAAATCTTTTATTATTGAAAATATCTTTTATTCAACAAGTTTATTAGAAATTGAAATTAGTTCGTTAAATTTGTTTCAAATAATTATTGAATGTTCTACATTACTATTATTCTAACAGTTATATATGTATATATATATGTTATTAAAGATTGTTATTTTCAATAACTTATTTTTACTTGCTCATGAAATTTTATTTTTCTTAATGATCACTTTGTATTCTATTATATTTTATTCAAATGAGAAACTATCCATGTTTCTATTTATTGTGATTTTTCTTGTTAAGATATCATACAATTAAAAAGTTCACTTTCATGTAATAGATAATTTTTTGAATATATGTTAAAAAATTTTGCCCATTTTATAAAAAGATAATTTTTATTTTTTAAAGAATTTATGTTATTATATTTAATGTTATTTATTTTTAAATTAATTTCCATTAACATTTTCGAAACTTTTTGTCATTTTATACTTTTTAGGATTTAATAATTACTTGCTTATTTCAGGCAATATTTTTTCTAAAAATTTGCCATGCTCACATTATATAGAACTTTCTTTTCAACTTCACAAAAAAATATCATTTATAATATTGAAGGTAGATTACTATCTATAAGAATGACATAAGTTTTTTTAAAAACATTTTTCTTAAATTTAAGTCTCATAAACTGTAGATTACCTAAGAAAACCCATCCTCAATGTATTACATGGAAATTTTTAATGTATTTTCCTTTTTAAATACAACTAATATATGTTTCTTTAATTTTATATTTTGTGGTTGCATGTTTAAAAAGTTTGTTTGCAAAATTAGATGTATTTTTAAAACATCTTAGTTTTTAAAATAAATAACAACATGAGAGTTATATCAAACAATATTATTTTATGAAACATTTTGAATACCAATCAACAATTAAAATAAAATATTATTTTTTGTTAAGTTATTAAAAGTATTTTATAAATTTGCATAATTTTTTTAAATGCTTTATATTTTTCCACATGTAGGTAGAGTTTACGTGGAATAAAATATATCCATAAATCTATTGTGGTTACGATAACAGAAATATTAAAAATATTATACTTTTCTATTAACTTTTTTTATTTTTTAATATATTTAATATATTATTGGAAAATTTATCACAATTAGAATGTTATAAGTATTTTATTTTACATGAAAATTTTTTTCTAACTTCGGATTACTATTTGTGAATAAAATATTTTTTAAGTACAATTATAACTTAAATTCTTTATTGACATGTAGTATAAATGACATTATATATTCGCTCTATTCATATTATTTTTGTTTATGTTAACTTGTTATAATTAAGTTATCAATATTTTATGATTTCTCATTTTAATGCTTTATGTTATAAATTTTAATCATAAAATGTTTACGTTTGAAATTGTAATATCATTTTAGTCAATATATTAAAATATTTTACCTATTACAATAATCTTTTAAAAATTGAATTTTTCTAAAAACATTTTTGCCATTTTCCTAATATTAGTATTTAAATTTCGTTATACTCATTTGTAAATTATTTATTTGTATAGATACTTATCAATTATTTGTAACACTCATTCTTTTAAATAATCGAAATATTTTCTTTATATTCATTAAGAATCAACTTTCATATTTTATTAATGAAAAAGTATTATATTGATAATTATGCACAAAATTATCAACATATAAATTTGGTATTATTTTTATGTTACCACTAAGTGTTTTAATAAAATAATTTCAAACTAATGCATACTAATCATTTTAAAATATTTTAGTTATTTTTTCCTATTCACACCATCTTGGTAGACAAGCATTTTTTATTATATTATAATAACATTAATTTTTTTGACATGCTACTAACATAAAATATTTAAAATTTATTTTCATTACACCTTTATGAGAGGAATATTAAGAAATTTTTTCTAACAAAATTTCTTCTAAAAACTAGCATTCTGTTTTACTTTTTTTACTTTTATCATCATTTTTTTTTATTTTTACAATGATATTATAAAGGGTTAAATAACTATTTTTTAAAATATTTCATATGTAATTTCAACTTTTAGTTTTGTCCATTATGTTGTACCTCTTTTTATTGATTTATCATTTATAGCAGCATTTTTGTAAAGATTTTAAATTTCCTAAATACTATTTTTGGTTAATGTTGGCTCCAATAATTAAAAATTATAAATAAGATGAATTAGTTCGTTACAATTTTTAAAATGTTCTAACTAATAACCTATTTTACATTTTTTCACTTCATTTAAATATTATAAAAAGCTTTTATGTTGTACAAAAATTTTCATTTTTCAATTATTCTTTTTAATTTAATTTTTTAGCATTTCATATCATAATAATTTTTTTCATTTTTTTTAAAAATCTCTTGCTATAAAAAAATGAAAAGTTTTAGGTGGCTAAAGGTTTATTTGTTGTTGGGAAAAAAATGTTTTTTTATTAAAATAAAAAACTGAAATTGAATAAACATTTTACATAAATATAAATATAACTATACTTTTAGTTATTAAAAATAATAAATATTAATCTAAGCAAAAAAAATTTAACAGTTACTTTCTAGGTAACACTATATGTTTTTATAGATGAATAACCCAATACAAAAGAAAAAAAAATGAATATTATAAATAAAATTTAAATTAATTAGAATTATGAATGAATTATTACACAAAAAAATTAACTTACTTTCAAACAAAGAGGTATATAAAAATGAAATAAAGGCAATTAAAAATATTGAAAATTAAAAACTCATAAGGACTTTTGAAAATTAAAATTGTTAAAGGAAATATATACAAGTATTAAATTGTCTTACCATTTCAAAAGTTGTAAGAATACCTTGGAAATAACATTTTAGTGGTGAATAGTAGTAGTGAAATGTATTCTTCTATTTACTTAAAATAAAAATATTTACATAATAAAAAATGAAATTATAAAAATGAAAATTCATGCTTTTCAGTAGTGATACCCATATGTAGGCACTATGATAAGATGAAAGCGATCTCACATGTCCATAGGCCTTCTCCACATTGATCCTAAGCATCTTTAAAATTTTAGGTTTAGGGAACATACTTAACTACTTGTTATGCACATTTTGGATAATATTTTTAATATTCTATTAAATTCATTTTTAGGTTTTTTCTATATATATCTATATGTAATTTTGCAACATTTGTTTATGTCTTAAATATTCTTTTATTTTAATTAGTTTTTGTATATTTTTAATCCTTTAAAAGCTTCTGAACCCAATAAGGTGCCATTTGTCTTTCCTTATTGACGAATGCCATTAATGTATTGTATAATTAAATAAATATTCTCTCCTTTTGTCATTTTCTTTTTTAACTAATCTTAAATTTTTAACATTTTCTTAGACTAACATAACTTTTTTAAATATTGTAGTTTCTTATAACAACATTACTCATTGGTGATAATTCCATTAGCAAATCGTCTTCAATTATAAGAAGATTTTTGTGCATTTCATATTTTGGATAAAGAATGTACATGATACTAAAATAATTATAAATATTTGTGATTTTCTTTTTTAATCAATTTACACTTGTTATCTTTTATCATGCTCTTATTTCTTGATGAATTGCTTTCACATAACAATGAACATTACAGAAAAAGATTAAAATTGTAAATTATGAGTGCTTTAACAATTTAATTGTTTTGTGCTTTCTATTTACATTACATAACATCATTACTTTTTGTTAGTAGAAATTTTTTTTGATATTTCATACATTTGTAAGAGTATTTAATTAATTGTTTTATCAATATATTATGTAACTTATTTTCAAATTTTTTAATTTTTTTCATGTAAACAACATTTTTTTATGTTATATATATTTTATATTTTACAAAGGCATAATGCCTTAAAATTATTTTGATGCAAAAAATTTACTTTTTTGTAGTTTTATTATAATATTTTTGTGAAATAGAAGATAAACAAATTTTTATTTTAATTGAAACTTTTAGTCAACGAATTCACACAATTTATGTATTGTTATTTTTTTTATTTATGTGCTTTTATCATAGCTATGAATCATTTATTTCCCATGAATATTTTAAATGAATATTGTTTTTTAAATAATAAATTATTGATATTTTATACCTATTATTTATAATATTTTACAATTTTCATAATTTTTATTTTTTTAAATATTTATACTTGCACTATTGTTTTTGCATTGTTCTATGATGTTATATTTTCCTTTTTTTTCTTAAAATCGTTTTCAAAGTAATATTTAGTACTATTGGTGTAAGTTAATTATTAAGAAGATCCTTCATTCAAGTAACTTTTCTCTTATTCTTTTAATTAATTCTTTGAAAATAATTCTAAAAAACTAATAATAATGTGTTGTCTAATTTCTTTTAAATTATTTAACAATATATGTACCTTTCTATCTTACCTCTATCTTGTTGTTTAGGAAGTTTGGATAATTCCCAAGAAGAATCTATTAATACTCTTCCAATTGGTTGGATCTTTGAAGTGATTTTTATGGATTCGATTAAAGTGCCAAATATGATAGAAGTTACCATTTATTTAATAAGGTAACTGTTGGAATCTTTTCATAAGTCATAGTGTAGACATTACTTCACCCACCAAGGGAACCCAGGAGTCAAATTGCACTAAGCCTATCATTTTCATGAGTCGAGAGAGAATGAAAAGTGGCCAGACAGGAACCAGGAGGTGGATCATACTTAAATGGAACTCGTGTCCTCTTTATTTTGATAAAAGGAACATCAAAACCACGAAAGCCCACTAGAATCTCCTTCAGATTCTTGAACTCCAACATGGAGAGAAGAGATAGAAGCATTTCAATACCTAAAACTTATTTGATGCCCTACCTTAACCACTCTTTCTTCAACATTATCAAGTTTTGTTAAATTTGAGGTGCTTTGTTATGCTTTTTGAACTTATTTAAAATGAAATTGAAAGGAAATTGCAGCAGCTCTCACAACTCCTTACGTACTGCAATAAAATGTATGGAAATCCTAGTGTTCCAACAAAGATTATATTAACTAAAAAAGGGTCATGTCTTATGAGAAATGCAATCACAGTAAAATTCATTGAAATACCATTGTGTCATTTTTCTCTTTGAAGAATTTCTTCTCATTAAAAAGGTATTTCGTTTTGATACTATTTGAAATGTGTCTTAGCAAAAGAGATAAAAAAATAGAAATAAAAATATAATTTAAAGAATGTTTGTAAAAATATATTTTAAAGTTACTATTTAATGTTTCCTTTCAAGGTCCAATAAATCTTTGTTAACAATGTTTTTTTAAATTTCAATTTTTTAATAATAGATTTGTTATATTTAATTTTTAAAGAAAATTTTGAATTAGAAAATTTAGAAGTAATAAAAAAGTATAACAAGCTTTAATGATTTAGCCCAAATTGAAACTTACATCAAGTCCGTACAAAGGACAAAAAAATCAAACTAATTAGCATAAGCCCTACACAAATAGACAACACTCACAAAAATATTATAGAATAAAAGGCCTATAACAGCATTTCAATGAAATGAAAAAAGTAAAAATTGAAAAATACCAACAACACCTTTGAATTTGATTGTTATAGTAATCTTATATTTGGTAGTATATTATAAAAATATAAATATGTGATGCCTTTACTTGAATGAAGGAATAAAATAATTAAAAATTTGCTTATTGAAGAAGATAAGAGAGTTGGAAATAAAGAATGAGGGACATAATAAATAGAAATAATATTTAATAATACTTGCTAAGACTTAAAATTTATAACTTAAACAATTTCTCTAGTCTTTCATTAATTTTTTTAATATTAAACAAAATATTAAAAAATAATTATTATTACAAATAAAAATAGTTATAAAAAATTACTATAAATTGCAATTGTTAGAATGACTTGAACAAAATAACAATTTGAAAATAGCAATTTACAATAAATAATACGTTAGGGTGGCCCAACGACGTTCATAAAATAACTATAACAATTCGTTGAATGTCATTGGGAGCTTTCAAGTATTGGATAGAACATGATAAATGAGAGCTGCATGAATGATTTTAGTATAGATTGCTAGATGAAAATGTTGTTTTGTGAGTATAGGGTAAATGACAGCAATGTGGACAATTTTAATCTGGACTATTAAATTTAAAACATATTTGATTGAATTAAGGTAAATTAATGATGTGTGCTTGATTGAATCAAGACAATTATATTACTAGAATATAAACATTACATGGATAGATTTAAATATACGTAGTTTAGAAATAGGATAAAATTTTGATCGTTGAGTTTTGAAAATTGTATAACTAGTCAATAATTTTTTAGGTAATATGTTTTTGAAAGGAGAATGAACGTTTGAATGTTTAATCACCAAAAGTTTGTGATTAAGCAATAGATTTTGATCAATGTGTTTTAGCGAGAAAAATGAATTTTAGATTTTTTTAATGTGACTAGTAAATTAAATAGTACACATCCATTTTCACATTTTTGAAGTGATATTTGCAAAATGAGATGGGAGTTTTTGTCACCCATTGTTTATTTGCATAGGTGATAGTTGCATATAGGCTGTACTTGTGCATATTCAATTAGTCAAAAGTAGGAGTTTGGCTGCCCCTTGGTTCTCTTCGAAGAACATGACTATTGCTTATTAATAAGCACAAAACTAATTTTAGAGTGATTCTGTAATTAGATTGTATATAGCATATTGGTTCACGAGTCATGCCTATACCTGGGAAAGTTTGGGCTTAGGTAAGTCATAACAAGATCTTTTTTTCTCAATTTACTTTTTACATCTTTGGAAGATGGTCTCCAAAGTCGTGATCAAGATAAGGTGAATTGTAAAATGATCAAAGTTTGGAGTCTTTTGTTTCTTAAGATAATTAATATAAATAAAAATTATATTGGTGATGAATTTTAACTTTTAGACCAAAAAAAATTTTATTCATGATTAATATTCTAATAAAAATAAAAGTGAACTTTTTAAAATTTAATTCAAAAAATCTCTTAATAATATTCATAGGATCTAATTTTTTCTATTACTTAGGTTCTTCGATTGACATAAACTTCAACAATCAAAAATCATAAAATTCACTTCATAAAATTTATTATACAAACTTTAGTTTTATCATTAAGTAGAATAACAATATTTAACTCCATAACTATTATATTAAAGGGCATGCAATTATTTTATTTATAGGTATATTTAAGTCAAACAATACTTTTTGTCAACATGATTTCAATTCTCATTGGTTTAACATTAAACCAATGGGTAAACAACTACTTTGATTTTAACTATTCATTATTATTTATATATATGTTTCAATTTCTATTCTTTCAATCGTCTTACATAAAGATTATGGAGAAATATGCCCCTCATCATGCAGAGGATGAAAACAAAACAATGAATAGTATGAGTATCAAGTGGTTCGTATAACTATTCCAAGACAATGTATTACGTAGTAGGCATGCTCTAGACAGAAAATTATTACACTAAGAGCTCTATCCATTAGCTCCATCATTTGAAAATTCAATCATTTTAAAGCTATGTCTCAAACACTCATTTACTTGTCTTTAATATTTTATTAACCAAAGAATCAACTAATTAAGTTCTATAATAGATTGATCTACTAGATCTTGAGGTACATGTTTTGAAACACTTAATAAAAATAATTAATAAGTAATATAATTATTTCTTATCATCAAAATATCATGTAAGAACTAAGTATACGCATAGTATGATCCATTATTATATGCTTACATTATATATTACTTTATATTTATGCATATTTTGACTATCTAAGTCATCCTCTAAATCAATCTACATATCTAAACATATTTTTTACTCCTATGACTGAAGTACTAATAGCTATCATACATCTCTTAGTATATAGATTACTCTCAACAAGACTCATATGTATTATCTATGTCCAACTAAATAAATTTTATTAGGGAAGTAATAGTCATCCTTTATTTCATGCTTACATTATTTATCTAAAATTTTGAAAAGTAAGATTGCTAAATTTAATTATTTTAAATAAATTAATCATTTGCATATTCTTTCAAGTTTATTATGCTTCACATGATGAGAATTATTTTTGTAGACAACTTTTAATGTTTTAAGTACTCCATCATCATAATTGTATTATTTATATTGTAATTTTGAAAATATTTATTTGTAACATGAGGCATGTTTGACATGTAATGTCATAAAAAGTCTTTTGATATTTTATTGTGTAAAAAATTCATTTATTTTATTATAATCTTTATCTTTCTTTCATGTATTTACACTTTTTGTGCTAGTAAATTTTTTTTGTTTCAAGTTAATTGTTTAATTTAATTTTTTAAAATATAAGACTTTTTTAAATTTTTAAGAAACTAATTTATCATACAATCATTAATAGATTAACTCTTTCTTTATGCATCATATTTAATATTTTCCTTCGTTATATACAAAATTTGTGTCTCACATTTTCTTACATAGTCAATATCTTGTAGTTTTTCATTTAGTTAATTATTTGTATTTTATAAACTAATATTTCATATGTTCCTACAATTTTTTCTCAAACAATACTTCTTTTCTGAGTTTATTATTTGGTAAATTAATTTTTAAAATTTAAACATTTTTATAGTTTAGCAAATATTTTATTGCACATTCTATAATTTACAACTTCTTTCATCATATATTTTTTTTTAATATTTATCAATCTTATATAAAAAATAAAATATTTCATTATTTTGAAATTATTGTAAGTGTTGTGGATTTGTTTCTCTGTCATCTTAACCTTAAATATATATTTTCTTATTTTATTATATTTTAATTTCTTTTGAAATTTTTTCATTTAGTTATGAACTTTTAAATTTTTATTATTATAATTATTTTAACAATTTAATATTTTTTACTTGCCATACATTGTGTGCTTTTCGGAAATTGTTCAGATTATTTGTTTAATATAATGTAAATTAGAAATTATTAATTTAAAATATAACGTAAAAAAGCTTATTATTTTTACTTATGTCAAAATTTTTTTCCTTAGTTATTATGATGTTTTACAATGATATATTATAAATTGGAATTGTCTAGTTCCAAAAAAACATTTTCCTTATATATAATTTAAATAATTTGGAAAATTGAAAAGTTTAATGATCAAGAATTTTTTTGGCAAAAATTTTAATATTTGTTTATGAATAATGATACTAACTCTTAATTATAGAAATCATTAACTAATTAATTAACACTTTAAAAAGATATTTTTTAAGAATCTTATTAATTTTATATATTTGCTACTTTACATTCATTAATAAATTTATAAAAACTTTTTTAAAGTTTGTTGTGCACTTAAACTTAAAAATATTATAGAAACATTAGTTATTTTTATAATTCCAAAACATCATTTTATTTTAGTTACTTCTCAAATTAAGTTTTATTCTCTCATCACAAAGGAAACTATCTAATTACATGTAATCAATATGATTTTAGTTTTTTTCTCAATTGTCTTTATGCTTTGAATATCTTCTTCAAATATTTTGATAATCGTTAAATTAGAAATCTAGAAGTGATATTATAAAGGAAAACTACATAATTATTAAAATGTTTTTAAATTTTTATTGTCTGAGCAGTTGTTGCAATTGTAAACTATTTATAACATACAAGTTTTTTTTATTATTATATTTGATAAAGTTTTATTAAAATTTTGCAAACATTGATTTAAATATTTGAAATGGAAGAATTAAAAAAAATAATTTTATATAGTTTATATTTTATTAGGCTTTGAAATATGTTTTAATGTATAAGTAATTTAATAATATAGTATGATTTTATATTCTTTGTCCATTTTTTTCTTCCTTTTCCAAAATATGATATTTATTATTGTCATACTTCTAGGATCAATTTTCTCAAATAGCACACATAATTTTTATACTATAAACTTATTGTTGTTCATGTTTAGTCATTTGTCATGTTGATTTTCTAAAATGAAAGCCTTTAATCACATGGTATGCAAACAATGTTAAATATCTGAAATGAGAAATTATGTTTTAGTTTTTCTTCTTTTAGCCCCTTTTTTATCTTTTTTATTTATGCCATATATTTGTTATTCATATCTCACACTTTCTTTGAATTATTTTTTTATATAAAAGAAATTGAACATTTAAATATTTAAAGATTAATTTATAATTTAGTTTTACAGGAAATTTTATATTATTAAATAATTCAAATGAAAATGTTTGATGAATAAAAAAAGAAAGTAACAAATTTTACAAAATTAATTAAATGCATAAGTTATAAAAAAATTATAAGTTTATAGTCATAAGGAATATTGAATTATATAAATTATTTTCAAAAAGTAAATAATTTTATGTTATGTTAACTAAGAATTGTTTATAATTAATAAATATCATTATAAATAAAAAAAAAGAACTAAGAGGAACTTCAAATACTCTAAAAAGTTGGTACCTTATAAATAATTTTTTTCTAAATTTTTAGATTATTTAGATCTGAACATATTATTTTTTCAAATCTCATTATAATAATTATTTTAACTTTTTTTTAAATTGATAATTTTTATTCTCATCACAGTACATCAATGTAGAAAATTACAAGTACCTTTTTTGTTAATATGTAGGATAATAAAATTTTTATGTAAATATTCAATTTTATTTATATAATGTTCAAGCAAATTTGAAATATTATGATCATTCCATCTTAGCTTATATTGGCAACATTTGGATTAATTTTAGTCTTTTTTTAACAAAGATTATAGAACATTTGTTTATGTATTTTTAAAAAAATAATTTTGCAACATTTGTTTATGTCTTAAATATTCTTTTATTTTAATTAGTTTTTGTATATTTTTAATCCTTTAAAAGCTTCTGAACCCAATAAGGTGCCATTTGTCTTTCCTTATTGACGAATGCCATTAATGTATTGTATAATTAAATAAATATTCTCTCCTTTTGTCATTTTCTTTTTTAACTAATCTTAAATTTTTAACATTTTCTTAGACTAACATAACTTTTTTAAATATTGTAGTTTCTTATAACAACATTACTCATTGGTGATAATTCCATTAGCAAATCGTCTTCAATTATAAGAAGATTTTTGTGCATTTCATATTTTGGATAAAGAATGTACATGATACTAAAATAATTATAAATATTTGTGATTTTCTTTTTTAATCAATTTACACTTGTTATCTTTTATCATGCTCTTATTTCTTGATGAATTGCTTTCACATAACAATGAACATTACAGAAAAAGATTAAAATTGTAAATTATGAGTGCTTTAACAATTTAATTGTTTTGTGCTTTCTATTTACATTGCATAACATCATTACTTTTTGTTAGTAGAAATTTTTTTTGATATTTCATACATTTGTAAGAGTATTTAATTAATTGTTTTATCAATATATTATGTAACTTATTTTCAAATTTTTTAATTTTTTTCATGTAAACAACATTTTTTTATGTTATATATATTTTATATTTTACAAAGGCATAATGCCTTAAAATTATTTTGATGCAAAAAATTTACTTTTTTGTAGTTTTATTATAATATTTTTGTGAAATAGAAGATAAACAAATTTTTATTTTAATTGAAACTTTTAGTCAACGAATTCACACAATTTATGTATTGTTATTTTTTTTATTTATGTGCTTTTATCATAGCTATGAATCATTTATTTCCCATGAATATTTTAAATGAATATTGTTTTTTAAATAATAAATTATTGATATTTTATACCTATTATTTATAATATTTTACAATTTTCATAATTTTTATTTTTTTAAATATTTATACTTGCACTATTGTTTTTGCATTGTTCTATGATGTTATATTTTCCTTTTTTTTCTTAAAATCGTTTTCAAAGTAATATTTAGTACTATTGGTGTAAGTTAATTATTAAGAAGATCCTTCATTCAAGTAACTTTTCTCTTATTCTTTTAATTAATTCTTTGAAAATAATTCTAAAAAACTAATAATAATGTGTTGTCTAATTTCTTTTAAATTATTTAACAATATATGTACCTTTCTATCTTACCTCTATCTTGTTGTTTAGGAAGTTTGGATAATTCCCAAGAAGAATCTATTAATACTCTTCCAATTGGTTGGATCTTTGAAGTGATTTTTATGGATTCGATTAAAGTGCCAAATATGATAGAAGTTACCATTTATTTAATAAGGTAACTGTTGGAATCTTTTCATAAGTCATAGTGTAGACATTACTTCACCCACCAAGGGAACCCAGGAGTCAAATTGCACTAAGCCTATCATTTTCATGAGTCGAGAGAGAATGAAAAGTGGCCAGACAGGAACCAGGAGGTGGATCATACTTAAATGGAACTCGTGTCCTCTTTATTTTGATAAAAGGAACATCAAAACCACGAAAGCCCACTAGAATCTCCTTCAGATTCTTGAACTCCAACATGGAGAGAAGAGATTGAAGCATTTCAATACCTAAAACTTATTTGATGCCCTACCTTAACCACTCTTTCTTCAACATTATCAAGTTTTGTTAAATTTGAGGTGCTTTGTTATGCTTTTTGAACTTATTTAAAATGAAATTGAAAGGAAATTGCAGCAGCTCTCACAACTCCTTACGTACTGCAATAAAATGTATGGAAATCCTAGTGTTCCAACAAAGATTATATTAACTAAAAAAGGGTCATGTCTTATGAGAAATGCAATCACAGTAAAATTCATTGAAATACCATTGTGTCATTTTTCTCTTTGAAGAATTTCTTCTCATTAAAAAGGTATTTCGTTTTGATACTATTTGAAATGTGTCTTAGCAAAAGAGATAAAAAAATAGAAATAAAAATATAATTTAAAGAATGTTTGTAAAAATATATTTTAAAGTTACTATTTAATGTTTCCTTTCAAGGTCCAATAAATCTTTGTTAACAATGTTTTTTTAAATTTCAATTTTTTAATAATAGATTTGTTATATTTAATTTTTAAAGAAAATTTTGAATTAGAAAATTTAGAAGTAATAAAAAAGTATAACAAGCTTTAATGATTTAGCCCAAATTGAAACTTACATCAAGTCCGTACAAAGGACAAAAAAATCAAACTAATTAGCATAAGCCCTACACAAATAGACAACACTCACAAAAATATTATAGAATAAAAGGCCTATAACAGCATTTCAATGAAATGAAAAAAGTAAAAATTGAAAAATACCAACAACACCTTTGAATTTGATTGTTATAGTAATCTTATATTTGGTAGTATATTATAAAAATATAAATATGTGATGCCTTTACTTGAATGAAGGAATAAAATAATTAAAAATTTGCTTATTGAAGAAGATAAGAGAGTTGGAAATAAAGAATGAGGGACATAATAAATAGAAATAATATTTAATAATACTTGCTAAGACTTAAAATTTATAACTTAAACAATTTCTCTAGTCTTTCATTAATTTTTTTAATATTAAACAAAATATTAAAAAATAATTATTATTACAAATAAAAATAGTTATAAAAAATTACTATAAATTGCAATTGTTAGAATGACTTGAACAAAATAACAATTTGAAAATAGCAATTTACAATAAATAATACGTTAGGGTGGCCCAACGACGTTCATAAAATAACTATAACAATTCGTTGAATGTCATTGGGAGCTTTCAAGTATTGGATAGAACATGATAAATGAGAGCTGCATGAATGATTTTAGTATAGATTGCTAGATGAAAATGTTGTTTTGTGAGTATAGGGTAAATGACAGCAATGTGGACAATTTTAATCTGGACTATTAAATTTAAAACATATTTGATTGAATTAAGGTAAATTAATGATGTGTGCTTGATTGAATCAAGACAATTATATTACTAGAATATAAACATTACATGGATAGATTTAAATATACGTAGTTTAGAAATAGGATAAAATTTTGATCGTTGAGTTTTGAAAATTGTATAACTAGTCAATAATTTTTTAGGTAATATGTTTTTGAAAGGAGAATGAACGTTTGAATGTTTAATCACCAAAAGTTTGTGATTAAGCAATAGATTTTGATCAATGTGTTTTAGCGAGAAAAATGAATTTTAGATTTTTTTAATGTGACTAGTAAATTAAATAGTACACATCCATTTTCACATTTTTGAAGTGATATTTGCAAAATGAGATGGGAGTTTTTGTCACCCATTGTTTATTTGCATAGGTGATAGTTGCATATAGGCTGTACTTGTGCATATTCAATTAGTCAAAAGTAGGAGTTTGGCTGCCCCTTGGTTCTCTTCGAAGAACATGACTATTGCTTATTAATAAGCACAAAACTAATTTTAGAGTGATTCTGTAATTAGATTGTATATAGCATATTGGTTCACGAGTCATGCCTATACCTGGGAAAGTTTGGGCTTAGGTAAGTCATAACAAGATCTTTTTTTCTCAATTTACTTTTTACATCTTTGGAAGATGGTCTCCAAAGTCGTGATCAAGATAAGGTGAATTGTAAAATGATCAAAGTTTGGAGTCTTTTGTTTCTTAAGATAATTAATATAAATAAAAATTATATTGGTGATGAATTTTAACTTTTAGACCAAAAAAAATTTTATTCATGATTAATATTCTAATAAAAATAAAAGTGAACTTTTTAAAATTTAATTCAAAAAATCTCTTAATAATATTCATAGGATCTAATTTTTTCTATTACTTAGGTTCTTCGATTGACATAAACTTCAACAATCAAAAATCATAAAATTCACTTCATAAAATTTATTATACAAACTTTAGTTTTATCATTAAGTAGAATAACAATATTTAACTCCATAACTATTATATTAAAGGGCATGCAATTATTTTATTTATAGGTATATTTAAGTCAAACAATACTTTTTGTCAACATGATTTCAATTCTCATTGGTTTAACATTAAACCAATGGGTAAACAACTACTTTGATTTTAACTATTCATTATTATTTATATATATGTTTCAATTTCTATTCTTTCAATCGTCTTACATAAAGATTATGGAGAAATATGCCCCTCATCATGCAGAGGATGAAAACAAAACAATGAATAGTATGAGTATCAAGTGGTTCGTATAACTATTCCAAGACAATGTATTACGTAGTAGGCATGCTCTAGACAGAAAATTATTACACTAAGAGCTCTATCCATTAGCTCCATCATTTGAAAATTCAATCATTTTAAAGCTATGTCTCAAACACTCATTTACTTGTCTTTAATATTTTATTAACCAAAGAATCAACTAATTAAGTTCTATAATAGATTGATCTACTAGATCTTGAGGTACATGTTTTGAAACACTTAATAAAAATAATTAATAAGTAATATAATTATTTCTTATCATCAAAATATCATGTAAGAACTAAGTATACGCATAGTATGATCCATTATTATATGCTTACATTATATATTACTTTATATTTATGCATATTTTGACTATCTAAGTCATCCTCTAAATCAATCTACATATCTAAACATATTTTTTACTCCTATGACTGAAGTACTAATAGCTATCATACATCTCTTAGTATATAGATTACTCTCAACAAGACTCATATGTATTATCTATGTCCAACTAAATAAATTTTATTAGGGAAGTAATAGTCATCCTTTATTTCATGCTTACATTATTTATCTAAAATTTTGAAAAGTAAGATTGCTAAATTTAATTATTTTAAATAAATTAATCATTTGCATATTCTTTCAAGTTTATTATGCTTCACATGATGAGAATTATTTTTGTAGACAACTTTTAATGTTTTAAGTACTCCATCATCATAATTGTATTATTTATATTGTAATTTTGAAAATATTTATTTGTAACATGAGGCATGTTTGACATGTAATGTCATAAAAAGTCTTTTGATATTTTATTGTGTAAAAAATTCATTTATTTTATTATAATCTTTATCTTTCTTTCATGTATTTACACTTTTTGTGCTAGTAAATTTTTTTTGTTTCAAGTTAATTGTTTAATTTAATTTTTTAAAATATAAGACTTTTTTAAATTTTTAAGAAACTAATTTATCATACAATCATTAATAGATTAACTCTTTCTTTATGCATCATATTTAATATTTTCCTTCGTTATATACAAAATTTGTGTCTCACATTTTCTTACATAGTCAATATCTTGTAGTTTTTCATTTAGTTAATTATTTGTATTTTATAAACTAATATTTCATATGTTCCTACAATTTTTTCTCAAACAATACTTCTTTTCTGAGTTTATTATTTGGTAAATTAATTTTTAAAATTTAAACATTTTTATAGTTTAGCAAATATTTTATTGCACATTCTATAATTTACAACTTCTTTCATCATATATTTTTTTTTAATATTTATCAATCTTATATAAAAAATAAAATATTTCATTATTTTGAAATTATTGTAAGTGTTGTGGATTTGTTTCTCTGTCATCTTAACCTTAAATATATATTTTCTTATTTTATTATATTTTAATTTCTTTTGAAATTTTTTCATTTAGTTATGAACTTTTAAATTTTTATTATTATAATTATTTTAACAATTTAATATTTTTTACTTGCCATACATTGTGTGCTTTTCGGAAATTGTTCAGATTATTTGTTTAATATAATGTAAATTAGAAATTATTAATTTAAAATATAACGTAAAAAAGCTTATTATTTTTACTTATGTCAAAATTTTTTTCCTTAGTTATTATGATGTTTTACAATGATATATTATAAATTGGAATTGTCTAGTTCCAAAAAAACATTTTCCTTATATATAATTTAAATAATTTGGAAAATTGAAAAGTTTAATGATCAAGAATTTTTTTGGCAAAAATTTTAATATTTGTTTATGAATAATGATACTAACTCTTAATTATAGAAATCATTAACTAATTAATTAACACTTTAAAAAGATATTTTTTAAGAATCTTATTAATTTTATATATTTGCTACTTTACATTCATTAATAAATTTATAAAAACTTTTTTAAAGTTTGTTGTGCACTTAAACTTAAAAATATTATAGAAACATTAGTTATTTTTATAATTCCAAAACATCATTTTATTTTAGTTACTTCTCAAATTAAGTTTTATTCTCTCATCACAAAGGAAACTATCTAATTACATGTAATCAATATGATTTTAGTTTTTTTCTCAATTGTCTTTATGCTTTGAATATCTTCTTCAAATATTTTGATAATTGTTAAATTAGAAATCTAGAAGTGATATTATAAAGGAAAACTACATAATTATTAAAATGTTTTTAAATTTTTATTGTCTGAGCAGTTGTTGCAATTGTAAACTATTTATAACATACAAGTTTTTTTTATTATTATATTTGATAAAGTTTTATTAAAATTTTGCAAACATTGATTTAAATATTTGAAATGGAAGAATTAAAAAAAATAATTTTATATAGTTTATATTTTATTAGGCTTTGAAATATGTTTTAATGTATAAGTAATTTAATAATATAGTATGATTTTATATTCTTTGTCCATTTTTTTCTTCCTTTTCCAAAATATGATATTTATTATTGTCATACTTCTAGGATCAATTTTCTCAAATAGCACACATAATTTTTATACTATAAACTTATTGTTGTTCATGTTTAGTCATTTGTCATGTTGATTTTCTAAAATGAAAGCCTTTAATCACATGGTATGCAAACAATGTTAAATATCTGAAATGAGAAATTATGTTTTAGTTTTTCTTCTTTTAGCCCCTTTTTTATTTTTTTTATTTATGCCATATATTTGTTATTCATATCTCACACTTTCTTTGAATTATTTTTTTATATAAAAGAAATTGAACATTTAAATATTTAAAGATTAATTTATAATTTAGTTTTACAGGAAATTTTATATTATTAAATAATTCAAATGAAAATGTTTGATGAATAAAAAAAGAAAGTAACAAATTTTACAAAATTAATTAAATGCATAAGTTATAAAAAAATTATAAGTTTATAGTCATAAGGAATATTGAATTATATAAATTATTTTCAAAAAGTAAATAATTTTATGTTATGTTAACTAAGAATTGTTTATAATTAATAAATATCATTATAAATAAAAAAAAAGAACTAAGAGGAACTTCAAAAACTCTAAAAAGTTGGTACCTTATAAATAATTTTTTTCTAAATTTTTAGATTATTTAGATCTGAACATATTATTTTTTCAAATCTCGTTATAATAATTATTTTAACTTTTTTTTAAATTGATAATTTTTTTTCTCATCACAGTACATCAATGTAGAAAATTACAAGTACCTTTTTTGTTAATATGTAGGATAAAAAAATTTTAGTAAATATTCAATTTTATTTATATAATGTTCAAGCAAATTTGAAATATTATGATCATTCCATCTTAGCTTAGATTGGCAACAATTGGATTAATTTTAGTCTTTTTTTAACAAAGATTATAGAACATTTGTTTATGTATTTTTAAAAAAATAATTTTGCAACAATTTTTTTTATATTTTAAAATTTTAAATTTTTAAAAAATCTTTTATAAAATTTTTTTTTTAGGACATCAACAAATTTTATTTTAATAAAATATTACTCAATTAAAAATGTTTTCAAAGAATTTACTTTTGCTACCATAAATATTTATTTTTAAATACTTTTTATTTTTGTTGCTTAATGCATCAGAGTGTTTAAAATTTATTTATTTGTTATCATTATATTTTTTTTGCAATATTAATATTTATATATTTTCCTTACCCTTTATTATTTTATTTAATATATCATTATAGTATTTATTGAAATTGTTAACATACTAATTAAAATCTTAAATTCTTTATTTCCAAAGTAATTATTGTTTTGCCAATTATTTGAAAAGTTTTATATACCAACGTACTTTTTGTGATTAAAACAATAAAGAAAATTTTCAATATATAAAATATAGTGTATTGAACAATTTTCAATTTTCATTTTTATTTTATTATCTTATATTTACTATTTATTTTTCAATCATTATAATATTATGTTAAACTTCTTTTGCATAGTGTTATGTAATTTTGAAAAATTTAAATAATTTTTTAATTAATATTTTTCTTAATTGCATAACTAATTTAAATTAAAGCAATTTGAAATTTCTTCTTTAAAAATTATAATTTTAAAATTTTTAATAGATACTTTTTAAAAAATTTTATTCAATAATTACAAAATTTGAAACATAAAAATAAATAAAATTCATAACATAGCATTTCCAGCATTAAACTAAGTAAAATACCTTTAAAAACTTATGATTAAGTGTTACATAACGTTCCACAATGTAGAGTACTAAGAAACAAACAATTAAACATTAGATTATATAAATATTAAATTTCAAAAAATTGATGTATTGTTCTAAACATTGAAAAAATGTTAATATATTATAAAAAAATTAAAGAAAATAAAAAATAATTGTAATGAAATAAAATACAAAAAATTTAAAAAATTTGTAACACATTACCTTGACAAACCATAATGATGAAACATGTTTTACGTTATAGCAAATATTACAAAAAACGTTTTTGGATTTAATTAAAAAACAATTAATAGCAAAAAATATTAATGCTTTTTAAAAGAATGATCATTAGATAAGAATGACTTAAGTGCATAAAATCTAAAATACTACAAGATTATAAAGAAATTTATGGAAAGAATCAACTCCTAATATTTAAAATATATAAAAAAGTTTTTGTTATACTACTAAAAATATAAATAGCCATAAAAATTTATTTAGATGCATTACAAATACAATAGGGATGAATATTTCTATTTTTAAAGATTAAAATATACGAATAATAGGGGTGACAATCCTAAAATTGTTAATATGTCTATTTTTAAAGTATACTTATTTTTTTCTATTTAACGTCATTTTTTTAACTTATAATAATATATCTTGAATCATTGTATTAAAAAGAAAAAACATTTTTACATAATATGCTAAATTTTGTAAAATTTTTAAAAATTATATTCAGTTATTTTTTTTCATATTTGCATAATTTTATTTAAACTAAAACAACTTAAAATTACTTACTGAAAATACATAGCATTATATATATTTTTTAAAATTTTTATACTTTTTATTTGATAATTTAAAAACTAATTAAATTAAATTAAAAAATATTAACTTAAAAATTTTTGACATTAAAAATTGGTAAATTAATTGCTAAAGAATTATAGAGTACATCTTTTATATAACAATCCACTATATAAAATATTTAAAAATAAAAATAAAAAATTCAACTTCATTAATATCAAATATTAAAAAATGTTGAAATTATTCATATAAATTTTAAAGAAAAGTTGATTTATCATTCCAAACATTGAAAATAGCTTATTAAATTTAAAAACTTTTAAAACAAATACAACATAATTGTGATGACAAATATCACAAAAAATTTCAAGATTTCCTTTTACATTTCATTAATAGAAATGCATAGTTTTATATCTACAATGTTCTAGCAAATAATTTCATATGTTTTTTTTATTAAAAAGGAGAAAATGATTAACATCATAAAATATTTATACTACCCAAAAGAATGGGAATTAGCATAAAAAAAACTTAAATGCATAAAATGTAAAGTTCCATGAGATAATAAAAAAAAGTTACATCATCAAATGATCTAACAAAAAAACCATGGCATTCTTAAAATAGCATTCATAGAATCTTATTTAATTATTAACATAAAATTAGAGTAGACAATAAAAGTATTAAATGCATTAAAAATAAAAAGTATGTGTCGAGTAATATAAGCATCAGCCCCTATCCATCATTTATAACATAGATAACAAAAATAGGACGATGATCTCTTATTTATTATTACTATTTATTTTCTCATAGACCTCTTCATATCATTTATAATTTTCTAATTAAATTTATAAATTTATTTTTTTGACAAAAAATTTTATTTGCATTCTATCATCATAACTTTTAAAATTCCAATTTTAACTATATTACAAATCTTTGTATATTGTTTTCTAATTTTTCACATATTTTATCTATGATGTCATTCTTTTTAGCTTACAATAAGAAGAGATTTATTATTTATGTATTATGTAATTAATTTCTATTTAATTAATTTATATTTAATTAATGTATTAATATTTTATTATCTTGATGATATTTTTTAAGTTTTAATATTATGTTACTTGTCATATTTATGTAACTATTTTATAATTTTTTTTGTTTATTAATATTTTATTAGATTCATTATATGTTTGAAGTTTTAGTATATTTTAATTTGTCATATTTACATTTTAATTCAATTATTCGCTAAAACTCCATTTTTTAAGTCATGTTTTTTTATTTATGAAAAGTCACTTATTTTGTAAAAACTAATTTTTTTGATATTACAAAATATTATATATTTTTAATGTTTATATGAAAGACAATTTGGCGATGTTTTTCAAAATTTTTTAAAAGTGAAAACTATTTTTTCGTTATAAGAACTTTACACATTTTGATCTCACGTGCCAGCAATGGCATATCTAGACAGTTCTACGAATTCTATGTTTTTATAAATTTAAATTAATTTCATCATAATGACTAAAACATTTCCTTATTCCAAAAAAATTAATAAAAATTTAAAAATTATTAATGTGAATTAAAATGATATAAAAAAAATCTAAAATAAAATATTAAAAATTGAAAAACATCAAATACATATTATAATAAGAAAAAATATAAAAAATACTATAAATTAATTTTTTTAAGAGTTGTACTGTAAAAATCTAAAATTCTGAAAAGAATTTGCATACGTTATTGTGATGTAAATTCAAAACAATAAATTACAAAAGAAAAAAGTATAAAAAATAGAAATAAACTTACAATAAAGTGAAGTATTAAAAACTCAAAAGATAAGACTAATTTGATTTATATTAAAAATAAATTTAACAAAAATAAAAGTATGAACAATTTTTTA
Source organism: Vanilla planifolia (assembly GCA_023846275.1). Lineage (NCBI taxonomy): Eukaryota > Viridiplantae > Streptophyta > Magnoliopsida > Asparagales > Orchidaceae > Vanilla > Vanilla planifolia. The sequence continues at coordinate 231,933 of JAIUJO010000367.1, forward strand.
TTATAAATCAAATGGAAAAAAAATAAAATTCTCTAAAATAATTTTTATTTTTGATAATTTTTTCAATTTCTTTTAATCTTTAAATACATAATTTATCTTTATTAAATCTTACACAAAAGTGCAAATTATAAACATTATTATTTGTTTTTCTTCTAGTATTATAATTATATTTTAATATTTTAAATTTTTTATGACATATTTGTAAAGAATTAGTTTCTAATATCATCAATATTAAACTATTGTAATTATTTACTTTTTCTTCATCGTGGCTTAGTTTTACTTAAATTCAAATATTTTAGCTTTATTTTTTGGAATGTGATAATAAAATTTAAATTCATAAAGAAATGTTTATAATTTCTTAATGAAATCCTTTTTAAAATTCTTTTAATGTTGTAGAAAAAAAAGGAAGTTACTATAAGCATATACAGCTTAAAATTTTAATGAAGTTAATAATTCATAACAATAGAGCAATGGACATAAATTATCGAAAACAAATTGAGTAATAAAAAATTAATATTGAAGAAAATATAAAAAAAATATTATAATGAAGAAATAAAGTAATTATTTAAATAAATATTTAAAATAATAAAAAATTGGAAGAAAACATCAATTTTATATTTTCAATGATGTAAAATATTTAACATTTAAAATATTTAGAGGAAAGCATACTCAATAAAAAAATTCATATATTACAATGAAAAGGAAATGTCAATTAATAATGCCTTCTACATGTTTAACAAACATTATTAACTAAATGTTACTATTTATTTTTTTACTTGCTTACACAATTTATTTACTTTTTATTTATTTTCTAATATTAATTAATTGTTTAATATTTTTTATCCAAATTATTTAGCAATTACATTATGAGAAAAATTCAACTTTTTTAGTATTCCATTACACTATCACATATTTGTATTTTAAACCTTTAACTTCTTAATTTTTATTATAATGAAAATTTTTCTTAATTAAGAAATTTAGGAATATTTTTGTTAATCTTTATGTAAATATACAAAATAGTTTATAGGTTCATTTTATTAATGTTACTATTTTTATACTATTTATATGCACATAATAAAATTGTTCCTATTTTAATTATTCAAATAATCCAAAATATTTGAGATTTTTTCTTGATAACTTTATCTATTTTTAATCTTTGTGCTACTTTGCTTATACTTGCATATTTTGTTAATATATTAATACTTTAAATTTTTATTATAATTTTTTTTAACTTTTTATTTACCATTTTAGAAAGTAAGAAATGTAAGCCAACATTCTAATTAAATTTTTGAACTAACCACAATTTTGAAAGAAAATTCTACAATCAGTAAATATCATTTACCAAGAGTAAGATATATATTTTTTAAATTAACAAATTGCTGCATGCTATAGAACAAAAATTTGTTTGCATTATTTAATATTGAGTATATAATTTTTATAAAATATTTACATGGCATGATAAAAAAAGTTGTGTTATCCCAAACTTTGCAAAAAAGAAAATATAAAAGAAAAAGTGAAGTAAAATTATGTGAAATAATACAAATTTTAGGCATTAAAAATATTCAAAATATTTGAAATATTACATTAATAAGTAATGATAGGAAAAAAAATTTTATAAATAAAAATAAAATAAATTTTTTGAAAGTAAAAAATTAAAAAAAATAAATATTATATAATACATATAATTTCAAAACAATGTTGACAAATTGAAATAAAAATAAATAAAAATATAAATAATAAATAAAATTAAAATTATGAAGAATAAATTTATAAAATATTAATAGAAAAAATCTATCTAATTAAAATAAGGCCATTGTGTTTTTATAAATAAAAATGTAAAATAATCTTATTTTGCAATGGATAAAAAAAATACAACAATAATAAGAAACATTATCAAAGTCAACATACATTATGGATGAAATCTAAACTATTACTAATAATACAAACCATTTTCTAATCTACAAAACAAACCTTTTTGTCTAGGCACACCAACTGAAAATGATGATGATAATTTAGCGAGTGAGAAGAAAAAATTGTGCTCACAAGCACATAAGTTGTCCTTACATCCAGCTTGAGCATTTATAACTCTTTAAAGGAAGTGTTCTACCAATATAATGCATGCCCATACAACATACTTGTTATGCACTTGAGAACATTTTTCAATAAATATGCTTTGTAGACAGCTTTAAATATGTTAAGCATTTGATTATCGTATTTATTTTTTGTATGCTTATAAATTTTAATATTTTTATATTTCTAATGAAATGTTTTTTCATTATTATGAAATTCTTATTATGTTTTCTAAATATTTGAAATACTTTAAGTACTTTACATAATAATAATGACTTTTGTTTAAGTTTTCATATTTTTTGTTATAGTCACAATCCTAATACTTTTTTAGCTAATTATAAAAAAAATCAAGTATAATTTTTCAAGAATTGAAATTTTTTACTTAAAATAACTCATTCATGATATTTTAAATTATATTTAATTTCTTTAAAGATGCATACTTTTGATTAATTATTTCGTTTATATATAGAGTAATAGTTTTTTAGAGTAAAATAAAAATAATTATAATTATTAAATAGTTGATTCTACAACACTTCTCTGATCATAACAAAAGTACCATATTTTTGTTAATAAAGAGTTTTGGATTTATTTTTAAATCATTCATTGCAAAATAAAACATTAATTAACAAATTAAAATGCACAATCAAGTTTTCCATGTAGTATTTCACTAGTGAAATTCACTAGTGAGCATTGGTAATTGTGCTTAAATGTGGCTCAACATATAAATCAAAGAGTCATTTTCTTGACGTTGGCAAAACCTAGACCTTGATCACTTGCTGTTTTTCTAGAAGCAAACATTATCTTAGTTTTCTTGGTCTATAAATGTGGTTGCCATGCTTTTAAAAATTTGTTATTGAAAAAAATTTCCACATTTTTTTCTTTGATATCTCCATCTGTGGCAAATCTTTCTATGACTATAAGATCTGATAAGTCTAATGACATTGTAAATAAAAGTAAAAAAATAGTTCAAAATCAAAGACAACATAAATTAAGATCCTATACTAGCAATATCCCAATTAATAACACAACTCATCAACATGATTGGACACATCCTATAAAAGAAAAAATCTGAACTAAATCTTAGAAGAAAAAAAGATAATTGGAGAAGAAGAGATACACCAATGATTTAAAAGAAAAAAACCCTAGAAGACATAGGAACTACAAAGACATGATAATCCTTTTGATAAATTTGAATACATTATCCACAAGAGATATCATGACAGTCTAAGGGAAAATGAACTTCTGATGTGTTAGATTAAAATGTTGATTTAGATAATTCAGTAAAGAGGAAAGACCAAAGAGACATTATGATCAAAGCATATTCGTAACGTGGAACTGTATACCCCATCTTTTGATGGTAATTTTCATCCTAAGGATTATATTAATTGATATACTAGTATTAATGACTAGTTTGACTAGCACCAAATGAGTGAGCACAAAATACAAGTTTATTAAGACTATCTCATTTGTTTTCCTATAAGTTCCTCAGAACCTAAGTGGAATAATATAATAACAATGCCGAAGAATTATCTTAAACTTGAAGAAATCTTAAGGTTTGGTTGTGCAATACATTTATTCTAATAATCTATAATATGAAAATGAAAGATAAACAACAAATGTGTTTCTAATATTATAGATCCATTGAAAAGAACACTAATAAGTTTAAATATTATAAACCTAGCTGCAATATAAATGAGGCCAAGAATGTATTTGCTTCTACTTCGTGGTAGGTTTAAGGGAATACATATTGTTAGGGCATAACTTGGGAAATACTACTATCTTAGGGAATTCCTATTGCATGGATAAAAATGTTGAAAAAACTAGAATTCTGTTTTATGAGATATGACAAGCCAGTTCCTTTGAAGGTCCACACCCCCATTTCATACCTTTCACACTCCAACTTCGTCTACCCCATCTACCATAGTTTCAAAACCTCCCAAACCTACGTTACCACCTATGTTTCTTCACGATTCTTTAACCTAACCCACAAAATTTTGAAATGCTTATTTTTAGTGGCATGATAAAGCTCATAACTACAAACTATCTATAGAGATGTATTATTATGAACTTAGAGGATGTTAATTAATATGAAAAATTTCATGTTTTATGCACCCTTACAGTCTCATAATTGCCAGATAACTGAAAATGCACCAATATCTTTAACACAAACATAAAAATCAACGAACAAACATTTTGGATGATCATTGACATTAGTAGTGGTAATAATATAATATCTCCCATTATTGTTAAACAAATATGTCCTTCTTTGTTGAAACATACAAACTCTTACTTTGTGTCATTGATAGACAAATTCTCCATACTATTAAGAAATATTTTATTTATCATTGAAATTAGGAAGCTATAATGACAAGGTTTTTATGATGTCAAAACTATGCATGTAGGACGTCTTATTTTTAGATGAACCGGGATTTTTTATAAGGACAAGACATTAAAGCATAAGAAAAATATGCATTCATTTATTTATGAAGGAAATACCAATTCATTACATCATACTCCACCTTAACAGAGACCTTAATCACTTATGCCTAAGAAATTTATAAAAAATTCTAAGCCAATGGATAATGGAAAAAGAAAGATAAAGAATTTAAGCATGAATATAGTACCCTAAGTTAGGAAGACTCTCAATCAAGGAGACTTAATTTGGTTTCTTATAAGTAAAGAATTACCACAACCTTACCAAAATTTTGATCAACTTCTCTATTGTGTGTTGCAGGCCTTACCATTGTGCCACCCACTATTTCATTGCTCAAAATGCATAATTAGTTTTGGAGTTTCTTAATTTAATTAAGTTTTTTTAAAATTTTATTATTTTAAATTTTTTTAAAAACTTTTACTGATGAGTCTTTGAGATCTCTATAAATTGATATGCTTAGAGAACTATAACGGTTATGAAATTTTTAAATAAATTTATTTTATTTGCATTCTTTCACATTAATGAATAATTTTTGTGCAACCAACTTAGTTGAAGAGATTCAAACTTCTATTGTTAGAGGCAATGATCGAAGTGAGCGACTTTCTATCAAGAGAGTCAACAACTAAATTACTTATGAGAGACGTCAATGAAACTTAATAGACCTTTTACTCGAGTAGTCAATAACTAAACAAATTTTTACTTTCACTAATACCCCAAGCTTTCTAATTATAAAATCACCACAAAGTCACCCTTTTACCACTTTGGTACTCCAAATGCTAATTCCTATAAAATTAAAATGCATCATTGCTAAAAACTTTACCATTTTAAAAACTTACACTTTTTAAATAGTAACTATACTTATGGTTATTTTTTTATTAAAATCCATCATATAAAGTTTGTATTAAAATTTCTATTTTATAAATATGAAACTGAACATGGCAAAAATTACTTTATAAGATTTAATACTTAATGCTTATGATGATACCATCTACTCAATTTAAGAATCTACATAACTTTGAAATGCTTATCTTTGAATAATTCTAAAATAAGACACATGCTACTTAACTCAAATTATTACATACTATCTCTTTGTATTGCCTAATCATCTATTAAGTACCTTAAGTATTTTATGCTATAATGTAAACCCTAGTAGAAGTTTAAATCTGCCCTACATCAATAATATAAAATACTTATATCTCTATCTTTTAATTATAGGTTGTATTTTTTTGTTTATTTTGTTAAGTAATTTTTGTATAAAAATATCTTCTATTTTTTATTGGAAAAATTAAAAGAAGTTTATATTCATTCTTATATTTCTTTATCGATAAATTTTAAACAAATAGTCCTTCTAATCTTTTCTTAATGATAAGACTTGTCAAAAGTTTGTGGTGGTCTATTTGAACATCTACCTATGCCTCGGCTTACTAAAATATTAATTCGCATTATGGATCAACTAAACAATTTCTCCTTATAAGAAAAGAAAATTTCTTACTCTAATTGGATTGTGATTTAGAAGAGTTCATGAGAAGTGGGCGAATTATTAACAATAAAAGTTTTGGATCCTTAGAGAACATTTAAAGAAACTTCTTTGAAGCAATTTTGTTAATAAAATTAAGCATATATTTAAAAGAGATTTCGAGCAAATGTTAATTTTATTTTTCGACACATTAAGCTTCTTTTAATAATAAAGTTTTATGAAACTTGTGAAAATTAAAAATTTAAAAAAATATAAAATGTACCCAAACACTTTTTAGGCAGCTCGACCTAAAATCAATTCTACGTCATCCCTCGACCAAAACTAAATAAAACCACAACTACCATAAATCATTTTGCCAAAAGACAAGTAACCTAAATCATCACAACTAAATAGTAGGAATAGGTTACTATGACGTTTAAATGAAAAATATTAGCAATATAATAAAATAATTTTGTGACACTTAAATTAAAATTAATATAAATAAAAATCTTGTGCTTGATGAAGGCTTAATGAGCCATAAATATTATATATAAATCAATTAAAAATAAAGACAATTTAGAACATATCTTATTGGAGAAGAAATTAGAGATAGTTAGTTTAATGAGTGAAGAAGGTAGCATTAGAAAGCGACAATGAACACTGACTACAAACTGCATGTATGTTGTGATTTGAAATGTTTTTCGACAAATCTTGTAAAACTTTTACCAATCAATTGGGTAAATAATTCACCTATTTATGGCATTTTTTTAATGACTAAAAACACTTGCTAAACTATCCAATTAGTCTTTACTAATTTAAGTAAAAAGTCCAACATATAATATTAATTAATATATTTAAAAAATCTCAATTCCTTGAAGCAATTACTAAATGAGCAGTTGCATGGGAGCTAGTTGATTGAAAGGCTCTTAGAACATCAGATTTTGGAAACTTCTCAATTGATGGAAATGATTACACAAAAACTATTTTGAAATTAGGATTTGATTTGCACCATTTGATTTCAATTGATATTTTACATCCATATTTAGTTTGTACGTGTGAATAAAACATCGACTTACAAATCAAAAAATTGCATGTTTGAAAGTTGGATTAAGATAAGTCTTTTAAAATGATAGATGACTTTAGGATTGTTTGACCATGTAATTATGCATTTGGACTACAGAAATGATTTTGTTAATGTTGATTACAATCATGTGAAATTGTGATAAATTCTAGATGCACATTAAATGAATGATGGATTATTATTTCTTTATGTGAGTTATCCTTCATTATGAATTTTGTATATTTTTTGGGGATTCTTACCCTTTGCTTTGCTCCAAAAATGAGTTATGTTAAGATTCTTGAGTTATGAATTAGCCCAAAATTGTTGAACAATTTTGGGAGTTATTTTCTTGGCATGATAAGTGTAGTCAAAAAAATTTTGGTAATGTGCTTTAACGAGAGACATTTTGTTCTTATTAGAAATAAGTTTTTTTTATTTGCTTTTTTGAATTAAGATATTAGTTTTTAATAATTAATTGTTGTGATTAAAACATATTTTTTGTGTTAAGTTATTCAAAAAGGATTTCAAAAAATATGATCAAGAGTAAAATAATTATTTTATCTATCACCAAAAAATCAACACTTTTATAATCCTAAAAATTTTAAAAAATAATTCATTTATAAAAAATAATTTTTGTACCTTGTATGAATTATTTTAGTCAAGTTTAATATTCTAATAAAAAGAAACTCGAAATATCTAAATTTAAATTTAAAATATATTCTTTTGCTATTTGTAACAATAATCAAGATGATTTTTATGATACTTTATCTCTTTTTTTTTAAATTCTCCCTAAGGCATGAGCATCAATTATTTAAAATCTATAAATTCACTCAAACAATTTTATTAATAATTCTTAGAGTTTGTTATCATCAAGCAAAGAAACATGATTAAGGGTCAATAACATTGTAAAATATCCAATACTACATGAAATGTTCACCAAATTATCAACTAACATTTGATAATGAGATTGTCTATCAATTTCTTCTCTTTATCCTTAAAGAATAGTGAAACCATTTTGACAAATCAAGAAGTTATTGGATTTTTATGAATATTGGATAAGATTTCATCAAGTTTTCAGTAGTCAAGAGTCTCCTTTTCTTTTTTTCCCAAAGGTATCCAAAAAATTTATGCCTTGCTTGAATATTATTAAGTGTGGAAGCAAAGATGTATATTTATTCTAAAAATTAATTAGTATTCCCATGATCTTGATCATTATGAAAAAAATGACACTATGGTTTATTTGTATTTAGCTTTTATTAATTTCCATAAATGACTTGTTTTTTTACAATAAATAAAAATTACTATATGGATATACTAGCACATGTTATACATTTGTTAGCCTATTAATTTCTCCTACTAACTTAGAAAAAATATGTTTTTGAACTCTCTTAAAATCAAAAGTACATTCAGGCATAAAACTTTGTAATCACTTGTTTTAATTCTACATATTGGTCATTTTTGTCTAAATATGACTTTTTGTCAGAATATTCACATTATGTGGAGTATCTTAACCCTCTAGTTAATACAAGTCTACAAAATATATAAAAATATGGTGTCCATGATATGTATGCATGGGAAGAACCAAATACTCATCAAATTTGATTTTTCCATTAGGGAGACCTACATTTTTTATAGTACCACTTGTGAATATTCTACTAGTATGAAAAGTTCTTAATGTTATTTCAGTATATGGTTCTCTAATTGAAGAAGCCATAATGATTCTTACAACTTCTCCCAACTCAGCAAGGTCCACATGAGTGGGACATCCATTATAAGATAATTGATAGATCTAATAGACATTTTTTCCAAGTAAAAGGGGCCATAAAAATGTATTGGGTGTATTCAAAATGCTATTGATTAATTGACAAGCTCAGTTCCAATATCATGATTTAAACAGCAGTTCATCATGGTCTAATAGTCCTATCTCCTAATATACTTCCCATTAGTGTTTAGACAAAAATTTTCTTTTTTATCCCATTTGAAGGACTCATGGATATACTTTGAATAGTGCAATTCATTCTATGCAAAGAACATATTGTTGTACTTCAGCAAGTCTATGCCTGAGATATTGAGCATTTAAAGTTCATAACATGGTTCATACAATTCCTTTGTAAGCTCTACAACAAGAAATTATATATTCTATTAATGGAAGCCCTTCTTGTAAATTTTTTGAATGGGTAAACCAATCATTTGTCGTTGAGGATGTAACATTAATCCTCATATACTTACCAATTTATGTACTTAAGATGCATTTGCTCTAACCCTTGAAAAGGTTATTAAGTTGACTAGCTTAGAGGGATCAATCATCCAAACATACTAAGACAATTTTCCTCTATAATATTCACTTCTAGCATGAACTTTTCAATGTATTGACACTACTTTTTCACCATGTGTACATTCTTATAATGATAGTTTTCTATAAAATAAAACCTTTTTGTTTAGTATTTTGAACTAACCAAATCTTTGCAGGGATGGTAAAAAGATAATCAATTTCTAATGGAACAGATGTAGCAGTAGCTCGTTGAAAACCTAAATTTCTCAATTGAACTACGATAAGCAATCTATATCCATTCTAAAATGATCTATTAATCTGTTAACAAGTCTTTTCATAGTAGTCCAATCTATGATCTTATTTTTAAAGGCTAAATCTACCCACTCTATCATAATGACCTCCCAATTACACTAGGTTAGATTCAATAATGAGATTAGGATAATGATTCAAAAAAATCCGTTAATCTTTGCTCTCACAAAACTTAAAAGGAAATGCAAATTCCTACAAGGGTAAGCATAATGAATAAAAAATCATTTAATACATTTTTTGTAGTTTTTTATTTTTAAGTTAAATAGTTTATGAGTAGGTCGGGGAAAAACCATATACCCTATATTGCTTCATCTATTTCTTAATAAAAAAAGGTTACCAATCATCATTTATATGTATATCATAAAAGATTCTCTATGATACTTATTACTATTTGATAATGTGTATAAATTTTATTATGATTACAAAAGGTTCATATCCAAGTTCAGGGGAACTTTTCTCAACCTAACTATGCATTCATCTAGTCTGCACAATAGCCAAAAATGATTGTCCAAATGGATTCATTTTTTTTTGATAAGCTCCAAGTGCATCATAAGAACTAGAAAATTATGCCTCTTTCTCGTTTGTGTACTTGTAAGTCCTTATTATAAAATTTGTCACTCTTATCATTTGTACAACTCACATATATTGCTATAACATTTTTTACAAATAACTTAAGGATTACTAATTAATAATATATAGAATCAATAGGCATATATTGAGTTGGTACATGAACAAGATCCCCAATTATTAGAAAAAAGGGAATCATGTTAGAGAACAAATGTAAACGATCTTCTGCTCAAGTTTGCAAAGGTAAAGGCACATAAACATCCATTTTTCCCCATTAATGTCTACATTCAAGCCTGTACAAACTAATGGGTGTAAAATTAAAGCATGCCCCTCCACTTAAATTTGTTGGAATGACAATATGCCTAGTATATGTTGGGTTCTCACTCTATTCAACAATACAAGGCACATCTACATAAGTTCACAATCTATTTCCCATTCAAAGTGTTCTTTTTCTTGAATTTTTCTCTTAGCAATATCTATTTTAGCAGAAAAATGTCAGATTAAACCACGAATTAGATATATTTGGAAAAATTCTATTACTACTTTTACAAGTAATACACATTGATGTAATGAAAGCAAAGTATCCATAATAATGGTAGAATGAATCTACCTATTTACCAAGCAATGTCATGTAGTCTTCCATCTATACCTTCAATTATTTCAAAAAAGAACTTGTATCCCTAGCTACTTATACCAATCTCCTCTAACATATTACAAATTCCCTAGGAGTAAATCTACATGTAACTAATACATCAATAAAAGTATTGTTTCGATAGATTACACTTCTATATAGTTCCTTAAGATTCAATCTCAATCATTTCCCCCTATCTGTTTGAATGATTAGCTTCAACGTAGAAGGGAAAATTTTTTTGGGAATAAAACCATTTTTTTAGTTTAATATTTATTGAATAAATTTTTTATCTAAATCAAAGAAAGTAGCAAAAAAAATCCTTTCCTCTTCTTTTTTTATCTTCTTATTCATATTCATTTCTGATAAGTTTTTTTTTATTAATTACTTCCATTTTAGTATTGAATTATTTATAACAATTTGCTATTCCAAATTGGTTGATTGTTGTCCAATTACACTTCACCCCATTCCGATTTCACAATTTCAAATTTTCTTTAAAATTTGACTAGTATAAAAAGTGGAATGTTGTAATTGTATGATTGAATTTCTTATTGGAATAAATTTCATAATCATAAGAAAGTAGATTTTTTAGTTATGTTACAGGAAAAACAAATTGAGAAAGGTTTTATATGAATCCTCTCACACAAACACACATACATACACACACACACACACACATATATATATATATATAATTATATGTGAAAGTTTCCTCCATTTGGCTCATAAGGTTACACCAAATAAATAAAAGGACTATTTCTATTTTTCAACTTTTTGTTTGAAACCTACGAAAAGCTACACTTTACTGAAGTTATGAGTAAAGGCCATTTGTGTGTGCATGTGCACATGCATGTGTGAGTGCGTCTATGGGGACATGCATGTGTGCATGTATGTTTGTGCATTTGTACACACACGTGTTCATGTGCACGTGTACATGTGTGTAAACTTGCATTTGTTCATTTGTGTGTGTGTGTGTGTGTGTGTGCATAAGTGAGCTTTTATATGTGTGTGTGGACATGTGTGTGCATACGCATGGGTTTGTGAGTGTATGTGTGTGTGTGCAGATGTGTGAGTATGTACTTATTCGTGTGTGCACTTGAGTAATCATGTGCATTTCTCTTTGTGTGCATGTTTGTGCGTGCATGTATGTATGTGAGCATATATTTGAGCCTTTGTGTGGATATGTGTACTTATGTTTGTGCATGTGTTTATGCTTTTATAGGTGTGCACATGTGAGTATGTGCATTTGTGTGTGAGCTTGTATGGGATTATCTATGCATGTTGTATGTCTATGTGTGTGTGTGTGGTTGTGTATGTGTGCATGTGTGTGTGTAAGCGTGAGTATGCCTTTGTGTGGGTGTGTTTGTTTGTATATTTGCATGTGTGTGCATGTGTGTACATGTGCTTATGTGTGCATCTGAATGTGTATGTGCTTGTGCATTTGTGTCTATGCAATAGCACGTTTAGATGTGTGTGTTAGTAAGTGCATTTTCACTTCCTCGTGTGAGTATGTTTGTGGGTGCATGAGTATATGTGTCTTGCATGGGCATGTATGCATGTCTATGTGTGTGTGTATGACTACATATGCATGAGTATGTATGTCTATGTGTGTGTGTGTGCATGTGTATTTATGAGTTTATGTGTGCATTCATTCATCTACATGTGTGTGTTCATGCGTGTGTGGGCACACCTATGTGGGTGCATATTTTTGCACGCATGAGTGTGTGTATAGGTGTGCATGCATGTGCACGTGTGTGTGTATATGTGTTTATGCATGAGTGTGCATATGTGTGTGCATGTGTTCATGTGTGTTTAAGAGAGTGTGTTTAGGTGTGCATGTGCATTCTTCTATAAGTGCATGTGCATATGTGTGTGTGCATGTTTGTGCATATAGGTACATGTGTGTACACATGTTTGTGTGCACCTGTGTTATTTGTATGCATATGTTCCTATGTGTGTGCATGTGTGTGCATGTGCACATGTTTGCAAGCACGAATGCATGCGTTTATGTGGCTATACCTGTGCAAGCATGTCTATGTGTGAATATTTGTACATGTGTGTCTATATATGTGAGTGTGCATGCTTGCATACATATGTGTGCCAGCATGTGCATTATGTATTAATGCATGTGTAAGCATGTGTGTGGATGCGTGTGCTCATGTGTGTTCATAATTATGTGCATGAGTATTCTTATGTTTGTGTGCATGTTTGTGTGTATGCATATGTGTCTAAATACATGTGTGCATGAATATCTGTGTATGTGTGTTCATGTTTGTGCAAGTAGGTGCATATGTTACCTTTGCTTGTATATGTGTGTGTTAATGTGAGTGTTTTTTTATATGTTTATGTGTGTATGTGTGTGCATAGGTTCTTGTGTGTGTGTGCTGCAATTTTACATGTGAATCTATGAGCATGTGTACATTCCTATGTGTGTGTGCTTGTAAACCTACATCTTTGTACTCATGTGAGTGAGTATGTACGTGTGTGTGTGTGTGTGCATGTGCATGCATGCATGCATTTTTGTATATATGTGCTTGTGTGTGTGTGCATTTGTGTGAGTGTTCGTGTATGTGCATGTGTGTGTATCATTGTATGCGTGTGTCCTTGTATGCATTTGCACGTGTGTGTGTGTGTGTGCATGTGTGGCCATGTTTGAGTGTCCATCTGTGTGTATGGGTGTGAACTTGTTTTTGTGTGTTCATTTTGGTGTGTCTACATGTTTGCATGTGAGTATGCATATGTGTGTGCAAGTTTGTGTGCATGTTTATGTGTGACTGTGTGCATGTATGCTTGTGTGTGTGTGCATCTGTATGTATGATCATGTGTGTGTTTGTGTGTTTTTGAGTCTGTGTGAATGTGTGCATGTGCATATGCATGTGTGTGTGTGTGAGCATGCACATGCATAAACACATGTCCATGCATGTATAGATATATTCATGTGTGTGTGGTGGTTTTTATGTGTGTGCATGTGGGTGCACTTGTTTTTGTGTGTGCATGCATGTGCACGTAGATGCATACACATGTGTATGTATGTCTACATGTCTTTAGATGTGGGCATGTGTGCATGTGTGTAATTCTTTTAGTCTATTTGTGTGTGCACATGCATGTGTGTATGTACGTGGGCATGATTGTGTGTGTGTGTGTGTGTGCATGTTTGTGTATGCATGTGTAAGTGTGATGTGCATTCTTACATGAGTGAATGTGTGTTTGTGTGAGTGTAAATGTGTATATGTGCATGTGAGCATGTGTGTATGCCTGCATATGTGTGCATTTGTACGTGAGTGTGTGCACCTGTGTTTGCATTTGTGCATATATAATGTCTTTGTGTGCATGCGTACATGTTGGCATACCTGTGTGTGAGTGTTTGTCTATGTGTGTTTGTGCATGTTACTACATATGTGCACATGTGTATTTTGAGTGCTTGTGCATGTGTGTGCACAAGTTCATGTGCAAGCATATGTATGTGCTTGTGCATGTGTATGTGTATGTGCACGTGTGTGTGCGTGTTTGTGTGGATGTGTGTGAGAGTGTGATTGCATGCATGTGTCTGTATGTGCTCATGCATGTGTGTGCATGTGCATGCATTTGTGTGAATGTTTGTTCATGTGGGTGTGTGTGTTTGTGTGAGTGTGTGTTTGTGTTTGTGCAAGTACATGTGCATGTGCATGTGCATGTGTTATATGCATGTGTGTTCGTGGGTGCTTATGTGTGTATGGGTGACATTTGCAAATGCACTCACATGCACACATATAATCACATACAAACATACACATAACTACACAGAAATGTTCGAACATGCTAACAGACATGCACTCACAATTGCATACACATGTGTAGATGCATAGGGACACACACATATGCACACACATTTGCATCACAAACACATACATACAAAAACAAACACACATAAGCACTTGAGCACACATAGATAAACACACATGCACATGCACACACACACATATACACACATGCAGACACATGTATGCAAACACATACACTCATGCATACACTTACAAGCATGCATACACAAACTCATACACATGCACACACACAAAAATGGTTACAAATAGACACATACTTGCACACGTGTAGACACATGCACCTGCACATGCCCAAATTTTCTTACATGCACATGCACACATGCACAAGCAAGGCACACATATGAGAACAAACAAAACAACACACTCACAAAAGCCCACACACATATACATAGATTCACAAGCATGCATATGAATAGACGCTTGTACAAACACACATGCACATGCATGCAAACCTACACACATGCTCATATAGACACACGCACGCACATATACACACTAACTCATGCACAAATACATAGCCACAAACATGCACATCCACACACATATGCAAATGAATGGACATGCACACACACACAAACAAACAATCATGCACACATACACAGGTGAACACACTCACAAATATGCCCATGTGCGTACGCATGAACACATACATAGAAATGCATGGACATGCACACAACACATGCAAACACTCATGCATGCATACACGAACACATACACACAGATGTGCAAGGACGTAGGCACGAATACACACACACAGACTCACATGCATGCACACATACACATGCATGTGAATGCACATAAACACACACACGCACATGCACACTCATGTACAGAAATGTGCATAAGCATGCACATGAAAATGTACACATATATAAACACATACACAAGTGCATGTGCACAAATGTACATACTTGCCTATATATGCATAAAAATACCCCCACACACATGCACTTGCACACATATGCCAAAAAATATGCACAAACATACACATGCACAACCACACAAACACACACACACAACCACACAAAGCACACATCTATATTGACACATGCACACACACACACATATATACATACACATGCATGCAAGCACACATAATCATGAAAAAAAACTACATACACACACATACAAAGATACATGCATACACATTCACACAAGCAGATGCATCTGCAAAGGGAAACACACATTCATGCACATAAAGGCTTTTACACATGTATACACACATGTGCACACACATGATCACATGCATAAGCACCAGCACACACATGCACACATAGACACACACATGTACTCATGTGCACACATATTCAAAAGTGTAAGCACATGCACAAACACACACACACATGCCCACTTGCATGCACATGAATACATGTAAAGATGCACAAATATGCACACAAGCATTCATAAACAAAAAAACACTCATGCATTAGTGCTCACACACAAACACACATGCTCAGACTCACACATGCCCACACATCAATGCATAAAGATGCATGCTCACACACACATACACACATGCATGAATACACACACAATCACATAAATTTGAAAAAGCATGCACACATGTAAACACATCCAATCAAACATGGACACAAGGGTATGTGGAGAACCTACACACATATGCATACACTAACTCAAGCATAAACACAAGCACATATACATGCACATTTACAAAAACATGCACCTCCATACACACATATATTCACTTACACATACACACACACACACATTCACATAAGAACACCTACATATGCACAAACCCACATATGAAGACGCACGAACACACAAAGGCAAACACATATGCACACTTAGGCACACATAAGCATTCACTTATACACACACAACCACATGCATGCACTTACACTAACAGAAATACACACGTACGCACACACACATAGAGATGCACATACATATGTACTCACACAAATATGCACACACAGACATTAAAATACACATTAATACAAATATACATGCCTACACACACACACTCCCCTACACAAGTTGATAAACACATGCACTTATGCATATGCACTCATGCACAAATGCACACTTGCACACACACGATACTGGATAGAGATCAGTTGTTTTCCCTGCGCCGGGCGAGCCAGGTTGCAAATATCCCACATTCGGCTGCTACAAAGTTTGCATGGCAAAAGTTACATGTTCTATGACACAGTGAAGACTTTAATTGTGTTCCATCACTAGCGTGCGCTGTGGCCAAAAAAATGTAGGGTTCCAAATTTGAAATTTGAAATCTAAATGGCAGCTTTGTCAACCTTGGCACGACGCTTGGATATCGACACCCAATAACTTAATCAAGCATGAAAAATTCTAGTGAGGTACCTTAGCGCTTTCCGTTATTTAGAAGTCCGAGTTCTATTCCACCAAGACATTGCAGTACAAAGATGCCACTTTGGTCTATAACCACACCCGCAGCGAAAGTCACTGACTTCGCTGCTGTTGGCCTTTCGTCTTCAGAGGTAGTCTTTAGAGGAGATTCATGTCAGAAAAGTCTTCCGTTGTGCAGATGCTCGAGATTTACTCCAGCTGGACCGTGACAAGACCGTGCACTCCTGTCTCATTGCTTCAAGATTGTTTCTTTCTACTTTCTTTATATTCTCACTTTTCTATCATTCTTTATTAAATTGTCTCTCATTACTCATTATAATTATTTTTTTCTTCAATTTTCTCTTATTGATCTTTGACTCTCTTTATTGCAGATTAGTTATCCCTTTTTGCATTACCTCTTTTCTAGCCATTCAATTAAAAATATTTATGAAATATCTTTTTTTAAAGTTTAACAAAATTTTCGTGATTAATATATAATTTACTATTTTTATTTATTTTATCATTTTTTTAGTTATAAGAATGAAAACTTTGTAGAAATAAATCTCATTTAATAATGTTTACTTTATCAAAAAATAATTGTTCTATTATTTTTCAATTATTTTATACAAATAGAATATTCATATTTGAAGATAACATGACCAACAAAATAACCACAAATTTTATTCAAAAGTGTATAAATTTGATAATTTTGAGAATCATATAATTGTGTCATTATAATTAAAAAAATCACACAACTATGATATTTTCACTTTTACATAAATTTGTGATCACACTAGCATTATTGCATAGACAAAGTTAAGAAAGCTTGGTTAAGGGTATTAGTTGTGTAGGCGACCACTTAACAAGTCCTAAAGTTGAAAATATTTTTCCATAGCATTCCTTTTTTCTAATGTATGTAATTAATTTTAACAATGTGTTAGTTTAAAAAAATAAAGTGCTAAAAATCATTGTTTCTAATTTAAATATTTGGTAATGACATTTTAGAAACAACTACATAATGTTAGTAATAAGGTACTATAATATTTAATGTGACCTGTCATATGATATATTAAAAGAGATTTAAATTTGTTTAATACTGAGTAAAATAATTTATAATGATTAAATTAAATTATATTTAATTTATATTTATTATAGTAAATATATTTTGCCCCTAAATTTTTAAAATATACTAATATTATGTTATAGAATATTAATAATCTAAAATTAAATCATTAAAGTTAAATATTATTTAAAATTATTATCTATATCACATAATATAGATGTAATAGATGAGAATAATTATAATGTTTATTATTTAATTAACTTTTTTAATATTATGTAACAAAATAATAACATTAAATTCATAGTCAAAAAATTCTCTTAATATTTTTAATAATCTAAAACAATAATAAATGTCTAATAATTTTTATATTTTTTTATTATTAAACAATATATATGATTTAGTTATTATATCTAATAAAAACTATAATTTTAATGACTAAAATTTAATTTTTTAAGATTTATTTTTTAATCAATTTTATCTTTATGATAATCATTCTTCTTGATCTTTTTCTCCTCTAATCCTCCCTACTTTATAATTTCTAACTCTTTTACTTTTTTAATCATTCTCTTTATCTTTTTTATATTCACTCTTTTCATTTCCACCACATTAAATCATCTCCCTCTATTATTCTTTTCATATCTTTTCTAATATTATTAATTTGTGACTTTCTCTCTTTATTAGATAATAGTTATCTCTATCTCCCATTTCCTCTTTTCAATAAATAATTAAAATATATTTACGAAAATATTTAATGTAGAAAATTTTAATATATAGTATTTTGATAAACTTATAGTTTTTAGTTTTTATTTATTGCATACTTCAATTTTTTATTTATAGGATAACACAATGTTAGAAAATCTTATATATTAAAGTCTAAGTTATAAAAAGATTAGTCTATATAATATTTTTTAATTTTTTATATAATAATAAAATATTAAAACTATGTAAATATTATTGCATATATAATTAACATAAAATATTTTCAAAAAGTGCATATATTATATAATTTAAAAAATTTTAGAAATTATTCATCTTCTTAAAGGGTAACAACACAACTTAAAGTTTTTGTCGTATGCATGCTTGTTTGACCACACCAGCATTATGGCACTTGATCTCATTATAACCTAAAGTTAAGCATGCTTGAGGGAGGGTTGTATTAGGATTGGTAACCTGTTGAGTCATCAAGTTATATAAAATTTCTCAAGGTAATCAACTTTCTAATGATTGATAAATAAATTTTACATGTTAATGGTAAAAAAAAATTCCTAAAAGTGATTGTTTATAATTACCATATATATAATTAATAAATAATAATAACTTTATAATATTATTGTTAATTTCATATAGTAATAAATATGATAAACATTGGATATAATATATTAATAACTTTAGTTTAGTTCAATATTAAGCAAAAAAGGATATATGAATTGTTATAAAATAGAATTATTTTATATTAATAATAGTATATATGTTGTGCATAGATGTTTTTAAAAATAGAATTTTGTATTATAAAATATTAGAAATCTAAAAATATAATATTAATATTAAATATTATTTAGTTTTATTATCTATGTTACATCAAGAAAAAAACAATATATTAGAATAATTAAATTATTTTTATTTTAATTAATTTTAATTTGATATCATTGCATAATATTATATTAGTTGTCAAAATATTCTTTAAATAAGTGTAATATTCTAAGTTATTAATTAAAAAAGATATTATTTTATTATTTTTCATTAAATATTGCATATGGATTGCTTTATATATTTAATTCATATTATAAGTTCAATTTTTAAGATTTAATTTTTATTTATTTGTTTCTTATTTTTTTCTTTTTATCTCAACATCTCATAATCTTTCACTTTGATCCCTCTTATTATCAGTCTTTTATTTCTCTATTTACACACATTCTTTTATATTTTTCATGGTCTCTCTTCCCTTTATCCTTCCCTATTTTTTTTATTTCTCCCATTTTTACTTATTTATTTATTCCCTTAATCTCTTCCATTTTCTCACTTCTCTATAATTTTTTAATAAATGATCTATTATCTCTCTTTATAACTACTTTCTTCTATCTTTTGCTCTTACTAACTATGGAGAATTTTTCTCATTTGTGGATAACTTGTCTCTTTCTTTTTTATCTGTATTTTATCCTATCAATTCATAATATTTATGAAATTTATTTTTTTCCAAAGTTTAATCAATAATTTTTATCATTAATATATATTTTATTATTTATATTTGTTAGATAATTTAAATTTTTTAATTTATAAGAATGATAACATAATGGAAAAAATCTCATTAATTAATGTCTACATTATAAAAAATAATAGATTATCTTATTTTTCATTCAATTTATATAAACATTGCCACATAAAACTATTATTAATTTAATATAATATTTAATACGACATGTCTTACGATATATTAAACAATAGCTTTAATTTAGTTTAATACTAAGAATAATAATTTATAATAATTAAATTAAATTTTTATTAATTAATATTTATAATAATACAAAAGTTTTTTTGCATAGAATTTTTAAATATATTAATATTATTTTATTAATTTTAATATTAAAAAATTAAGTCATTAATGTAAAATATTATTCAAATTTATTATCTATGACATGTAATATAAAGGTAATATATTAGGATAACTATAATATATATAGTGTAACAAACTTTTTTAATTTTATGCATCAAAAAATAATATTAAATTCTTTGTAATAATATTCTCGAAACATTATTAATACTCTCAAATAATTTTTATATTTTATTATTATTGAATATTATATATGATTTTGTTATTATAATTTGTAATAGGGATAATTTTAATTTCAAAAATTTATTTTTAAATAATTTAATTTTTACTGAATTTTTTTTGTCATAATAATTCTTCTTGGTCTCTCTCTCCTCTAACCTTCATTACTTTTTAATTTCTAACTCCTCTACTTTTTTAATCATTCTCTCTAGCTATTCTATATTCACCCTTTTCTTTTCCTCCATATTAAATCTTCTCCCTTTATTATTATTTTTGTCTTTATTTTTTTATTATCCTTTTATGACTTTCATTATTAGAGAATAATTATCTCTATCTCCATCTTCTCCTTTTTGACAATTAATTTAAATATATTTTAGAAATATTTAATGTTATAGAGTATAATATATAATATTTTTTATAGATTTATTATTTTTTATTATGTAATTTAATTTCTTATTTATAGGAATGATAATATAATGTTAGAAAATCTTATGTATTAATGTTTAAGTTGAAGAAAATTAAGGGTCTATATAACTTTTTTATTAATTATATTTAAACAAAATATTTGTATTATAAAATGCTATGACATATATAATAAATCAAAAAAAATTTTGAAAGGTGCATATGTTAGGTAATTTAAAAGTTTTAGAAATTGTTCATCTTAAAAGCTAACAACACAACTTCAATTGCTTGTCTTATGCACACTTGTGCAACCACACCAACACTTTGTCATCGAATCGCACTAGTAGACAAAGTTAAGCATGCTTCGGTGGGAGTAGTATTAGGATGGCTAACCTCTTAAGTCAAGATGTTAAACACAATTATTCGTGGCATTCTATTTTCATAATGTTTTTATTGTAAAAATATTTTATTATAGAATATTAGAAATCTAAAAAAATATAATCAATCTTAGGTATTACTTATATTTATTTTATATATTACATAATACAAATATAATATGTTAAAATAGTTATATTACTTTTCTATTGTAGTTCTTTTATTTTTCTTTTAATAAAAATAAAATAAAAATAAAAGTAAAATTGTTTTTTATATTATTTTACTAAATATTAAATTTGAGTGAATTGTTTTATTTAGTAAATATTGTGAGATTTATTATCAACATTTAACTTTTCCTTTTTTATTTCTCACTTTTTTCTCTTGATCTCAATATTTCTTATATTGTCCAAGTTTTTTCTCTCAATTGGTCATCTCCATTAATTAATATTATTTCTTGAAATCTATCTTTTTGGAAAGTCTAATACATAATATTTTTTATTAATATATAATTTATTTTTAATATTTATAGAAAATAAATTGTCTATTTGTAAAAATGAAAATTTTATGATAAATATAATAAGCATTAATCTTCTTTAAAAAGGTATATAATTGATAATTTTGAAACTTTTTGAAATGTTTAGCTATATTGAAAAAATAATCACAAAACTAAGATATTTTTACTTTTATATGCATTTTGATCACAATAGCTTCATAGCACATAATGTCATTAGAACTTTAAGAATTCTTTGGTGAGAGTATTTTCTGGATGGGTGACCTCTAAGGAAGTCCTTATATTATATTCATTTGTTCATTGAATTAATATTTCTATTGAATGATAAAATTTCTTTGCAACTTATTATTTTTTAAAAAATTATTATGAATCATTATTTGTAGTTATAATTTTTATAATTAATTTTTAATAATAACTTTATAATATTGATATTAATTACATATAAAGGTAAATATGATAAATCAATTGATATAATAAACTAGTATCTTCTATTTAGTTTAATATTGAGCTAATTAACTCATGTTAATTACACTAAATTATAGTTAATTTATGTTTATTAATGTATATATATGCTATGTATAAAATTTTATAAATATATAATATTTAATTTTTTAATACTAATAATAAAAAAAGTTATCATTAATGCAAAATATTCTTCATATTTAATATCTATGTTGCATTAGTTAGAGATAATATATAAGAATAACTATAATATTTAATATTTAATTACCTTTAACATTTTTTGTGAATAAAAAATTATTAAATTGATAGTCAAAATATTCTCTAAATATTTCAGATATTTAAAAATAATAACAGACATGAAATAGTTTTTATATTTTTTATTATTACTAAATATTTACTTTTAATATTTAATAAATATTATAAATTTAAATATTAAATTTTAATTTAGATTAAATGATTTTTTGGAAATTTTTTCCCTTCAACACAATGTCACTTATATTCTCTCTTTTTTCTCATTTATTTTCATTCTTTTACTTGTGTATTATTATTTATCTATTTATGTTCTTCTTGGCCTCTCTCTATTTTCTATCTTTCTTTACTTTCTTATTTCTCTCTCTAACTTTTATTGTTTTTGTATTCCTTTTATCTCTTCTATGTGCTTTTTCTTTTCCTTTTTGTTAAATAATCTCATCTCTTTCTATTATTATTTTTTCTCTATTATTTTTATTATCAATGTGACTTTCTTTCTCTTAGAGAATTAATAACTCTATCATAATTATCTTTTCTTAAACACATAAATTAACAACATTTATGTATCTATCATGTTGCTTATTTTTATGTACTATATTTTTTATAAATAAAGATTTTTTATTTATATTTATTAGGCAATTCAAATTGTGGTTTATATGATTGATGATATATTTTAAGAAAATCTTTTGTATTAAAATCTATGTTTTAAAAAAAATAGTTCATATAAATTTTTATATAATATATATAAATAAAATATAAATACTATAAAATATTATGGCATATAATATAGGCTCAAAATATCTTTAAAAAGTGCATAAATTACATAATTTCAAAAGTTTTTAAAAATTATTCATTATTTTACAGGATAACAACATAACTTAAGTTTTTTATCTTGTGCATTATCTTAAAGGCAAGCGTAGCATTGTGATGGTCATCTCTTAAGAAGTCCTTGTATTACACATATTTTTCATAATGAATGACAATTAATTTTTACGACATATTAATGTTAGAAAAATTGATTATTAATAAACATTGTTAATAACTACAATTTTCTATTTAATTTTTAAAAATAACTTTATAACGTTATTATCAAATTTAAATAATAAAAAATATAACAAATCATATGTTATAAAAAAATAATAACATTAATTTAGTTTAATATTAAGTAAGCTAATTTATATGAACTATCATAAATTAGAATTAATTTATCTTGATAGTATTACATATATGTTGTGCATGCAATTCATTAAATATAAAAATATTATATCTAAAATCTCCAAAAAATATTATTTTATAGTTATTTAATAATATTGAGTATTATTTAATTATTTCTCATTTTTATTTTTCTTTTTCTCAATATCTCGCACTCTCGCACTTTCTTCTATCTTCTTTTATCATTCTCTTATTTTTCTCTTTATTCTCTCTCCTTATATTTCTCATGGCCTCTCTCTCTCTCATTTATCCTTCAATATCTTCTTATTTCTCTCTCTCTTTTACTTGTTTATTTATTCTCTTTGTCTTCTCTATATCCTCTGTTTTTTTTTCTTTTCTTCTTTGGAAGTCCTTTTATTACACAAATTTTTTATAGCGTTCCTTTTTTATTAATGAAAATTTTTTTTTACATATTATTACTAAAAAACAAATTCTGTGATTAATTTTTAGCAATTTCTTTAAGAGTTTTTTAAATTTTGAAAAATATTAAATATTACAAACCATATGATATAAAAAATAATAAATTAAATTTAGTTTAATATTAAGCAAATTATTTTAATAAATTATAAATTATATATGACTATAATATTACATCTATGCCTTGTATAAAATATTTTATTATGAAAATATTATATTATAGAATATTTTAAAAAATTATATTATTAATTTTATATTTTATTTATATTTATCATCTTTATTACATTATGTGAATATAATATATCATAATAACTATATTATTTTTAGTATATTTAATATTTTTAAATTTTAATTTTATTAATCAAAATATTTTACAAATATTTAACATATTATAAAGTAATAAAAAAGTTAAATATATCAAATATTTATGATTGAACTTCTATTTAAATGCTTCTCACTTTTTACTCTTTATCTTAATATCTCTCAAAATCTCTCAGTTTCCTCTCTCTTCTTTTATTATTTTTTTAAATCTATCTTCACTCTCTATCTCTTTGTATTTTTCATGACATTTCTCTTCTTTATCCTTCTTTATTTTCTTATTTTACTCTCTTCTACCTATTTATTTATTTTCTCTACCTCTTATCTATTCTATCATTTCTTCTTTTCTTTGTTCACACATCTCTCATCTCTCTCCATAATTATTTTTCCTTCTATTTTGTTCTTATTAATCTTGAACCTTCTCTCTCTTTTTAAACATTAATTAATTGTCTCTCACTTAAGTTTTCCTAGCCCATTCATAAATAATATTTAAGAAATTTCTTATTTACTATAGTTTAATATATGATTTTTATGATAAATATATACTTTATAATTTTTATGCGATACATAATTTAAATTTTTATTTATAATAATGATAATATAATTATAAAAATCTCATGTATTAATGTCTACTTAAAAAGATGACTTCATGGAATTTTTAATTCATTTGACAAAAAATTTTATTATTTCAAAATATTATGACTAGCATAAATTTTGTTAAAAAGTGTAGATGCCTTATAATTTAGAAAATTTTAAAAATGGTTTATTATAGTTACAAAAATAATCACTTAACTATGATATTTTTTCTATTATGTGCATGTGTGTCCATACTAGTATTTTAGAAATGGATTTTAATAGAACTCTAATGTTAAGCATGCATGGGTGGGAGTAGTTTTGGGATGTGTGACATCTTAAGAAGTCCTTTTATTACATATATATTTACATGACATACCTTTTTCTAATGAATGATAATTAATTTTTACTTATTAATTTTTTAAAAAATAAATTATTATAAATATTTGTTATTAATTAGAATTTAACTTTTATATTTTAATAATTACTTTATAAAATTATTATTAGTTCTATATAATTATAAATATGATAAATCATATGATATGATAAAATAATAACATTAATTTAGTTTAACTTTGATCAAAATAACTTATATTACTTGTAATAAATTATAATTAATTTATGTTTGTAACGATATTTATGTGCTATGTATAAAATATTTAAATATAGAAATATTTTGTTATTAAATATTAATAATCTAAAAGCTCATATTTATTATCAAAATTAAATTTATCTATTATTTAATTAATTTTTTTAATTTATGTGTGAATAAAATATATAAAATTAATATCCAAAATATTCAACATTATTTTTGATATTTTAAAATAAAAATAAACTTTAAATAAGTTTTATATTTTATTATTATTCAATATCATTTATGATTTAATTAATATATTTAATAATTCTTAAAACTTTACTTATTAAAAATTAATTTTTACTAAATTATTTTTTCTTAGTTTTTTTTTATTATCATAATGTCTCTAGTTTTCTCTTTTCCATCCCACAATAATTATCTTTCTTGTATTTTTTTCTTCATTTTGTTATCTCGTATTCTTTTTTGCCTCTCTTCTTTGTTCTTCTCTACTTTCTCATAATTCTCGTTTCTTTTTTATTTGCTCTTTCTATTTTTTTTATGTTCTCTTTTATTTTCCACTTTGTTAAATCATCACTCAACTCTCATTATTATTATTTTCTTTGTTTTGCTATTATCACTTTTTGACTTTCTTTCTCTTTGATAATAGTTATCTTTATCTCTATCATCTATTTTTTAGTACATAAATTAATAAAATTTAAGAAATCCCTAATGTTTCATATTTAAGAAAATCTTATCTACCAATACATACATTATAAAATATCTTAAAGGCCAACAAAACATCAAATTTGAGTTCTACATACATGTGCAACAATACAAGAATTACGACACTAGATTTCATAGGAACTCCAAAGTTTAGCATCCATGTGTGATAGTACTATTGGAATTGGTGAACCCTTGAGAGGTCCTTGTGTTACATAGATGTTTTTATAGTTTTTGATTTTCTAATGAATGATAATTATTTATATAATTTCTTAATGTTAAACATAATAAATTTGTATAAACGAATCTTTATGATTACAATTTTTGAAATTAATTTTTAATAATAACATTCAAGATTTTTTGTTAATTTAATATAATAAAAAATTTTCAACATCATGTGATATAATAAAATAATAATTTAATTTAGTTTAATATTCAGCAAACTATTTTTATGAATTCTAATAATTTAGAATTAATTTATCTTAATAATATTCCATGTACACTTTGCATAAAATTTTTAAAAATAAAAATGTTATATTATACAATATTAAAAATAAAAAATTATGTTATTAATTTTAAATATTATTTAACTTTAATATACATATTAAATTACATAAAAATTAAATATTAAAATAGTTATATTTTTATTTTATTTAAGTTTTTCAAAATTTAATTTGAATTATATAATATTAAATTAATATTAAAAAACATTTGAAATATTTTAAAACAATAATAAGAACTAAATATCTCTTATAATTTATTTTTAAAATTATTTTTATAACTAAATAATTATATTTAATAAATATTATTAACTTAATTTTTAAAACTTAGCTAACATTAAAATAATTCTCACTTTTTTCTCTCTATCTCAATATCTATCAAATTCTCTAACATTCTTCTCCCTCATATTACCATTCTTTTATATATCTCCTCACTCCCATCCACTTATATAATATTTAAGAAATTTCTCCTTTTGAAATGTTTAATATATAATATTTATGATAAATATATACTTCATTATTTTAATTTTTTCATAATTTTATTTTTTAATTATAGGAATTGTAAGATACTTGTAGAAAATCTCTTGTATTAATGTTTATTTGATTGAAAATAATAGTTTATGTAATTTTTATTTTATTTATATAAATAAAATTTTTCTATTAAAAAATATTATAACATATATAATATCCATAAATTTTATTTAAAAGTACAGATGTTTGATAATTTAAAAATATTTAGAAATGATCCATTATATTTAAAAAAATAATATCATAATTATGATAATTTTTTATATGCATGTATGAGAACACCAGCATTATAAAAATGGATTTTATTAGAACTACAAACTTAAGCATGCTTGTATGGGATTACTATTAGGTTTTGTGACCTTTTGAGAATTCTTAGTGCTGTAAATTGTTTTTGTTGTATTCATTTTTCTAATCAATGATAACTAATTTTTTAATGTAAAATTAAAAAAAAATAAAGTCATCATAAATTATTTTTGCGGATAGAATTTTAGTAATGTATTTATAATAATTACTTTATTATATTATTTTAAAATTCATATAATAATTAATATAGTAAATCAAATGATATAATGAAATAACATCTTTAATTTAATCTAATATTAAAAACTAAACTATATTAATTATCATAAATTATAATTAATTTATGTTTATAATATTATATATGTGTTAGGTATAGAATTTTTGAAATATAACAATATTATATTTTTCAATATTGATAATCTAAAATCATATCAATTTTGTTAACTATTATTTATATTTCTTATCTAGACACATCAAACAGAGATAATATATTAGAATAATTACAATATTTGTTTTTTAATTAAAGTTTTTAATTGTTGGTATAAATAAAATTGTTTTAAATTATTACTGAAAATAGTCTTTAAATATTTTTAAGAAAAATTATATATCATTTAATTATTGTATTTATTAAATATTATAATTTTCTTTATTGAATTTTTTTTTAATTGAACGATTTTTCTCATTTTTTTGTTTATCATAATATCTCTGATATTCTCCCTCATTGTTCTCACTCGTATTATCATTCTTTTATTTATCTCTTCATTCCTTATCTCTTTATATACTTCTTAACCTCTCCCTTTCCCTGATCTTTCTTTACTTTCTATTTTCTCTTTCACTCCTTTATTTTTTGTTTATTTTATCAATCTCTTTCATGTTCTTTATTTTTTGTTTTTGTTAAATAATCTCTAGTCTTTATCAATTATATTTTCCTCTCTTTTTTGTTATTATTAGTTTGTTAATTTCACTCTCTTAGATAATAGTTATATCAATTTTCATCACCCTTTCTTAACACATAAATAATTAATATTTATGAAATCTCTTGAGTTACTTAAGCATAAAATATTTTTTAAAAGTGCATTTTTTTAATAATTTAAAAAAAATTAATTTTTTTATTTTATTAATAGCTAATAATAAAATAATAGCTTTAATTTAGTTTAACATTGAGAAAAATAACGTAGATTACTTATAATAAATTATAGTTATTTTTTTATAATAGTATATATATTGTAGGCATAAAATTTTTTAAACTTAATAGTATTATGTTGTTGAATATTAATAATCTAATATTTCATTATTAATGTAAAATATTATTTATATTTATTATCTATGTTATATCATAAAAAGATATTATATTAGAACAATTATAATATTTATCATTTAATTAACTTTTTAATTTTAACTATAAATAAGATATTATTAAATTAATAGAAACAATATTCTCTAAATATTTTTAATATTTTAAAATTATAATAAACCTTACTTAGTTTATATGTTTATTATTCTTATGTATTATATATAATTTACTTGTTATATATAAAAAATATTATAAGTTATCGTTTTAAAATTTTACTTTTATTAAATTAACTTTTTATCTTTTTTCTTTGTCATGATGTCCCTCGCATTCTCTCTCTTTCTTCTATCTCTTATTATCTTTTCTCTCTTTTCATTTTTTCATATATTATTTTTGGCCTCTCAGTCCTCTATCTTTCTTAGTTTCTCTTTTCTATATCTATTTTACATTTTTATTTATTCTCTTCATCTCTTTTATGTTCCTCTTATTCTTTTTTTATTAAATAATTGCTCATGTGTCTCTATTATAATTTTTTCTCAATTATTGTGTTATAAAGTTATTATTTTCTCTCTCTTAGAGAATAGTTATCTTTCCCTCTATCATATCTTTTGCAACACGTAAATTGATAATATCTCAAAAATCTTTCATCTTACACAGTTTATTATATTATATATTTGATAAATATATATTTATATATATACATTAAGTAATTTAATTTCTTATTGAAAAGAATGATAATATAATGTATAAAAAAATCTTATATATTAATCTTTACGTTATAAAAATTATAGTCTACATTATAAACATAACATTGATACTATGAAATATTATGAATATAAATTAAGCATAAAATATTTTTATAAAGTACATATATTTGATAATTTAGAAAAATTTAGAAATTATTCATTACCTTTAAAGCTAATAACACAAATTCTATTTTTGTGTTATGGATGAATATGCAATCAAACTAGCATTATGGCATTGTACTTCAGTAAAGCTCTAAAGTTCAGTATGCTTTGGTGAGAGTACAATTATGATGGGGGACCTATTGACAATTTTGTTTGTTTACATATATGCCTTCAGAGTAATCTATTCTTTTAAAAATAACAACTAATTTTTAAGTTTTAACATTTAAAAAAAATTACTTTAAATAACTATTAATAATTACCATTTTTGTAATTAAGTTTTAATATGAATATTATAATATTATTTTTTAATTTAATATAATAAAAAATATGACACATCATACGATATAATAAAAGAATAACTTTTACTGAATTCAATATTGAAAAAATAACTTATATTAATTCTAATAATTGTAATGGTTTATTTTTTTAATAGTATATATATGTAATGTATATTTTTTAAATTAAATAAATTATCGTATAAAATATTAGAAATGTAAAACTATATTATTAATTTTAAATATTATTTATATTTGTTGTTAATTTTATAGTAATTATATTTTTTAATTTTAGATTAATTTTTAAATTTTAGTTATCAAAAAGGAAATAATAAATTAAAAGCCATAATATTTCTAAATATAATTAGTATTCTAAAATAATTATATACATTAAGTAGTTTTTATAACTAATTGTTATTAAATGTTATATATGATTTACTTAATATATTTAATGAATATAATAAGTTTAATTATAAAAATTTAATTTCTATTAAATTGTTTATTATTTTTTTCTCTTTATCAAATGCCCCATATTCTCTCTTTCGTCTCTCTTATTTTCATTCTATTTTTTGACTCTTCATTCTTTCTCCTTCTATTCTTAACTTCTTGTCTCCCTTTTATGTTTGTTGTTATTCTCTTTATCTCTTCTATGTTTTATCTTTTCTTTTTTTTTCTTAAATCAATTATCACCTCTTTCTCCTATTATTTTTCTCTCTATTTCTTATTATCAATTTCTAACTTTCTCTGTCTTAAAGAATAGTTATATCTATTTCAAACATCTTTTTTAACTGATAAATTAATAATGTCTAAAAAATCTCTCAAGTTGTATAGTTTATTGTACAATAACTTTGGAAAATATTATATTTTTTAATTTATATCTATTAAGTAATATAATTTCTAATTTATAGGAATGATATTATAACATAATGTATTCTTATGTCTTAATGTCTATATTAAAAAGTAAATTTTTATATAGGTTTTTATTATTTACATTTAAATATAATATCTCTATTATAAAAATATGACATATATAATAAGTATAAAATATTTTCAAAAGGTTCATATATTTGTAGTTTTGAAAACTTTCGAAATTGTTTATTGTCTTAAAAGCTAATAGCAAAACTTTAATGTCGTTTCTTACAGCAACATGTTCGACAAGACTAGCATTATGGCACTGGAACTCATTAGAACTTCAAAGTTATGCATGCTTGGGTGAGAGTATTATTTAGATGGGTGACGTTTTGAAAGTCGTCATGTTGCACATATTTTTTAATAATATTACAATTTCTAATTTCCCACAATTATTTTTTACAAGTTAATGTTAAGAAAAAAATTCTTATAAATGATTATTAATAATTAAAATTTTCGTAATTTATTTCAAATGATAAGTTTATAAAATTATTGTTATATAACAATACATATGGCATGTCATATGACATATTGACAAATTCACTTTAATGTTATTTAATATTTACAAAAATAAACTTATATAATTATGAAAAATTAAAAATAAATTATTTCTACTAAAATATTTATAATTTATGAGTGAAATTATTTGACTATAGAAATATTGCATTACAAAATATTAGAAATCTAAAATTATAATATTAATATTAAATATTACTTATAGTTATTATATATATTACATCATATAAATATAACATATTATAATTATCTCTCTCTTTTATCATTCTCAATTTTCTTATCTTTCACTTTTTTTAATTATTTATTTACTCCCTCTATCTCCTTTATGTTCTCTCCTTTCTTTTCTTCTTCATCATATAATCTCTCAACTCTATTTATAACTATTTGTTTTTCTATTTTAGAATTGTTAATCATTAACTTTTTCTCCCACATCTGTAGATTTGTTATCTCTATCTCTATTATCTCTTTTCTAATGATTTAATTAATAATATTAAAGAAATTTTTAATTTTATAAAGTTTAATATATAATATTTACAAAAAATACTCATGTTAGTTATAAAAAATTATAATTAATTTATGTTTGTGATTTTATATATATATACTATGTATAAAATGTTTTACATATAGTAATAATATGTTATTAAATATTAATAATATAAAGTTATATCATAAATATTAAGTATTATTTACATTTTCTTAAGTTAAATCATATAAAGATATTATATTAGAATTACATTAATATTTATTATATAATTAAAATTTTAAATTTAGGCATGAAGGAATTAATATTAAATTAATATTTAAAGTATTCTCTAAATATTTTTAACAATATAAAATAATAATAAATCTCAAATTGTTTTTATATTTTATTATTATTAAATCTTATATGTAAATTATTTTTTATATTTGACAAATATTATAAGTTTGATTATTAAATGTTAGTTTTTAATAAATGATTTTTCTCTCTATTTTCTATTTCTCATAATGACTTTCATATTTTCTCTCTTCCATCCCTCTCTTATAATCTTTCTTTTATCCATCTCTTCATTCTTTCTCTTATATTTATCTTAGCCTCTCTCTCTCCTTTACCCTTCTCTGCTTTCTTATTTTTCTTTCTCTTTTATCATTTTATTTATTCTCTCTATCTATTCTGTGGTCTCACTTTTCTTTTTTTTTTAGTTACATCATCTTGCATCTCTCTTTATATTATTTTGCACTATAGTTTGCTTTTATGAATTTGTAACATTCTCTTTCTCAGAGAATATTATCTACATCTGCATCATCTCTTTTTAATCACATAAACTAATAATATTTAAGAAATCTCTCATATTACGTAGTTTAATATATAATATACAAGATAAATGTATATTTGATTATTTATATTTATTAAGTTATATAATTTCTTATTTTTAAGAAAGATAATTTGATGTAAATAAATGTTTATATATTAATGACTATGTTATAAAAAATAGTAGTTTAAATTATTTTTTAAAATTATATGTAAATACAATATTAATACTATGAAATATTATATGTTTATAATGCATAAAATTTTTCTACAATTTTTATATATTTGATAATTTAAAAAAATTTTAAATTTTTCATTATCTTAAAGTCTAACAACAAAAAAATTTTATTTTTTGTCTTTGGATGCATGTGCGACCACACAAACATTATAGCAATATATCTCATTAGAACTCATAAGTTAAGTATGCTTAAGCAAGATTACTATTAGGATGGGTGACCTCTTGAGAATTCCTTATGCTGCACATATTTGTTCAAAGTATTACACTTTTCTAATAAATGACAATTAAGTATTACAACATCATAATGTTAAAAAAATAAATTCTTATAAATAACATTCTATAATTGAACTTTTTGTAATTAATTTTTAATAATAACTTTATAATATTATTATCTATTTCATATAATCATAAATATAACATAACATATGATATGATCAAATAATAACTTTAATTTAGATCAACAATAAGCAAAATAACTTAAATGGATTCTCATAAATTTCAATTAATTTATGTTTATAATTATGTGCATGCATTGTGCCTGAAACATTTTAGATATAGAAATATTTACTATAGAATATTTTAAATCTATATTATATATTATTATTGTTAAGTATTATTTATATTTATTAAGTATATTACATAATATAAATATAATATATTAAAATATTTATATTTTTTAATATAATTAATATCTTATATATTATCATGAATAATATAATATTAAATTAATATTAAAGATATTTTTATAATATTTTTAATAATATTAAATAATAAAAATATATTTTTTCATTTTAAGAAAATATTATATATGTTTTGCTTTTTATATTTAATAGTTATTACAAGTTTAATTTTTAAGAATTAACTTTTGTTGAACTATTTCTCAAAAATTTTTCCCTTTATCTTAATATATCACATTCTCTCACATTTTCTCTCTCCTATTTGCATTATCTTATTTGTTTCTTTGCTCAGTATCTCTTATATTTTTTATGGCCTCTCTCTTATTTATCATTCTCATTTTCTTATTTCTCTCTCTTTCTATTATTTATTTATTCTCTCTATCTCCTTTTTATTCTTTTTATTCGTTTCATTTTCATTAAATTATCTCATATCTTCCTAAATAACTACCCTTTTATGTATTTTGTTATTATTTATTTTTGACTTTCACTTTTACTATTTTAGATTAGTTATCCCTTGCTCTAATACCTCTTTTAAAGCTCCATTAATTAGCAATATTTAAAAAATCTCTTTTTTTGTAAGGCTGAACATGTAATTTTATGATAAATATATATTTTAGTATTTATATTATTACATATTTAATAGTTTATGCCATTTTTCTAATCATTTTATATAAATAAAATCTAGATATTAAAAAATATTATGTGAAATCATAGGCATAAATTTTATTGAAAAGTGTATAGGCTTGAAAATTTATAAACTTTTAGAAATAGCTTATTATACTTAAAAAATGGTAACTTAATTGTGATATTTTCTTTATTTATATGCATGTGCAATCACATTAGCATTATACCACTACGTCTCATTAGAACTCAAAGTTAAACAAGCTTGGGTAAGAGTACTATTGGGATAGTGACCTCCTAAAAAGTCCTTACATTGTTCATATTTTTAAATAGCATTAATTTTTCTTATGAATCACAAGTAAATTTTGCATTTTAATTTTTGAAAAAATAAATTTATCATAAATGATTGTTTCTAATTATATTTTTATTAATAAATTTTTATGAATCACTTAATAACATTATTGTTAATTTTATATAATAAAAATATGTCAAATCGTATGATATAATAAAATAATAACATTTATTTTTTAAAAAAAATTAACATAACAACTTTTATTAATTATAATAAATTATGATTAATTTATATTTTTAATAATAAATATATGCTCTATGTTCAATTTGTTTGATACAACATTATTATGATAATAAATATTAAAAATTAAAAATATATTATTAATATTTGATATTATTTATATTAGCTACATACATTACACCATATAAAGATATTGTATTAAAATAACTATAATATTTATTATTTAATAAAATTTTTTAATATGGTAAAAAAATGATTAAACTAAAATAGTACTTAAATTTTATTGTTATTAAATATTATATATGATTTACTTATTTTATTTAATCAATATTATATATTTAATTATTTAAATTTAACTTTTTAAAAATTTTTTTCTTACTTATTCCTTTTATCATAATCACTATTATATTTTCTTTCTTTCTTCTCACTCCTATTATCAATCATTTATTTATCTATTTATTCTTTATCTTCTTAATTCTTCTTATCCATTTTCTCTTTTGCATCCTTCTATAATTTCTCATTTCTTTCCCTCTCTTTTGCTTTTTTATTTATTAATTTATCTCATTTATGTTCTCCAATTTCTTTTCTTTTTTGAAATCATCTCTCATCACTCTTAGTTATTTATTTCCTGTTTATGGTCTGTTATCAATTTGTGACTTTTTTCTCTTAGAAAATAATTGTCTCCATCTCCTTAACCTATTTTTCAACATATAAGGTAATACTATTTAAGAAATATCACATGTTTTATTGTTTAACATGTATAATAGTTTTTTACAAATATATATTTTTTTCATAATTATTAAATAATTTAATTTATTATTTAAAGGAAAAGTAATATAATATAAAAAATATTACATATTAGTAATGGCAACTTTATCAAAAATAATAACCTATATATTTTTTATTAATATATATAAATAAAATATTGATATTATATAATATTATAATATGTATAATAAACATCAAATGTTTTTAAAAAGGTCATAAATTAGATAATTTATAAAACTTTAGAAACTATTCATTATCTTAGATGCTCATAACAAAACTTTGATTTTTTTGTCATATGTTTGCATGTGCTACTCATTCAATATTATGGCACATCATGTGATATACTCAAATAATAACTTTAACTTAGTTCAAGAGAGAGCAAAATAACCCAAATAAATTATAATAAATTATAATTAACATATCATAATAATTGAATGTATATGATGTGCATAGAATCTTTTGAAAAAAGGAATAGTATATTATAGAATATTTAAATTTTAAAATTATATTATTAATGTTAAATATTATCTATTTTTATTGTCTACATTATATCATAGAAATATAATATATTAGAATAATTGTATTATTTTTAAATAATTTATTTTCATAATTTAATTAAAAAAAATATCATATTAAATTAAAAATCAAAATATTTTACTAAATATTATACATTAAAAACTTTTATATTTAATAAATATTATGAATTTATTTTTTAATATTCATCTTTTATTTAATT
This sequence comes from Vanilla planifolia, assembly GCA_023846275.1. NCBI lineage: Eukaryota > Viridiplantae > Streptophyta > Magnoliopsida > Asparagales > Orchidaceae > Vanilla > Vanilla planifolia. Next base: position 268,608 of record JAIUJO010000367.1, read on the forward strand.
ATTTCTTAAACCTTTTTTATTTTAACTCAATATCTGTCATATTCTCTCAATTTCTTCTCCTCTATTTTCATTCTCTTATTTCAGTCTTCACGCTTCATCTCCTTATAATTTTCTTGGCCTCTCCATCTCTCGTATTTATCATTCATTACTTTCTTATTTCTCCCTCTTTTCATAATTATTTATAGTTTATATCTTATTTATTTTCTTTTTTTCTTCTTAATTAAAATGTCTAACCTCTCTGTAATTATTTTTTCTCTTATTAATCTTTTAATTTCTATCCACCTTCCAAGGATTAATTATCTCCATCTCAAATATCTTTTTGTAGCATATATCTAAGAAATCTCTCATTCTGTAAAGTTTAATATATAACATTTATGCTAAATGTAAATTTTATTATTTATATTTTTACCTAGTTTAATCATTTATTTATAAAAATGATAACATAGTAGTAAAAAATGTAATTTATTAATGTCGACTTAATAATAAATAATAGTTTATATATATTTTTATTAATTTTATATAAATAAAACATTGGTATTGCAAAATAATATGACATGTATAATTAGCATAAAATTTATTCAAAAGTGTATATACTTGATAATTTAGAGAATTTTAGAAATATTTTATTATATTTAAAAAATTAATCACGCAACTAAAATATTTTTTCTTTTTGGTACATATGCGACCACACTAACATCATAGAATTCGATTTGTAATATTAAATTTAGATATCAATTACATAATATTAAGTTAATAATCATAACATTGTCTAAATATTTCTAAAATTTTATTACAATAATAAACCTAAAATTGCTTTATATTTTTTTATTATTAAGTATTATAAATTATTTTCTTAATATATTTAATAAATGTTAAAAATTAAATTATTAAAATAATAAAATATTTTTAATTTTTTTTTAATGTGATAAAATATAATTAACAAATATAAATATTATTTAACATTAATAATAGAATTTTAAATTTTTTATTCTATATCAAATATTTTTATATTTAAATTACTATACACATAATATATACATGTTATTATAAAGATTAATTAATTATAATGTTTAATAATTCATATAAGATATTTTGCTCAATATTAAACTAAATGGAAGTTCTTATTTTTCTATAGCATATGATGTGTCATATTTAATATTATATGAAATTAAGAATAAGGTTATTAAGTCATTATTAAAAATAAATTACAAAATTTGTAATTATAAATAACAATTTATAAGAATTTTTTTAATATTGACATGTAAGCATTATTTATCAACCATTACAAAAAAAAACATTGAAAACAAATGTGAAATCTTAGGACTTCTCAAGTGGTCACCAATCATAATGCTATTATCACATAAGCATGCTTAACTTCGGAGTTCTGATAAGATCTATTACCATAATATTTGTGTTGTTATGAATAGGAAAAAAGTTGAAGTTGTGTAGTTAGCCTTTAAGAGAATGAAAAATTTCTAAACTTTTTCAAATTAACTAATATATGCACCTTTAAAAATATTTTGGCTTTATCAATATCACATATATAATTAATAAAAAAATTATATAGTGTAATTTTTTATGATATAGATATTAATAAATAATATTTTCTAATATTATGTTACCATTCTTATAGATAAGAAATTAAATTACTTAATAAATATAAGTTAAAAATATATATTTATCAAAAGTATTATATATTAAACAATGTAGAACAATAGTTTTCATAAATATTGTTTTTTAGTTTTAAACTTAAAAAAACTTAATTATTTAAAAATAATACAATTATTCTAATATATTATATTTATATGAAATGATATAGTTAATAAATATCCATAATACTTAACATTAATGATATAATTTTTAATTTTAATATTTTGTTGCATAATATTTCTATATTTTAATTATTATATGAATAATATATATGCTATTAAAACATAAATTAATTATAATTATTATAATTCATATAAGTTATTTTGCTCTATATTTAATTAACTTAAAGTTATTATTTTATTATATCATATTATTTCCCATTTATATTATTACATAAAATTAACAGTAAAATTATATAGTTATTATTAAATATTAACTACAAAAATAGTAATTGTAAATAATCATTAATTAGAATTTATTTTTTTTCACATTACCTTGTAAAAATTAATTATCGATCATTAGGAAATGGATATATTGAAAAAAAATACAACATGATGACTTCTCAAGAGATCACTAATGAACATGCTACCCTCACCCAAGCATGCTCAACATTTTAGTTCTAGTAAGATGTACTACCATAATACTGGTGCGATCACAAATGCGGCATAAGGCAAAACTTAAAGTTTTGTTGTTAATATTTAAGAAAATGAACAATTTCTAAAAACTTTTTAAAATATCTAATATTAGTACACTTAAGAACATTTTCTTCTTATTATATAGAATATTATATAATAAATAGACATCACAAGATAATATTTATCAACAATGTATTACTGTTTGTATAGATAAGAATTAAATTAATTTATCAAAAAAATAAATAAATATTAAATATTTATCAAAATTATTATTTATTAAACAATCAAACATAAGAGTATTCTTAAATATTACGGATTTATGTGTTATAAAGAAATGATAGAAACAAAGTAAAATATTCTCTAAGAGAGAGAAACTCATAAATTAATAAAATAAAAATATAGATATAAATATCAGTAAAAAAATATGAATGATTATTTAATAATTATAAAAATAAAAGAAACAGTATAAGAGAGATAGAGAGCAAATAAAAAAGTAAAAGAGAGGAATAAGAAATTGGAAAAATATTGAGATAGAGACCAAGAAGAGCATCAGAATATAACAAATAAAAAGATAAATGAAAGAATGTTAATTAAAGTGGGCAAGAAGGTAAAACTAACTTATAATAATTATTAAATATAATATGTAAAAACTAAATAATAATTAATAATAAAATTTAACACTTATTGAGTTTTTTCTATTTTGAAATATTAAAACTATTTATATAATAATTTCACAATTCATTTAATATTATCTTTTTCAATAAAAAATAAAAAAATATTAATTCAATAATGAAAATTGTAATTATTCTAAAAAATTATCTTTATATGATTTCAAATAGATAATAAATATTAATAACATTTAACATTAATGATATACTTTTAGATTATTAATATTTAATAACAAAATATAATTATATTTAAAAAATTCTATGGATACTATTTACATACCGTTATAATGATAAACATTTTGTAATTTACTATAATTAAAATAAGTTATTTTTCTCAATCTTAAAGTTAATAATAGATATTCTTTTAATTTATCACATGATATGTGTTATTTATTACTGTATGAAATTTATTATAATTACAAAAATTTATTGTTAATAATTAATTACTTAAATGATAATTATAACTATCATTTATAATAATTTAATTTTTTGACCTTAATATCATTTTAAAATCAATTATCATTCATTAGAAAGAGGATTGCTATTAAAACATATTTGCAACGTAAGAACTTCTAAAGAGGTCACCCATCCTAATACCACACTCATCCTAGAATGCGTAACTTTGGAATTCTAATAAGATCGCATACTCTAATACTAGCACAATTGCAAATGCAAAAAAAATGACAAAATATCGTTGTTTGAGTTTTTTAACCTAATGAACCATTTAAAAAATATTTTAATAATATTTTTTATAAATGTCTTACCATGATCACATATGCTCTCTTTTATAGATTAGTTATCTCTATTCCTATTACCTCTTTTCTAACACATCAATTAATAATATTTAAAAAATATCTAATCTTGTAAAGTTTAATATCTAATATTTATGATAAACATATATTTTATTATAATTTTATATTAAAAAGTATAATATTACTATATTTATAAAATTCTATATAGGGCATTTGTATATTATTATAAACATAAATTTATTATAATTTATTATGAGTAATATAAGTTTTTTTTCATTAATATTAAACTATGTTAAAGCTATTATTTTATTATATCATATTATATGCTATGTTTATTATTTTATACATTTAATAGCAATGTCATAAAGTTATTATTAAAAATTAATTACTAAAATTATAATTAAAAATAATAATTTATTTTTTAAAAACATTAACATGTTACAAAATTTAATTATCATTCATTCGATAAAGTAATGCTTTGAAAACATTTTTATAGCATAAGGTATTCCCAAGAGCTCACCATCTCAACATTACTCCAGCTCAGGCACACTAAACTTTAGATTTCTAAAGAGATTAACTCGTATAATGTTGGTTTGGATGCCATATGCATACAAAAGATAAAATGTCATAGTTGTGTGATTTTTTTAAAATATATTGAGCAATTTCTATTTCTAGAGATTCTTAGATTGTCAAACTTATACACTTTTAAATAAAGTCTATGACTACTATATATATCATAACATTTTCCAATAACAAAATGTTTTTCATATAAATAATTAAAAAATTACATAAACAATTATTTTCAATTGAGTAGATATTAATACATGAGATGTTTTTTGATTTTGTTATGATTGTTATAAATAAAAAATTAAAATGTGTAATAAATAGAAATAATAAAATTTTATGTAATAAATATTACATATTAAAATTTAGAAATTCAAAGGTTTTTTGCATTTAATTAATGAACTAAAAAAGAGATGGCAGAGAAAGAGATAACTAATTTATAAATGTTACAAAGAAAGTTAAAAATTAATAAGAGAAGCAAGGGAAAATTAAATTATAAAGAGAGATGAGAGATGATTTAATGAAGAAAAAAATAAATAAGTAAAAGAGAAATAAATAACAAAATGAAGAATAAAAAAGAAGAGGAAGATGCCATGAAAAACATGAAGAGATAGAGGCTGAAGAAAGAGAGAGAATGTGAGAGAAACTTAGATAAAGGTAAAAAAGTGTGAGAAAAAATTAAATAAATGTTAAACCATAGTTATTAAACATGTAACATTTATTAAATATAACTTTCATTTATAATATTTAATTAAAATGAAAATTTATTTTTCATTAGTATTATTTTAAAATATTAAAATTATTTTAAAAATAATTTTTCTATTAATTTTATATTATGTAGTTAATAATAAAATAAAAAAGCTATTTAATTAAAATATTATAATTTAAATAATATATTATACTAATGTGATGTAATATTGATAACAAATATAAATAAAATTTAATATTAATAATATAATTTTGCAATTTTTAATATTGTATAACATTATATTTTTATATTTAAATAAATCCATGCACTACATAAACTATTATAAATATAAATTAATTCTAATTTTTGAGGATTCATATAGATAATTTTTTTCAATATTAAACTAAATTAAAGTGATTATTTTATTATATCATATGATGAACTCCAACCGATGCATGCTTAATGTTGGAGTTGTAATTATATCGATCATCCTATTGCTGGTGCGGTCGATCATGCATCAATAAGAAAGAAAATAAAAATCGTATTGTTTTCTTTTAAGATAATGAATAATTTTTAAAATTTTTTAAATTATTAAAAAATATTTTTTATGTTTGTTTTATTCATAATTTTCATAATATCAAAATTATATTTATATATAATTAATAAAAATTTATTTAAGCTATTATTTTTTATAACATTAACATTAATCATAATATTTTTTTAAATAAAAATTTAAATTGCTTAATAAATATAAATAAAAAGAATATATTTATCAAAGATACTTTATGTTAAACTATGAAAGACAATAGATTTCTTAAATATCATTATTTTATGTGTTCAAATAGTGCTAATAGAGGAAGAGAAAACTAATACTATTTGAGAGAGAAAGTCACAAATTTGTATTAGGAAAATAAATTGGACAAAAATAATAGAGAGAGATGAGAGATGATTAAATAAAATGAAAAAAAAGAATAAAGAAGAGATAGAGAGAATAAACAAAAAAGTAAAAAATAAGAATGTGGAGAAAGATGGAAGGGAGGGAATCAAAGAAGAATATAAGGAGATAATCAATGAGAAAAAAAAATAAAGTTTTATAATAAAAGTTAGAAGGAAGCGGGAGAATGTAAGAGACATTATGATAATGAGAAAAATGATAAAAAAAATTATTTTAATAAAAAAATAAAATTTAATAACTAAACCTATAATATTTTTTTAATATAATAACTAAATCATATATAATATTTAAGAATAATGAAGTACAAATACGTTTTGAGGTTTATTATTATTTTAAAACATTAAAAATATTTACAAAATATTATGAATTATTGTTTAATATTATCTTTTTGAAAAATAAAAAATTAAAAAAAGTTAGTTAAATAATAAATATGTTAGTTTTTCAAATATATTTTTATTTTTAATGTATCATAGATTTTAAATATAAATAAATCTTAAGAATAATAACATAATTTTTGAGTTCTTATTTTTTGTGATATAATATTTTCAATATTTAGAAAACTTTGTGCATAGAATAAATATGCTACTATAAAAAATTATTAATTATAATTAATTATAATTTATATAAGGTATTTTGATCAATAATAAACAAAATTAAAGTTTTTATTTTATTATATCATATGATGCATCATTTTTATAATTATAAAAATTTAACAATAATATTATAAAACTATAATAAATATTAATAACAAAAATGGCAATTATGAACAATCATTTATAGGAATTTTTTTTAATGTTAATATGCAAAAATTAATTTTCATTAACTAGAAGGAGTGTTATGAAAAAATATCTACATTTCTAGAATTTTGTGTTGCAATATCAATATTTTATTCCTAAAAAGTAAACAAAAAAATGACAAACTATTATTTTTATTATGTAGGCTTAATACATGAAAAGTTTTTACCTTTATTTGATCATTCTTATAAATAAAGAATTAAGTCATGTAATTATTATAAAAACTAAAAAATATATTTATCAAATATTCAAAATGAAAGATTTATTAAAAATATTAATATCAAAGGGGCGTGGCATAACTTAATCAAGTGAGAGATAACTAATCTATAAAAGATAAAGAGAATCTCAAAAATTAATAAAGGCAAAATAAATAAAAATATAGTTATAGAGAGAGATGAGAGATGATTTAATGAAGAAGAAAAGAAAAAAGGAACAAAAAGGAGATAGAGAGAATAAATAAATAAATTAAAGATAGAGAAATAAGAAAATGAGAATGATAAAGGAGAGAGTGTCCACAAAAAATATAAGGAGATAAAGAGTGATGAGTGGAATAAGGGAATAATAATAAGAGAAAAGAAAATAAGAGAATGTGGCATATTCAAATAAAGAGAAAAAAACTATGAGAAATAGTTAAACAATAGTAAAATCTTAATAATTAATATTATAAAATTTATTTAATATAATAAAATAGCTTTATATAATAATTAATAAAAATTATAAATAAATTTCTTATTTTTTTTGTTATTTAGAATATTACAAATATTTAAAGAAAGTTCTTCCTACAGTAAAGTATTTCTATATTTAAGAAATTCCAACAACAACATATACATACTATAATAAAAATAAATTAATTCTAATTTAAAGTAATTCATATTAGTTGTTTTGCTCAATATTTAACTAAATTAAAGTTATTATTTACTTATATCATACAATATGCCATATTTATTGTTATAAAAAATTTATTATAACATTATAAATTTATTATTAGAAATTTATTGCAATAATAGCAATTTTAAAAAATAATTTATAATAAGTTATTTTTTTAATTCATTAAGTTGTAAAAATTAATTATCATTCAATAGAATATAAAATTCTATAATAAAATATGTGTAATATAAGGACTTCTAATGAGGTCACACATCCCAATAGTAGTCTTGCATAAGCATTCTTAATTTTGTAGTTCTAATGAGAAAAAATGCCATAATGTTGCTTTGGTCACATATGCATCCATAGGACAAAAACTTGAAGTTGTGTTGTCAAACATTAAGACTATGAAAAATTTGAAAAATTATATAAGTTATTGAATATATGCCCTTTTTAAGAATATTTTATGCTGATTATATATGTTATAATATTTCATAATATAAATATTATATATATAATAAATAAATAAATTATTTTGTAAGTTATTTTTTATAACAGACATTAATATGCAAAAAAAAATTTACATTATTTTATTAATCCTGTAAATAAAAAATAATATAAATTAATAGATATAAAATAAATATACAAGTATTTATCAAATGTATTATATATTAATCTATACAATGAAAGAGATTGTTCAAATATTATTAATTTCTATATTGAGAAATTGATGATGGTGACAAACATAACTATTCTATATGAGAGAAAAGTTACAAATTAATAATAAAAAATAGAGATTAAAATAATAATATTGAGAGATGAGAAATGATGTAAGTAATTAAAAAGAAAATTAAGAACATAAAAGAGATAACAAGACAAAATAAAAAAGAAAAAGAGAGAAATTTGAAAAGAGAGAATGATAAAGGAGAGTGTTCAAGAAGATTATAAAGAAAAAAAGAATGAAAAGATTAAAAAATAAATAATAGTACGAGTGAGAAGAACAATCAAGTATGTGAGAGACAATGTGATAAAGAGAAAAAGATAGGAAAATAATTTAATCAAAAGTAAATTTTAATAATTAAAAAATATAAAATTTTTGAGATTTATTATTATCTATTATATTAAAATTTTAAAAATAATAATATCACTATTAATTTGATATTTTTGATATATTAAATTAAAAATTATAATTAAAAAATAATTATTATAATATTCAACATCAATAATGTAGTTGTTGATTTCAAATTTTTTATAATGCAATATTTCTATATCTATAAACTTATATGCATTACATATATGCATATGATAGACAAATTAACTCTAATTTATTATAATTCATATAAGTTATTTTGGTTAATGATGTATTAAATTAAAGTTATTATTTTGTGATATCATCTTATGTGTCATATTTATTATTATATAAAACTGACAATAATCTTATAAAGTTATTATTAAATAATTTTAATAAAAATTGTTACTATAAACATTCATTTATAAGAATTTATTTTTTGATAATATTAAACCATTGTAAGAGTTAATTATCATTAATTAGAAAATGGAATATAATGCAAAAATATGTGCAACATAAGAACTTCTCAAGAGGTCACCAATCCAAATACAATTAATAACCAAGCTTGCTTAACTTTTGAGTTCTAAGGAGATCTAGTGCCATACTACTAGTGTGGTCACACATGCATATATATGACCAAATTTTTTTAACTTTCATGATAAAAAAATTTCATAAATTTTCTAAAAAATCTTGTACTTTTTTAAAAAATTATGCTTATTATATATGTTATAATATTTTATAATATTAATATTTGATTTATATATAATTATTTAAAGAATTATGTAGACTATTTTTTTTATAATGTAGATGTCAATATGTAGAATTTTTTTACATATGATTCGCATTCCTATAAATAAGAAATTAAATTTTCTAAATAGTAAAAAAATATATATTTATAAAAAGTGCTATATATTAAACTATGCAACATGAGACATTTTTTAAATATTATTAATTTATGTGTTGAAAAAGATATGTGGACATAGATAAGTACTCTCTAAGAGAGAGAATGTGACAAATTGGTAAAAACAAAATAGAGTAGAAAATAATACCAAAGAGATGCATGATGATTTAAAAATAAAGAGAATTTTGAAATATTATTAATTTTTTAAAAATAAAATGTTGATTCTATAAAATATGATGACATATATAAAAGGCATAAAATTTTTTTAAAAAGTATATATATTAGAATTTGTTACCACAGTTGCATTATGGTTTTTCATTTCGTTAGAACTCCAATGTTAAGCATGCTTGGGTACAAGCAGGATAAGGATGGTTGACATTTTAAGAAGTCCTTGTATTGCACATAGTTTTTCACATCATTCTATTTTTTTAATGAATGATAAAAAATTTTTACTTGTTAATTTCATATAAAAACAAATATGATACAACATATAACAATAAAAACAATAATTTTAATTTAGTTTAACATTAGGCAAAATGTCCTATATTGATATAAATGAATTAGAATTTATTTATGTTCATAACAGTATATCTATGTTGTGGATAATTGCTTTAAATATAAAAGTATTATAGTATAAAATATTAAAAACCTAAAATTATATTAGTAATGTAAAACATTATTTTTTTTATCCATTGTATATGATATAAATATAATACAATAAAATAATTTTTTTTATTTTTTAATTGAATTAATTATTTTTATTTGAACATGAAAATTATAAAATAAAACTAATAGCCAAAATGAGCTTCACATATTTGAAATATTTTAAAATAATATTAATAAATTTATTTTTTATGAAATTTTATATATAACCAACTTGTTATATTAAATAAATATCATAAGTGTAATTATAATAATTTAACTTTTATTTAATTACCACTATTTTTTTCTCTTTATCATAATATCTCACTTTCTGTCACCTTTTTCATTTTTATTTTATCACTCTCGTATTTCCCTCTTCATTCTCTAACTTATATTTCTCTTGATCTCTCTCTCATTTATCCTTCTTTATTATCTCATTTTTCCCTCTTTTGCTTATTTATTTATTCTCTTTATCTCTTCTATGTTCTCTCTTTCTTTTCTTCTTCATTAAATCACCTCTCATCTCTCTTAATAATAATTTTTTTCTATATTTTGCTATTATTAATCTTTAACTTTCTCTCTCTCTTGTTGAATAGTTATCTTTCTCTCTTTTATTTCTTTTTTACCCTATATGTTAATAATATTTAACAAATCTCTTATTTTATAATATCTAATATATAATATTTGTTATAAAAGTATATTTTATTATTTATATTTTTGAAATAATATAATTTTTTATTTCAAATAATTATAGCATAATGTCAAAAAGTCACGTGTTATTGTTCACTAAAGAGAAAAGTTTATATAATTTTTCATTCATTTTATATAAATAAAATTTTGATATTTGGAAATATTATGACATATATAATTAACATAAATTTTATTCAAAAGTGTATATGCTTGATAATTTAAAAACATTTAGAAATAGTTCACTATATTTAAAACAATAATCACAAAACTACGATTTGTTGTCTTTTGTATCAATGTACGACCACAGAAGCATGCTTAAAGAAGAGTAGTAGTTGAATTGGAGGTCTTGTGTTGTAGATATTTTTTTAATGTATTCCTTTTTCTAATGAATGATAATTAATTTTTACATGTTAATTTAAATAAATTTTAATGAATATTTATTTGTAATTAAATTTTTGAAATTATTTTTTAAATAATATTGTTGTTAATTTCATATAATATTATATATTAGAAATCATATAATATATAATAAAATAAGATCTTTAATTTAGTTTAATATTTTAAAAAAAATTTATATAAATTATTATAAATTATAATTAATTTATGTTTATAATAATATATATGCTCTCTATAAATCCTTTCAAATATACTAATATTACGTTATTAAATATCAATAATAAAAAATTATATCATTAATACTAAAAATTATTTATTTTTATTATTTATAATACATCATATATAGATAATAAATTAAGATAATTGTTATATTTATTATTTACATAACTTTTTACTTTTAAGTATGAAAAAAAATAATATGTAATTAATAATTAAAATATTCTCTAAATATTTTTAATATTCTAAAGTGATCATGAACTAGTAAATGTTTATCAACTTTATTATTATTAAATTTATATTCTATTTATATATTTTATTGAATAGATATTATATATTTTATTATTAAAATTTAATTTTTAATAAATGATTTTTCTTACTTTTTTTTTATCATAATGCTTCTCACACTCTCCCTCTTCCTTCTCACTATTATTACCATTATTTCATTTTTATCTTTAATTTTAATCTCAACATATTTTCTTGGCCTTTGTCTCATTTATCATACTTTACTTTCTTATTCTCTCTTTTACATTTTTTATTTATTCTTTTATGTCTTTTATGTTTTCTTTTCTCTTTTCCTTTTTGTTAACTAATCACTTATCCTTCTCTAATACTATTTTTCCCTCTTTTTTGTTATTATCAATTTTTTATGCTTTCTCTCTCAAAGAAATGATATCTTTCTCTATATCATCCCTTTTTCAACATATAAACTAATAATATTTAAGAAATCTCTTATGTTCATAGTTTAATATGCAATAATTTTAATAAATATATTATTTTTTTTTATATTTATTATTTAATTAATGTTTTTCTTATGAGAAAAATAATATAATAAAAATAATCTTATATATTAACATAAACATTGTAAAAAAAATTATAGTGAACTTTTTATAAATTATACTTAAATAATATATTGATATTACAAAATATTATAACTTATATACAAACAATAAAATATTTTCAAAACTACATATGCTGAATAATAAAAAAATTTTAGAAATTATTCATTATCTTAATAGCTAACAACACAACTTTGATTTTTTATCTTATACTTGTATCCATGACCTCACCAACATTGTGGTAGTGGATCTCATTAGAAATAAAAAGTTAAGCATTCTAGGGTACTAATAGAATTGGAATTGGTGACCACATGAGAAGTACTTATGTTGCATATATTTTTTCATAGTATTTCATTTTTCATGAATGATAATTAATTTTGACAAATTAAAAAAACATTCCTCTCAAAGATTGTTCATACATATCATTTTTGTAATTAACTTTTAATAATAACTTAATTATTAATTTGTATGATAACAAATATGGCATATCATATGATATAATATTAAAACTAAAATTTATTTTATTTCAAATTGAACAAAATAACTCTTATGAATTATTATAAATTAAAAATAATTTATGTTTATAATGGTATATAGATGTGATATATAGAATTTTTTAAAAATAGAAATATTATGTAAGAATAACTGTTATATCTATTATATAATTAACTTGTTTAATTTTAGATAACAAAAAGATAATTTTAAAATAATAATCAAAATATTTTATTATTATTTTATATAATATATAATTTCATAATTATATCTATTAAATTTTATAAGCTAAATTATTAAAATTTAATTTTAATAAAAATTTTTTATAACTTTTTCTCTTTACGATATTGTCTATTATATTCTTTCTACTCTGTCTCACTCTTAATATCATTCTCTTTTTGTCTTCTTTTTCTTTACCTCTTGAAATTCTTATTAGCCTCTCCCTCTCTTCTATCCTTCTCTACTTTTGCATATCTATCACTTTTAATTATTTATTTATTTTCTCTTTCTCATCTATGTTCTCTATTTTCTTTCCTTTTCACTAAATCATCTCTTGTCTCTCTATATTATTATTTCCATTTATATTTTTCTTGATCAACTTGTGACTTTTTCTCTAACAGAGAATAATTATCTTTATCACTATCATCTCATTCTCAAATCATAATTTAACAATATATAAGAAATATGTAGGGTTGCATTGTTTTATATATAATATATTGGATAAATATATATTTTTGATTTATTTATATTAAGTAATTTAAATTCTGATTTATTAAAATGATAATATAATATAAGAAAATGCTATGCATTAATGTCTATGATAAAAAAAATAACAATCTAAAAATTTTTTTAAATTATTATATATAAATACAAAATTGATATTAGGAAATATTTTGATATTCATAATAAACATAAAATGTTTTTAAAAGCTTGATATATTTCATAATTTAGAAAATTTTAGAAATTTTTCATTATCCTCATATCAAGTAAAATAACTCAAAATTTTTATCTTTTGGATGCATGTGCACCGCACTGCGTTATGGTGCTAAATCTCATTAGGACTCTAATGTTAAGCATGTTTTGGTTGGAATTGAATAGCAATGAGTGACCTCTTGAAAACTCCTGATAGTGTGCATATTTTTTTATAGCATTCGATTATCTAATAAATGAGAAATACTTCTTATATTTTAATGTTAAAAGAATCAGTTCATTTAAATGATTATTTGTAATTCCAATTTTTGTAATAAATTTTTAATACTAACTTGATAACTTTATTATCATTTTCATATAATAATAATTCTGGCACATCATATGATATATTCAAATAACAACTTTAATTTAGTTTAATTGTGAGCAAAATATCAATATTAATTATTAAAAATTAGAATTAACATGTACTTCTAATAGAATGCATATGTTATGCATGAAATTTTTTATATATTGAATATTACAATTTAAAACATTCTAATTCAAAAATTATATTATTAACATTAAAAATTGTTTATATTTATTATTTGCATTACATCACATACATATAACATATTAGAGTAACTATATTATTTTTATAATTATTTATTTCTTTCAATTTTTTATGAATAATAATATATTAAATTAATAAAAAATTATTTTTTAAATATTAATAATATTCCAAGTAGTAATAATAATAAATTTATGTTATATTTTTAGTAAATACTACAAATGAATAACTTATTATGTTTAATAAATATTATATGTTTAATTATCAACATTTAATTTGTATTTAATTTTTTATAACATCCTTTTTGCTTTATCTCGATATCTCTCTGATCCTTTTGATTTCTCTTCTATCCTATTATCATTTTCTTATTTCTCTCTTTACCCACTATCTCGTCATATTTCTCAAGACCACTCTCTAAAATATTTCTCCCCCTTTTACTTATTTATTTATTCTCTATCTCCTCTTTCTTTCTTTTTCCTTCTTCATCAAAAGCGTATACTTTATAATAATTTAGAAAATTTTAGAAATGGTTTCTTATATTCTAAAACATAACCACAAATAGTGACATTTCGTCTTTTGTGTGCATTTGTGACCAAACCTGTATTACAGCATTGAATGACAAATAATTTTTGCATGTTAATTTTTAAAAAAAAATTATTATAAAAGATTACTTGTACATAGAATTTTAGTAGTTAATTTTTAAAAATTACTTTAGTGTTATTTTAATTTCAAGTAATAGTAAATATGGCAAATCATATGATATAATAAAAGAATAACTTCAATTTAGTTTAATATTAAGCAAAAAACTTATATTACTTACAATAAGTTATAATTAATTTATGTTTATAATAGTATATATATGTTATGTGTAAATGTTTTAATGATAGTAATATTATGCTATTAAACATTAACAATCAAATATTTTAATTAGAATATTTATTATTTAATTAACTTTTTTATTTAAGGTATGAATAATATAATATTAAATTAATTGTTATAATATTCCTTAAATTTGTTTATTGTTCTTAAAAAATAATTATACTCAAATGGTTTTTTTATTTTATTATAATTAAATATTATATATGATTAACTTGATATATTTAATAAATATCATAAGTTTACTTATTACAATGAAAGCATTGTCTCATTAGAACTTCAAAGTTATGCATGAGGTGAGAGTAATATTGGGATAGGTCACTTCTAGAGAAATATGCATCTTATATAACTTTTTATAGCATTTTTTTTCTAATGAGTGATAATTAATTTTTACATATTATTGTTTAAAAAAATTATTTATCATAAATGATTATTTTTAAGAATAATTTTAATAATTAATTTTTAATTATTATTAATTTTATTATTATTACCATCACATAATAAAAAAATAACACACATCTTATGATATAATAAAATAATATGATTTGTTTATTTTAATAATCAGTAAAATATCTTTTATTAATCATTATAAATTATAATAAATTTATATTTATAATGATATATATGTTGTGTACATAATTTTTTAAATGTAATAACATTATGTTATTTAATATTATAAATCTTAATTTATTAAATTAAATTAAAAGATTTTTTAAACTTATTATCCATTTTACATCATATTAATGTAATTTTTTAAAATAAATTTAATATTTAATTCACTTTTTGATTTCAGGAATGAATAAAATAATATTAGAGTAGTAAAAATTTTTTCTAAACAATTTTAATAATAAAAAATAAAGCAAAACTCAAATAGTTTATATATTTTATTATTATTAAATACTATATATGTTTTACATTTTATGTTTTATAAATATTATATGCCTAATTATTAAAACTAATTTTTTATTTAATATATTTCTAACTTTTTCTTACCTATCATAACGTCTCTTATATTCTCCCTGTTCCTTTGAACTCTTATTTTCATTCTTTTATTTCTTTTGTTATTTTTTATCTCCTTATATTCTTCATAGTCTTTGCTTCCTCTATCTTTTTTATTTTCTCATTTTTGTCTCTTTTACATTGTTATTTATTCTCTTCAGCACTCATCTCTCTTAATAATAAATATGACAAACATATGATATACCAAAATAATAGCTTTAATTTGGTTTAATATTAAGAAAAATAAAATATATTATCTAAAATAAATTATAGTTAGTTTAAGTTTATAATAGTTCGTACATGTTATGGATCAAAATTTTTAAATATAAGAAAATTAGTTTGCTAAATATAATAAATCTTTAATTATATCATTAATCTCGAATATTTTATATATCTTTAGTCTATCTTACAACATATAAAAATATAATGTTATAATAATTATAAAATTTATTATTTAATGAAATTTTTAATATTTTAGGAATGAAAAAATTATGTTAAATTCATAGTCAAAATATTCTATAAATATTTTTTAATAAGATAAAATAATAACAAAAACCTCAAATATTTTTTATATTTTATCATTAATAAATATTTTTTATGATTTTTATTTTAAATTTAAAAAGTAATATATATTTGATGATTAAATTTATTTTCTTAAAAGATGTTTTTTACCTTTTCCTTTTTATTATAATTTCTCTGATATTCTCTCTCTTCCATCTTAGTCCTCTTTTCATTCTTTTATATATCTCTTCATTTATTATTTCCTTATATTTTTATTAGATACCCTCTCTCATTTATCCTTTTGTCTCCTTATAGTTTTTTGTATCTATCATCAATAATAAAACATACAAATATAATATATTGCTATAATTATATTACTTTTATTATAATAAAATTTCTAATATAATATATATTATATAATATCAAATTAATAGTCAAAATATTCTTTACATTTTTGTAGTATTACAAAATAATATTAAAATTAAAAATTTTAAATTTTATTTTACTTAAATATTATATATGACTAACTTGAAATATATTTAAAAACTATTATAAGTTTAATTATTAAGATATATTAATTATTTAATTATTTCTCATACTTTTTCTTTTTGTCTTAGTAACACTCATATTTTCTCACTTTCTTCTCTCTCTTATATCCTTTTGTACATTCTCATTTCTCTCACCCTCTTTTACTTTTTTGTTTATCTCTTTATCTCTTCTATTTTTTTTTCTTTCCCTTTACATTAAATTACCTTCTATCTCTCTCTATTATGAATTTCTTCTCTCTTTTGTTTTTACCAAATTAATAATTTCTCTCTTAAAGAATATTTATCGCTATATTCATTATCTCCTTCTCAATAGATAAATTAACAATATTTAACAAATCTCTTATACAATATAGATTAATACATAATATTTTTTAAAATTTATATATATTATCATTTTTAGTTATAAAATAATTTAAGTTCTTATTTATATGAATGATAATATAATGTAAGAAATTCCTATACATTAATTTCTACATTATTAAAGGTAACAATTAATATGAATTTTTTTCTAATTACATATAACTAAAATGTTTATCCCATATAATATTATGATATACATATAACAAGCATAAAATCTTTTTAAAAAATTCATATATTTGATAATTTAAAAAAATTTAGAAATTGTTCATTATCTAAAAGGATAACAAAGAATTTTGATGTTTTTTCTTATGGTTACATGTATCACTACTCTTACATATGGCAAAGGGTCTTATTAGAACTCCAAAGTTAAGCATGCTTGGGCAAGGATATTACTGGGATGGATGAAATCTTGAGAACATCTCGTGTTGCACATACTTCTTCTTAACATTTTATTTTCTAATTAACTAGAATTAATTAAAAATCTTTTTAATATTTAAAAATAAATTCTTACAAATGACTATTCAGAATGATATAAAAAAATAATAATTTTAATCAAAATAAAATAAATGAATTAATTTATATTTATAATAGAGTACATATCTACTATATAACGTAATTTTTTAGTAAAAAATATTTTATTATAGAATATTAGAAATTAAAAATTATTTTATTAATGTTAAATGTTATTTGTATTTACCATCAATATTAAAACATATAATTAAAATATATTACAATAATTATCTTATTTTTATTATAATTAATTTTCTAATATAATATAAAATTAGTAGTCAAAATATTCTTTACATTATTGTAATATTACAAAATAATATTAAAAATGAAAATTTTAAATTTTGTTTTAGTTAAATATTATATATGACTATCTTCTTTCTATATTTAGAAATTATTATAAGTTTAATTATTAAGATATATTATTTATTTAATTATTTCTCATACTTTTTTCTCTGTCTCAATAACACTCATATTTTCTCACTTTCTTCTCTCTTATTATCATTCTTTTTTTTTTCTCTTCACTCTTTATCTTCTAATATTTTTCATGGCATTTAACTCACCTTTATCATTCATTTTTTTCTTATTTCTCTTTTAATTTTTTTATTCTCTCTATCTTCTCTATATTATATCTTTTCTTTTCTCTTTTGTTTTTTACCCGTTTTAATCTTTGACTTTCTCGATCTCTTTTGAAGATTTACTATCTCTATCTTTATTAGCTTTTTTCTACCTCATCAATTATGAATATTTAAAAAATCTCTACTTTTTTAAAGTTTAATATATAATATTTACGATAAATACTTTTTTTTAACTATGAAATAAATATCATAATGTTAAAATGACTTATGTATTAATGTCAACCTAATCCAAAAGAATAATTTATGTAATTTTTTATTAATTTTTTTAAATAAAATATTAATATTAGAAAATATTATTACATACAATGTAAACACAAATTTTATACAAAAGTGAATATGCTTGATAATTCTGAAACTTTTAGAAATTAATTACTTTATTTAGAAAAATAACTCGATAGTTATGATATTTAATCTTTTGTAGCATGGGATGTCAATAGAGCTCCAAAGTTATACATCCATGGAAAAGTGTAAGGTTGTGATGGGTGACATCTATAGAAGTCATCAAGTCCCACATTGTTTTGCATGACATTTTTTTTCTAATGAATGATGATTAATTTTTACATGTTATTTTTAAAATAGACAATTATTTTATTTTATTTTTTTGAAATTTAAATTTTAATAATTAATTTCTGATAATTATTCTATTATAGGTTTGTTTAATTTTTATACTAATAAATATGTCAAATCATAATATATTATTAAATAATAGCTATAATTTATTTTAATAATAAGAAAATTGTCTTATATTATTTGAAATAGATTATAATTATTGTTTGTTTATAATAATATATATGTCCATTGCAAAAATTTTTAAAATATAGTAATATTTGGTTTTTTAATATTAATAACATATATAATATTATTATGTTAATAATAGAATATATATGCACTGCATATTTTTTTGCATGCCAAAGTTCAAAAAATTTCATATAAATGATTGTTTATAATAACCATTTTTATTATTAATTTTTAATAATAAAATTGCAACATTAATGTTAATTTCATATAATTATAAATATAGATCATCATATGATATAATAAAGTTATAAAATTTTAATTAGTTCAATATTGAGCAAAATAACTTGTATAAATTACAAAAAATTAGAATTAGTTAATATTTATGATAGTATAAATATGTTATGCGTAGGATTTTCAAGTATTAAAATATTATAATGTAGAATATTAGAAGTCTAAAATTATATTATTCATGTTAAATATTATCCATATTTCTTATTTACATTACATCATATAAATATAATATATTTGAATAATTATAATATTTACTCTTTAACAAAATTTTTTCATATTATGTATGAATAAAATATTATTAAATTAGTAGTTAAATTATTTATAAATATCTTTTAAAATTTTAAAATAATAACAAACATGAAATAATTTTAATTCTTTATATCTAATTATTATATACTATTTACTTGTTATATTTAATTAATGTTACAAGTATAATAATTAAAATAAAATTTTTATTAAATATTTTTTTCTTTTTTTCTCCTTATCATAATATCTCTCATGTTCTCTATTTCTCCTTACTCATATTATTGTTATTTTAAATTTCTCTGTATTCTTTATCTTCTTAAATTCGTCATGGCCATTCTTTCTTATCCATCCTTTAGTTTCTCACTTGTCTCTTTATTTTAACTTTTTATTTATTCTTTTCATCTCTTCTGTGTTCTCTCCTTTGTTTTCTTTTTCTATAAATCATCTCTCATATATCCCTATTATTAATTTTCTCTTTATTTTGCTTGTCAATTTGTAACTTTTTCTCTCTTAGAGAATAGTCATCTCTATTTCCATCTCTTTTAAACAAATAAATTAATAATGTTTAAGAAATATCTTATGTTGCATAGTTTAATATTTAATATTATGTAAAATTTGTATATTGTTATTTATATTTTTTAAGTAATTTAATTTCTTATTTATATGAATGATAGTATAGTATAAAAGTTTTATGTATTAATGTCAATGTTATAAAAAATAACAATCTATACAATTTTTTATTCATCATATAACAATAAAATTTCAATACTATAAAATATTACAGCATATATAATAAGTATAAAATATTTTTTAAGAAATACATATATTAGATAATTTAGAAAAGATTTGAAATTGATCATTATTTTGAAGCCAAACAATGTAACTTTGATTTTTTGTCATACACTAGCATGTGGAACCATACCAACATTATAGCATTAGTTCAAGCTAGAACTCCAAAGTCAAGTGTGTTTGAGTGAGAGTAGTATCAGGATGGTTGACTCCTCAAAATGTTTTTTTATAACACATTTCTTTCATTAAATTCTTTTTTTTAATGAATGATAATTAATTTTTACAATAAATTGTAAAAATAATTCCTATAAATTAGTATTTATAATTATCATTTTTGTAATTAATTTTTCATATTTTTTAATGACATTATTAATAATTTTATATAATAATAAATATGGCATCATATAATATAATAAAATAATAACTATAATTTTATTCACTTTTGAGGAAAATATCTTATACTAATTAAAATAAACTTTATTCAATTTATGTTTGTAATAGTATGTACATGTTCTCCATAGGATTTTTAAATATTGAGATATTATATTATAGAATATTAAAAATCTAAAATTATATTATTAATGTGAAATATTGTTTGAATTTATTATCGATATAACATTATATAAACAAAATAGTTTGGAATAACTATAATATTTTTTATTTAATTAACTCTTTTATGTTAGGTTTTAAAAACATAATATTAAATTAATAGTCATAATATTCTCTAAATAGTTTTATATTTTTAAATAATAATAAAACTAAATTGGTTTCTATAATTTATTATTCTAAAATATTATATATTGTTTGCTTATTTGATTTAATAAATATTATTATTTTTAATTATTTAAATTTAATTTTTATTAAATTATTTTTAATCTTTTTCCTCTTTGTCGTAATTTCTCTAATAATCTCTCTCATTATTTTTGCTCATAACATCATTCATAGTTCTTGTCTCCCATTCTTTATCTCATATTTATTTTGGCCTCTATGTCCTTTATCCTTCTCTATTTTCTTTTTTCTCTCTCTTTTAATTTTTTATTTATTCTCAGTGTCTTCTTATGTGTTGTCTTTTATCTTTTTATTCTCACCCTTTGAAAATAGTTCTTTGTCTCTATCATCTCTCTTTCAAAACATAAGTTAACCTTATTTAAGGAATATGTTATGTTGCATAGTTTAATATAAACTATTTTTGATAAATATGTATTTCTTATTTATTGTTTCTAAAATATTTTAATTCTTTTTATAAGAATTGTGAGATAATAAAAAAAGATTTTTTATTAATATTTATGTCATAAAAAATAATAGTCAGTAAATTTTTTACTAACTATATAGTAATAAAATGTTGATGATATGAAATATCATAATAAATATAAGAAGAATAAAATATTTTGAAAAGTATATTTGTTTGATAATTTAGAAAATTTTAGAAATTTTTTGTTAAATTTGAAGATAACAACACAAGATATCCATGCATGTTTCACCATATTGCATTATAACATTTGATCTTAATTGAACACCATATTTAGGCATGGTGGGCAATATTTGTTTTAAGATATGTGTCTTCTTGAGAAGCCTTATTATTATTAACAATTTTTTATAATTACAATTTTTGTAATTAAGTTTCCATAATAATAAAATAAAACCTTTAGCTTTGTTCATTATTTTTTGAAATAACTTATATTAATTATAATAAACTAGAATTAATTTATGTTTTATAATAATATATGTATATGCTCTACATGACATTTTGAAATATAGAAATATTATATTATAAAATATTAGAAATCTCAAAATTGTATTGTTATTGCTGAATATTATATTAATTATTATAAATATTATATTTCTTAAATATAATATATATGAAAAATTATATTATTTTTAATATAATTAAGTTTTAATTTTAATATGAATAATATAATTTTTAACTAAATATAAAAATATATTTCAAATATTTGTAATATTCTAAAATAAAAAGATAATGCTTTATTTTTATCAGAACATTGTATATAACTAACTTATTCTATTTAATAGATATTATAATTTATAATTTAATTTTCTATTTAATTATTTCTAACTTTTTTCCCTTTATCTCAAATATCTCTCACATTTTCTCACTTTCTTCTCTCTCCTATTATCATTCCTTAATTTTTTTTTCACTCTCTATCTTCTTATATTTTTATGGCCTCTCTCTCCCTTAACTTGCTCTATTTTCTTATTTTTCTCTCTTTTACTTTTTTGCTCTTGCTATCTCCTCAATGCTATCTCGTTCCTTTTCTTCTTCATTAGAACTCCAATGTTTAAGCATGCTTGGGCTAGAGTAGTATTGGGATGGATAACCTCTTTGGAAGTTCTCGTGATTTACATTTTCTTTTATAGAATTTCTTTTTCGAATGAATAATTATTAATTTTTATATGTTAGACATATTGAAAAAATAAATTTTTATAAACTATTATTTTTTATTAAAGTTTTAGTAAATATTTTTTAAAATTACATTATAATATTATTATTAAATTCATATAATAATAAATATGGTGAATCATATGATATGATAAAATAAAAACTTTAATTTCGTTTAATTTGGAGCAGAATAGCTTATGTTAATCATAATAAAATAAAATTAATTTTAATTTATAATTCTATTTATATGTTATGTATAGAGTTTTTTTTAAATAAAATAATATTATGTTATTAAATATTAATAATTTAAAGTTATATCATTAATAGTGAATATAATTTATATTTGCTATCTATGTTACATCATATAAAGAGAATATATTAGATTAATTTTCATATTATTATTCAATAAACTTTTCATTATGTATGAAAAAAAATAACCTTAAATTAATTATCGAAATACTCTCTAAATATTTTTAATATTTTCAAATCATAACAAAACTTAAATATTTTTTATATTTTATTATTATTAAATATAATATAATAATTATTATTTATATCAGCTAAATATTATAAGTTTAACTATTAAATTTTAAATTTTATTAAATTTTGTCTCTATCTTTTTCTCTTTAACTATCTCTCATATTCTCTCTCTAACTTCTCAATTTTATTATCATTCATTTTTTTACTCTTCATTCTTTATCATTTTATACTCATCATGGCCTTCCTCTCTCCTACTTCATTCTTTAATTTTCAATTTCTCTCCCTATTTTACTTATTTTTTTTATTCTTTTTATTTCTTTTATGTTCTCACTTTTGTATTCTTTTGGCTAAATCATCTCTCGTTTGTCTGTATTATTATTTTCTTCTTTATTTTTTTATTATCAATTTTTAACTTCTTATCTCCCTTAAAAAGTAATTATTTCTATTTTTATAAGCACTTTCTCAGTACGTAAATAAATAGTATGTAGTAAGTCTTACATTTTGCAAACTTGAATATATAATATATTTATTAAATTTAAAATTTATTTTTATATTTATTAAATAATATTATTTCTTATTTATAAGAATGATAATATAATATAAGAAAATCTTTCACATTTATATCTACATATTAAAAAATTGTCAAAGTAATTATTTATTAATTATATATAATAAAAATATTGAACTCATAAAATATTATGAAATGTATAATATTTATAAAATTTTAATCAACACTTAATTTGTTAGATAATTTGGAAAATTTTTTATATTACTCATTATCTTAAGGGCTAACAACACAAATCTAATTTTTTTTATGTGTGCATTAGCAGCCACACCAAAAATGTAGCAGGAGATCTTAATAGAAGTCCAAAGTTAAGTATGCTTTGTTAATAGTATTTGGGATTGAATACACCTTGAAAAGTTCTATATTACACATATTTTTTATAGCATTTCGCTTTCTTAGGAATGATAATTACCTTTAACATGTTAATGCTACAAAAACTAAATTCATATAAATAACTTATTATAACATTTTTTTGTAAAACTATTTTAATAATAAATTTGTAATATTATTGTTAATTTCAAATAATAATATATATGGTACCTAATATAATTTAATAAAATAATAATTTTTAATTAGCTCAAATTTAAGAAAAATAAGTTATATGTATTATAATAAAATAGAACTAATTTATTATAATAATAATATATATATATAGTAATTCAATTTTTTTGAATAAAGAAATAAAATATTATAAAATATTACAAATCCAAAATTATATTATCAATAATAAATATTATTTATATTTATTGACAATATTATATCATATGCTATGTTTTTCAATTTTATGTTTCAAAAAGATAATATTAAATTAATAGTCTAAATATCTTGTAAATGTTTTTAATATTTTAAAATAATAATAAAATTTAAATAACTTTTATAGATATTATTCTTTTATATATTGCATATTATTTACTTATTGTGTTTAACAAATATTATAAATTTAGTTATTAAAATTAAATTTTTATAAATTTTTTAATCTTTATTTCTTGCCATAATTTTATTCATATTCTCTTTTTTCTTTTTTTCTTATTATTATTCTTTCTTTTATCCCTTCATTAATTATCTCTTTTTATTCTTTTTGGCCTCTCTCTCTTCTTTTCTTCTCTAGCTTCTCATTTCTCTCTCTCTCTCTCTCTCACTTTTACTTATTTTGAATATCTCTTTTATGTTCTCTTTATTATTTTCTTTTTTTAAATCAACACCCTTATCTCTCTACTATAATTTTTCTCTTTAGTTTTATATTAATTTGTGTATTTCTCTCTCTTAGAGAATAATTATCTCTTTTTACAATCTCTTTTTCAAAAAAAATTAATAATAATTAATAAATCTCCCATGTTATAATGTTTAAAATATAATATCATTGATAAATATATCTACAAATTTATTTATTTATTTATTTATTTAATTTTTATTTATAGTAATAATAATGCAATATAACTATAAAATATTTTTAGTTTATAAATTTTTTATTAACTATATATAAATAAAATATTGTTACCATTAAATATTATATCATATATAATAAGTATCAAATTTTTCTAAATGTGCATATACTGCATAGTTTAGAAAACTTTTTAAACTACTTATTATCTTATAGGTTAACAACACAAATTTGATTTTGTCTTATGCATGCCTATGCAACCACACCAGCATTATGGGAGTTAATCTCTTTAGAACTCCAAAGTTAGGCAATCTTGGGTGAGTGTATTAGGGTTAGTCAGCTCCTAAGAAGTCTTCATGTCGCATGTATTTTATTATTTCATTTAATTTTCTAATAAATTTTATTTAATTTTTACATATTAATATTAAAAAAAATAATTTGTCATAAAGGATTATTTATAATTAGAATTTTAATAATTGATTTACAATAACTAACGTTAAATGTTTTTATTAGTTACATAAATTACTAAATATGCCAAATCATATAATATGTAAAAAAAATAGCTTTAGTTTAGTTTAATATTCAATAATATAACTTATATAAATTATAGCAAATTACAAATATTTTAAGTTTATAATACTTTACATATATTATATGTATAATCTTTAAATTTTATAATATTATGTTATTAAATATTAAAAATCTAAAATTAAATAATTATTGTTAAATATTATTTATATTTAGTATCTATTTTGCATTATATAAATATAGTATACTATAGTAATTACAATAATTATTATTTAATCAAATTTTTAATATTTTAAGAATGAAAAAGATAATATTAAATTAATTTTTAAAAAATTATCTAGATATTTTGAATATTTTAAATATTATATATTATTTGCATTTTATGTTTCATAAAAATTATATATTTAATTATTAAAATTTAATTTTTTATTAAATTATTTTTCACTTTTTTCTCTTTATTAATGTGGTTCCTATCCTTTGTCTTCCTTCCCACTTTAATTATCATTTTTTTATATCATTACTCTTTATCTCCTTATAATATTCTTGGTTTCTCTTTCCTCTATCATTTGCTAATTTCTTGTTTCTCTACCTCTTTTACTTCTTTTATTTAGTCTATCTCCTATATTTTATCTTTTTCTTTTTTTTCATTAAATCATCTCTCATCTATCTTCATTATTATTTTTATCTTTATTTTTCTATTATTATTTTGTGACTTTCTCACTCTAAAAGAGTACTTATTTCTATCCTCATCTCTTTTTCGACACATTTGTTGACAATTTTCGCTAAATCTCTTTTGCTATGTAGTCTAATATATAAAATTTTTGTAAATTTATATAATTTATTAATATTTACAAAATAATTTATTTTCTTATTTTTAAGAATGTCGCTATAATGTATGAAAATATCATGTATAAATATCTATGTTATAGAAAATAATCATCTATATTATTTTTTATTAATTATATATAAATAAAATTTCAAAACTATAAAATATTATGACATATATAATTAGTACAAAAATTTTGAAAAAAATCATATGATAAATAATTTAGAAAATTTTAGATTATCATAAAGGCTAACAACAAAACTATTTTTTTTTGTCATATGTATGCATGTGCTACCACACCAATAATAGAACATTACTTCTCATTCAAGGACCAATTTTAAACTTTCTTCAGTGAGATTAGCATTTGGATGGGTTACATTTTGAGAACTTCTCATGTTGCACATATTGTTTAATAGCATTTCATTTCTATGGAATGATAATTAATTTTAACATGCTAATGTATGGAAATAGTTCTTATAAGTGATTATTTATAATTTTCATTTTTGTAATAAAATTTTAACAACTTTATAACCTTTTTGTAAGTTTTTTATAATGAAAAAATAACTTTAATTTAGTTCAATATTTAGCAAAATAACTTCTATTAATTATCATAAATTGGAAATAATTTAATTTTATAATATTATATATTGTATACATTAATTTTTTGCAATAATTAAATATTACAATATAGAAAACTCAAAATAAAAAATTATATTATTAATAATAAATATTACTTATATATGTTACCTATATTACATCATATAAATACAATATATTAGAATTATTATTTGTTTAATATAATAAGTTTTTTATTTTAATGTGAATAATATAATATAAAATTAATAGTCAAAATACCTTTAAATATTTTAAATATTCTAATAAAGAATAAAAAAAGACAAATTATTTTTCAACTTTATTAAATATTGTATATGACATTTTTTTATATTTTGTTAATATTATAATTTTAATTATTAAAATCTAACATTTATTTAATTATTTATAATTTTTTCTCTACATCTAAATATCTCCCACTTTTTTCTCTCTCCTATTCTTATTCTTTTATTTCTCTGTTCATATTCATTTATCTCATTTCGCTCTTTTTTTACTTATTTCTTTATTCTCTATATCTCTTCTAGTTCTTGCTTCTATTTTCTTCTTTGTTAAATAATTTCTTATATGTCTCTATAGCTATTTTTTTCTATTTTGCACATATAAATGTTTGACTTTCTTTCTCTTTTTTAATGATTAGTTATCCTATCAATATTATCTCTTTCCTAGCCCAAAAATTAATAATATTTAAAAAATATCTCATTTTTGTAAAGATTAATATATATAATATTTATGATAAATATGTATTTTATTATTTATATTTATAAAAAAATTTAATTTGTTATTATAAGTAAGATAATATTATGGTAAAAAGTCCATTTGCTAAAGACATCTACTTAAAAAAGTATAATTTATGTAATTTTTTTATTCATTTTATAAAAATAAAATATTCATACTAGAAAATATAATGACATATATAATAAGAATAAATTTTATTTAAAATTATATATGTTTCATTATTTAGACAAGTTTAGAAATAGTTCATTATATTTAAAAAGTACTCACAGAATAATATTATTTTTTCTTTTATTTGCATGTGAAATCACACCACTATTGTGGCACTAGATCTCATTAGAACTCCAAAATGAAGCGTGCTTGGGCAAGAGATCCACTGGGGTGGGAGAACCCTTAAGAAGTCCTCATGTTACACCTTTTCTTTCAAATAATTCCATTTTCTAATCAATGACAAATCATTTTTACAACATGTTAATGTTAAAAAAATAGATTCTTATAAATTATTAATTATAATTGCCTTTTTTGTATTTAATATTTAATAATAACTTTATAACTTCTTTGATAATTTTATATACTAAGAATTATGACATTATATGTTATAATAAAAAAATATCTCTATTATAGTTTAATATTTAGCAAAATAACTTATATGAATTATCATACATTACAATTAATTTATGTTTATAGTAGTATGTATGCGACTTACATGGAATTTTTAAAATATAAAAGTATTATATTATTGAATATTTTAAATTTAGAATAATAATATTAATGTTAGTTATTATTTACATTTGTTATCCACATTAGAGCATATAAATTTAATATATTATAATATTTATATTTATTTTATTATAGTTAATTTTTTAAATTTTATAATGAAAAATATAATATTAAATAAACAATCAAAATTATTTTCAAATATTTATAATAACCTGAAATAGTAATAAAATAATTTATATTTTTTTTCTTAAATAGTGGGTATGACTAACTTATTGTAGTTAATAAATATTACAAGTTTAACTATGAAGATTTAACATTTATTTAATTGCTATTCATAATTTCTCCACTTTATCTTAGTTTCTCTCATATTCTCACATTTTCCCTATTTTATATTGTTTTCTATTTTTTCTCTTCACTCTTTATCTCTTGATTTTTTTCGTATCCACTTTCTCTCTTTTATCATTCTCTATTTTCTTATATCTCTCTCCTTTACTTGTTTATTTATTCTCTCTATGTTCTCTCTTTTATTTTTTCTTCAATAAATCATCACTCATCTCTCTCTATAACTATTTTTCTTCTCTATTTTCCTCTTATTAATCATTAACATTATCTTTTTAAGCCCATTAATTAATAATATTTAAGAAATATATTATTTTGTAAAGTATAATATATAATATTTATGATTAGTGTATATTTTATTATTTATATTTATTATATAATTTTGTTTTTAACATATAAGAACATTAATATATAATGGTACAAAATCTAATATTTTAATATATACTTAATAAAAAATAATAACGTTTGTAAATATTAATATTAGAAAATATTACAACTAATATAATAAGCATAAATTATATTCAATAGTTTATATTCATGATAATTTATTAAATTTCACAAATAGTTCGATATATTTAAGCAAATGTTCACCCTACTACAACATTTTATTTTTTATATGCGTGTGTGACCACATCGCTACAATAGCATTGGAATTTTTTAGAACGCCAAAGTTAAGCAAGCTTGGGTGACCTCTCGAGACGTTCTCATGTTTCACATATTTTTTCATTGTATTTGTCCTTTCAAAGAATGATAATTATTATTTAAATGTTAATTTTCAAAGAAAAAAATAACTATAAATGATTGTTTGTGAAAAGGATCTCAATAATTAATTTTTAATATTAATTTAAGTAAATTATATTAATCATAATAAATTATAATTAATTAATTTTTTTAACAGTATATACATAATGTGCATAAAAGTTTTTAAATATAGTGATATTATATTATTAAATATTAATAATCTAGTCTTTTATAATTAATGTTAAACATTGTTTATATTTGTTATTTATGTTACATCAAAAAAAGATAACATATTGGAATAATTATAATATTTATTCTTTAATAAACCATTTTAATTTTAAGTCTGAATAAAGTAATATTAAATTAATTGTAAAAATATTTCTTAAATATTTTTAATATTCTTAGATATTAATAAATCTCAAATTTTTTAATGTTTTATTATTATTAAATATTATGTATTATTTACATTTTATATTCAATAAAAATTTTATTTTTAGTTGTTAAAATGTAATTTTTATTAAATTATTTTTTATATTTTCCCTTTATTATAATGTCTCTCATATTATCTCTTCTTCTTCTCTCTTATTATGGCTCTTTTATATATATCTTTATTCATTATCTCTATATATTTTTTTTTGCTATTCTATCTCATATATCTTTCTCTCCTTTTACATTTCTTTCTCTCTTTTTATTTTTTTTCTTATTCTTTTTAGTTAAATGATCTCTCATCTCTCTCTATGATTATTTTTCTCTATTTTGTTATAATCAATTTGTCACTTTCTCTTTTCGAGAATAGTTATCTTTGTATTAATTTTCATCACAAAATATAATATTTTAGAAATCCCTAATGTTGAATACTTTAATATATAATATTTTAGGAAAATATAAATATATTTTCATATGTAATTATTAAGTATTTTAATTTCAAATTTATAGGAACGAAAATAAAATATTAAAAAATTTTTTTATTAATATCTATTTTATAAAAAATAATGATCTATATAATCTTTATTAATTATATCAAAAACTTATTTACATTGAAAAATATTATGACATTTATAATATGTATAACACGTTTTAAAAAAGTTCATATATTAGTTAATTTAGAAAATTCTAGAAATTATTGATTTTCTTAAAGGCTAACAACATAAATTTTATTGTCTTATGCCTACATGTGTGACCACACTAGCAATATGGCATTATATCCTATTAGAGCTCAAAAGTTAAGCATGCTTGGGTTGTAGTATCATTAGGATAGGTGACCTCTTATGAAGTTTCCATCTTCCACATATGTTTTCATTGAATTTAATTTTGTATTGAATCAACATTAAATTTCACATGTTAATGTTAAAAAACTAAATTCCTATAATTGAAAATTTGAAATTAAAAATTTTGAAATTAAATTTTGTTAATAACTTTATAATAATAAATATGGTGTATAGTATGATATGATAAAACAAAAACTTTATTTTCATTCAACATTGAATAAAATAAACTATATAAATTATGATAAATTCAAATTAATTTATTTTTATATACTATACATATTTTGTGCATAGAATATTTTAAATCTAAAAATATTATATGATAATATATTAAAAAATCATAAATTAATCTATTAATGTTAAGTAGTTTTTATATTACTTCATTTAAATACAATTTATTAGAATAATTGCAATTTTCATATTTAATTAATTTTTTTAATTTTATATATCTAAGTGAATATTTAATTAATAGTCATAATACTCTCTAAATATTTTTTATAATTTAAAATAATTATAATTCTCAAATAGTTTTTATGTTTTTAGATTTATTAAATATTATATATGAGTTATTTGTTATATTTAGTTTTTATTAAATTATTTTTCTATCTTTTTTTCTTTGTCATAATGTTTCTAACTTTCTCTCTTTCTTCTTATCCATATTATTATTTTTTATCTCTTCAATCTATATCTTTTTATATTCTTCTTGGCCTCTCTCTCTTCTATTCTTCACTACTTGCTCTCTCTCTTTTACTTGTTTCATTTAATCTTATTATCTCTTCTATGTTCCCTTTCTTTTCCTCTTCAACAAATCATCTCTCATCTCTATATATTATTAGTTTTCTATATTTTTTTTATTATTTATTTGTAACTTTTTCTCTCTCGTAGAGAATAATTTTTTGTCATCATCATCCCTTTTGCAACACATAAATTAACAATACTTAAATCATCTCTCATGTTACATAGTTTAATATACAATATGTTTGATAAATATATACTTTGTTATTTATTTTTTTTAAAAAAAATTATTTCATATTTCTTGGAATGATGAGATGATGTAAAAATATCTCATTTATTAATGTTTATGTAACAAAAAATAAGATTCTATGTAACTTTTTATTAATTATACTTAAATATCATTTTTGTTCTATGGAATTTTATGATATATACACTAAGCATAAGGCATTTTAAATAAATGGATATATTAGAAAACTTAAAAAATTTTAAAATAATTCACTATCTTTAAAGCTAATAACAAAAGTTTGATTTATGTTCTTATATTGCATGCATGACCACACCAGCATTATAGCACTGGATCTTTTTAGAACTCCAATGTTTAGCATGCTTGGGTTAAGGTAGTATTTAGATGGGTGGACTTTTGAGAAATTCTCATGTTCCACATTTGTATTCATAGTTTTTATTTTCAATTGAATAATAATTAAGGTTTGCATATTAATTATAAAAAATATAAATTTTTTGAAAATAATTATTTATTTTTACCACATTTTGATTCCATTTATAATATAATTTTCTAAAATTGTTATTAGTTTCATATAATAATAAATATGACATCTCATGTGATATTATAAAATAATTATTTTAATATATTTTAATATCAAGTAAAATAACTTACATGAATTATAATAAATTGGAATTAATTAATCTTTATAATATTATATATATATATTGTGTATAGAATTTTTTAAATATAGAAACATCATATTATGGAATATTAGAAATCTAAAATACGATTATTAATGTTAACTCTTATTTTTATTTATTATCTAGATTCCATAATATTAGCATAATATATAAGAATAATTTTAATACTTATTATTTAATTATTTTTTTAATTTTAGGTATCAAAAGATAATACTAACTTAATATTCATAATATGCACTAAATATTTTTAATATTCTAAAATAATAAAAAAACTTAAATTGTTTTTATATTTTATTTTACTATATTTAATATATTATTTTATTATTATATTTTTATAAAAATTATAAGTTTAATTACTAAAACTAAATTTTTAATAAATTATTTTATCTTTTTCCACTTCATTATAATGTCACTCATATTCCATAACTTCCTTCTCACTCTAATTGTAATTCTCTTTTTTATCTCATTATTCTTCATCTCGTTATGTTCTTCTAGGGCTGTCTCTCTCATCTATCCATCTCTATAATCTTTTTTCTCTCTTTATTTATTTATTCTCTCTGTCTGCTTTATGTTCTCTCTTTTCTTTTTCACTTTGTTAAATATTCTCTTATCACTTTCTGTTCCAATTTTCCTCTCTATTATTCTATTATCAGTTTATAACATTCTCTCTTAGGAAAAAATCTTCCCTTTCTCCATCAACTCTTTTTTAAAGCATAAATTAACAATATTTAAGAAATCTAAAATTTTTAGAGTTTAATATATACTATCATTAATAAATATTTGTGTTTTTTATATTTATTATCTAATTCTTATTTATAGGAATGATAATATAAGGTATAAAAATGATGTATTAATTTCTAGATTATAAAAAGTAATAGTCTAAATAAGTTCTTATTAATTTTATATAATTATAATATTAACATCACTAAATATTAAGACATATATAATAAACAAAAAATATTTTTAAAAAGTGCATATATTCAATATTTAAAAATTTTTCAAAATTTTTCTTTATCTACCCTATAACTTCGATTTTTTGTCAATTGAATGCATTTAAGACTACAGCAGCATTATGACATTATATCTTATTAGAACTCCAATGTTAAGCATTGTTATGCAAGAGTAGTTTTGGGATGGTGACCTCTTCAAAAGTTCTCGTGATGACATCTTTTTTCATAGCATTCAATTCTCTTGTTAATGGAAATTTAATTTTAGAACATACTAATGTTAAAAAATCAATTCTTATGAATGATTATTTATAATTGCAAGTTTGTAATTAATTTTTAATAATAACATTATAATTCAATTACAAATTTTATATAATAACAATTATTGTAGATCGTTTGATATAATAAAATAATAACTTTAATTTAGTTCAATATTGTGGCAAATTACGTATGTGATTTATCATATGTTAGAATTATTTTTGTTTATATTTATATAGCACATTTATGACTTACATGATATTTTTTAAATATAAAATTATAATTTTATTTAGTATTAGAAACTAAAATTATATTACTATTAGTAAATGTTATTTATATTTATTATTTATATTACATCACATAAATATATTATATTAGACTAATTATATTATTTTTAATACAATTAATATTGCCAAATTTAAAATAAAATATATAATATTAAATTAACTATTAAAATAGACCTTAAGTATTTTTAATAACGTAAAATAATAACAAAAATTTAAAAACTTATTTTTATTTTAATTAAAGACTATATAAGACTAATTTATTATATTTAATAAATATTATAAGTTTAATTATTACGACTTACCTTTTATTTAGTTATTTCTCACACTTCTTTCTCTTGATGTCGACATCTCTCACATTCTCTCACTTTCTTTTCTCCCTTTCTATTATTCCATTGTTTCTATCTTCACTCTCTATCTCTTTATATTTCATATGACCTACCCCTCTTCTTTATCATTTTCTATTTTCTTATTTCTCTTTCTTTTACTTATTTATTCTCTCTATCTCGTCTATGTTCTATTTTCTTCTCTTCTTCCTTAAATCTTCCCTAATCTCCCTTTATAACTTTTTTTTCTTTATTTTGCTCTTATTACTCTTTGACTTTCTTTCTCTCTTTTAAAGATATGTTATCTCTATCTCTATTATCTCTTTTCTTACCCAATAATTATTATTATTTAAGACATTTTTAATTAATTGAAAACAACAATTTATGTAATTTTTTATTCATTTGTACAAATATTATTGCAACTCCAAGATTAAGTTTGCATAGTATATGGTAGTATTGTTATTTTAGTAATTAATTTTTTATAATTGCTTTATAATATTATTATTAATTTCATATAGTAATAAATGTGACTATTCAAATAATATGACAAAATAATAGCTTTAATTTAGTATGATATTGAATAAAATGAGTTATCTTAAAAATAATAAATTGTGTTTAATTTATCATTACAGTTATACATATATTTATTAATTAGTCAAAATTTACTCTAAATATATTTAATATTAAAATTTATATTAACCCTAAAATACATTTTATATTTTATTTTTATTAATTATTATATAAATTTTTTTATTAAATTAAAAAAATATTATAAGTTTAATTATTAAACTTATATTAGTAATAAATTATTTTTCCCACTTTTTTCTCTTGATCATAGTATCTCTCATATTTTCTCTTTTCCTTTCACTCTTGTTATCATTTTTTATTACTCTTTACTTTTTATCTTCTTATATTTTCCTTGGTCTTTCCCGTCTCAATCTTTCTCAAATTTCTCATTTCTCTATCTCATTTTTACTTCCTTTATTTATTCTTTTTATCTCTTTAATATTCTCTCCTTTCTTTTCCTCTTCGTTAAATCATCTCTTAACTCTCTATTATCAATGTCCACACTATTTTTCTATTATCAATTTGTGACTTCCTTTATTTCTCAAAGAATAGTTATCTTTAATTCCATCATCTCTTTTTTATCAAATAAATTAACAATTTTAAGAAATCTCTCATATTGTATTGTTTAATAATAAAGTTTTTTTATTAATACATACACTTTTTATTTCTATTTATTATGTAAATTAGGTTTTTTTTTGTAGGAATCATAATATAGTATAAGAAAATCTTTTCTATTAGTATGTACATTATAAAAAAATTATTTATAACATTTCTACATTAATTATAATTAAATAAAATAATTATATAATATAATTTTATGACATATATAACAAGCAAATCATATTTTTAAAAAATGCATATATTACATAATTTAGAAAATTTAATAAATTTTTCATTATCATAAAGGCTAACAACACAACTTATATTTTTTGTCCTATGCTTGCATATGTGACCACATTATCATTATGGCTCTAGTTCCAATTAGATCTCAAAAGTTATGGATAACAATGCAAGTGTAGTATTTGGATGTTTGACCTCTTAAAAATCCTTATGTTATACAAATATTTTTTTATATTATAATTTTAAATTAATGATAACTAATTACATGTCAATATTTAAAAAATAAATTCTAAAAATTATTATTTATAATTATTTATTCTCTCTATGTTTTTATGTTGTCTCATTTCTTTTATTTTTTTATTAAATCATACATCATCTTTCTTTATAACTAATGTTTTCAATTTTGTTTTTATTAATCTTTGACTTTCTCTGTCTTTTTCATAGATTTTTTATCTCTATCTCTATTATCTCTTTTTTAAACAATCAATTAATAATATTCATGAATCTCTCATTTTGTAAAGTTTAATATATAATATTTATGATGAAAATGTGTTTCATTATTTAAATTTATTACATAATTTAATTTTTTTATTTATATTAATGATAGCATAATAGAAAAATCCTCACGAATTAATGTCTACTAATTGAAAAATAGTTTATATAATGTTTTATTCGTTTGTTATAAATAAAATATTGATACTAAAAAATATTATGATGTATATAATATGCATAATTTTTACTAATAACTACATATAAATTATGTTTTAGAAAAATTCGAAATGATTCATTATATTTAGAAACATAAGCACACAGCAACGATATTTAATCTTTTCTATGTAGGTACGACGACTCTAATATTATAGCGTTAAATCTCATTAGGACACGAAAGAAACATGCTTGGGTGAGAGCAGTATTGGGATTGGTGACATTTTTAGAAGTACCTATGTTATACATATATTTTCATGGAATTTCGTTTTGTAATAAATGATAATTAATTTTACATGTCAATTTTTAGAAAAGATAAATTATAATAAAAGATTATTTAAATAAAAAATTTTAGCAATTGACTTTTAAAAATTATTTTATAATATTTGGCTAATTTATAAAATAATAGATATGGGAAATCATATGATGTAATAAAATAATAGTTTTAAATTTGTTTAATATTTAGAAAAATAACTTATATTAATTATAATAATTATAATTAATCTATGTTTATTATAGTATATAGACTATATATATAATTTTTTTAATATAGCAATATTATGTTATTGAATATTAATAATCTAAATTTATAACATAAATTTTATATATTAATTTTAATTAAATTTATAATCAAATTATTTTCTAAATATTTTAAATATTCAAAAGTCATAATAAACCTCAAATATTTTTATATTTTATAATTATTAATTATTATATA
The DNA here is from genome assembly GCA_023846275.1 of Vanilla planifolia. Lineage (NCBI taxonomy): Eukaryota > Viridiplantae > Streptophyta > Magnoliopsida > Asparagales > Orchidaceae > Vanilla > Vanilla planifolia. The sequence goes on from JAIUJO010000367.1 coordinate 306,284, forward strand.
TTATTTACTTATTATATTTAATAAATATTATAAGTTTAATTATTAAAATTTGATTTTTATGAAATGATTTTTTAAACTTTTTATCTTTATTATAATGTCTCATACATTCTCTCTTTCTTCTCACTCATATTTTCATTCATTTATTTGTCTCTTCATTTTTTATCTTATTACATTTTTCTTAGCCTTTCTTTCTCTACTATCTTTCCATATTTCCTAATATCTCTATTTCTTGTTTACTTTTTTATTTGTTCTCTTAACTTTTTTATGTTCACTCTTTTCTTTAGCTTTTTGTTAAATCATCTCTCATTTCTTTCTATCATTATTTTCTTCTCTATTTTGTTGTTATTAATTTATCACTTTCTCTTTCTTAGGAATTAGATATATCTATACAAGTCAACACTTTTTAAACACATAAATTAATAATATTTAAGAAATATCTCATGTTTCGTAGTTCAATATGTGATATTTTATATATATATATTATTGATATTGATTAAGAAGTTAAATTTTTTATTACAAGAATGATAATTAATGTTAAAAAATACTATTTGTTAACATCTACCTTATAAAAAGTAAAAATCTATATAATTTCTTATTAATTATATCAATTAAAATATTGATATTATTAAATATTATGATATATAAAATAAGTAAAAATATTTTAAAAAAGTTCATATGTTAGATAATTTAGAAAATTATAGATATTATCCATTATCTTAAACGATAACAACACAACTTTGATTTTTCTTATTATATATGCATGTGCAGCCACAGTAGCATTATGATAATTTTTCTCATTAGAACCCCAAAGTTGACCATACTGAGGCACTATTTGGATAGCAATTTGAATCCTCAAGAGAAGTCCTCATGCTACATATATTATTTTAAAGTATCCCATCTTCTTTTGAATGATAGGTAATATTTAGAAGATAATATTATAAAAATTAAATTCTTTTAAATGATTATTTATATTTACCATTTTTATAATAACTTCTTAATAAAAACTTAGTCAAATTATTATTAATTTTATATAATAACTAATATGCCAAATCATATGATGTAATGAAATAATAAATTTTTATTTACTTCCATATTTAGTAAAATAACATATATGAATTATAATAAAACAAAATTAATTTATGTTTATAATAATAATTATACACTATGCATTGCATTTTTAAATATAAAAATAATATATTATAAAATAATAGAAATCT
>JAIUJO010000367.1:327500-330000 GCA_023846275.1 Vanilla planifolia
TAAAAAGAAGAAGAAGAAGAAGAAGAAGAAGTAAAAGAAGATGGAGAGCAAAAAGAGGTAGAAGAAGAGGAAGATGCAGAAGAAGAGGATGTAGAAAATGAAGAAGAAGAAGAAGAAGAAGAGGAACAAGAAGAAGATGTTGTAGAAGAAGATGATGAAGAAGAAGAAGAAGAAGAAGTAGGAAAAGAAGAAGAAGAAGAAGAAGAAGAAGATGGAGAAGAGGAGAAGAAGAAGAAGAAGAAGAAGAGGAAGATAAATTAGAAGAAGAAGTTGAAAAAGAAGAAAAAGAAGAAGTAGAAGAAGAAGCAGAACACGAAGAACAATAAGAAGGCGAAGAAGAAGAAGAAGAATTAGAAGAACAAGATGATGATGAAGATGAAGAAGAAGAAGAAGTAGAAGAAGAGAAAGAAGAAGAAGAAGATGAAGAACACAAAGAGCATTAAGATGGAGGAGAGGAAGAAGAAACGTAAGAAGAAGAAGAGGAAGAAGAAGATGAAGAAGAAAGAGAAGAAGAAGACGAAGACGAAGAAGAAGAAGAAGAAGAAGAACAAGATGATGATGTAGAAGAAGAGGATGAAGAAGAAGATTTGGTGGAGGAAGAAGAAGAAGAAGATGATGATGAAGAAGGAGAAGAAGAAAAAGAATAGGAACAAGATGAGGAAGGAGAAGACAAAGAAAAAAAAGTAGAAGAACAAGAACAAGAAGAGAAAGAAGAAGAAGAAGAAGAAGAGGGAGAAGAAAAAGAGGAGAAAGAATAAGAAGAAGAAGAAGAAAAGGAAGAAGAAGAAGAAGAAAAAGAAAAAGAAGAAAAAGAAGAAGAAGAAGAAGAAGAAGATGTATAAGAAGAAGAAGAAGAAGAAGAAGAACTAAAAGAAGAAGGACAACAAAAAGAAGTAGAAGAAGGGGAAGATGAAGAAGAAGAGGATGAACAAAAAATAGAAGAATAAGAAGAGGACCAAGAAGAAGATGTTGTTGTGGAAGATGAAGAAGAAGAGAAGAAGAAGAAGAAGGAAAAGAAGAAGAAGAAGAAGAAGAAGAAAATGGAGAAGAGGAAGAAGAAGAAGAAGAAGATAAATTAGATTAACAAGTTTAAAAAAAAGAAAAAGAAGAAGAAATAGAAGAAGAAGCAGACCACAAAGAACAATAAGAAGGCAAAGAAGAAGAAGAAGAATTAGAAGAACAAGATGATGATGAAGATGAAGAAGAACAAGAAGTAGAAGAAATGAAAGAAGATGAACAAGAAGAAGAGGAAGATGAAGAACACGAAGACCAATAAGAAAAAGGAGAAGAAGAAGAAATGTAAGAAGAAGAAGAAGAAGAAGATGAAGAAGAAAGAGAAGAAGAAGACGAAGAAGAAGAAGAAGAAGAAGAAGAAGAATAAGATGATGAGGAAGAAGAAGAGGATGAAGAAGAAGATTTCGAGGAAGAAGAAGAAGAAGAAGAAGAAGAAGAAGAAAATGAAGACAAAGAAGAAGAAGAAGATGAAAAAGAAGAAGAAGAAGAAGATGAACAATGGAAAGAAAAAGAGGGAGAAGAAGAAGAAGAAGACAGAGAAGAAGGAGAAGAAAAATAAAATGAAAAAAGAAGAAGAAAAGAAAGAAGAAGAAGAAGAAGAAGAAAAAGAAGAAGAAGAACAGGAGGAAGAAGAAGAAGATGATGATGAGGAAGATGGATAGAAAGAAGAAGAAGTAAAAGAAGAAGAAGAAGAAGAAGAAGAAGAAGTAGAAGAAGAAGAAGATGATGATGAAGAATTTGAAGAAGAAGAAGATGAAGAATTTGAAGAAGAAGAAGAAGAAGAAGAATTAAAAGAAGAAGAAGAAGAAGAAGAAGAAAAAGAAGAGAAAGAAGAAGAAGAAGAAGAAGAAGAAGAAGATGAAGAACAAAAAGAAGGAGAAGAAGGATAAGAAGGAGAAGAAGAAGAAGAAGAGGAAGAAGAAGAAGAGGTTGGAGAAGAGGACGAAGACAAAGAAGAATAAGAATAAGAATATGAAGAAGGAGAAGTAAAAGCAGATGAAGAAGGATAAGAAGATGTTGATGATGAAGAAGAAGAAGAGGATGACGATGAAGAGGAAGTAGTAGTAGAAGAAAAAAAATTAGAGGAAGACGAAGAAGAAGACAAAAAATAATAATAATAACAATAGTAATAATAATAATAATAAGAAAAATTAGAAGAAGAAGATGATAATGATGAAGAAGTAGAAGAAGAAGAAGAAAAAGAAAAAGGCTAAGAACAAGAAGAAGAAGAAGAAGAAGAAGTAAGTGATGAAGAAGGAGAAGAGGAAGAAGAACAAAAAGATGAAGAAGAGGAAGAAGAAGAAGTAGAAGTAGAAGAAGGTGAAAAAAGAGAAGAAGGAGAAGAAGAAGAAGAAGGGGAAGAACAAGAAGAAGAAGAAGAACAATAAAAAGAAGAAGAAGTTGATGAAGAACAAGAAGAATTAGAAGAAGAAGATGATGATGATGAAGATGAACAAGAAGGAGAAGAAGTAGAAGAAGAAAAAAA
>JAIUJO010000367.1:335000-337500 GCA_023846275.1 Vanilla planifolia
GGGAGAAGAAAAAGTGGAGAAAGAATAAGAAGAAGAAGAAGAAGGGGAAGAAGAAGAAGAAGAAGAAAAAGAAAAAAAAGAAAAATAAGAAAAAAAAGAAGAAGAAGAAGAGGAAGAAGAATTAGAAGAAGAAGAAGAAGTAGAAGAAGATGTATAAGAAGAAGAAGAAGAAGAAGAAGAAGAAGTAGAAGAAGAAGGAGAGCAAAAAGAGGTAGAAGAAGAGGAAGATGTAGAAGAAGTGGATGAAGAAAAAGAAGAAGAAGAAGAAGAGGACCAAGAAGAAGATAAAGAAGAAGAAGAAGAAGAAGGAAAAGAAGAAGAAGAAGAATAAGAAGAAAATGGAGAAGAGGAGAAGAAGAAGAAGAAGTAGAAGAAGATAAATTAAAAGAAGAAGTTGAAAAAGAAGAAAAAGAAGTAAAAGAAGAAGCAGAACACGAAGAACAATAAGAAGGCGAAGAAGAAGAAGAAGAATTAGAAGAACAAGATGATGATGAAGATGAAGAAGAAGAAGAAGTAGAAGAAGAGAAAGAAGAAGAAAAGGATGAAGAACACGAAGAGCATTAAGATGGAGGAGAGGAAGAAGAAATGTAAGAAGAAGAAGAGGAAGAAGAAGATGAAGAAGAAAGAGAAGAAGAAGACGAAGACAAAGAAGAAGAAGAAGAAGAACAAGATGATGATGTAGAAGAAGAGGATGAAGAAGAAGATTTGGACCAGGAAGAAGAAGAAGAAGATGATGATGAAGAAGGAGAAGAAGAAGAAGAAAATGAAGAAGAAAAAGAATAAGAACAAGATGAGGAAGGAGAAGACAAAGAAAAAAAAGTAGAAGAACAAGAACAAGAAGAGAAAGAAGAAGAAGAAGAAGAAGAAGAGGGAGAAGAAAAAGAGGAGAAAGAATAAGACGAAGAACAAGAAAAGGAAGAGAAGAAGAAGAAGAAAAAGAAAAAGAAGAAAAAGAAGAAGAAGAAGAAGATGTATAAGAAGAAGAAGAAGAAGAAGAAGAACTAAAAGAAGAAGGACAACAAAAAGAAGTAGAAGAAGAGGAAGATGAAGAAGAAGAGGATGAAGAAAAAATAGAAGAATAAGAAGAGGGCCAAGAAGAAGATGTTGTAGTGGAAGATGAAGAAGAAGAAGAAGAAGGAAAAGAAGACGAAGAAGAAGAAGAAAATGGAGAAGAGGAAGAAGAATAAGAAGAGGATAAATTAGATTAAGAAGTTAAAAAAAAGGAAAAGAAGAAGAAATAGAAGAAGAAGCAGAACATGAAGAACAATAAGAAGGCAAAGAAGAAGAAGAAGAATTAGAAGAACAAGATGATGATGAAGATGAAGAAGAACAAGAAGTAGAAGAAAAGAAAGAAGATGAAGAACACGAAGAGCAATAAGAAGGAGGAGAAGAAGAAGAAATGTAAGAAGAAGAAGAAGAAGAAGATGAAGAAGAAAGAGAAGAAGAAGAAGAAGATGAAGAAGAAAGAGAAGAAGAAGACGAAGAAGAAGAAGAAGAAGAAGAAGAAGAAGAATAAGATGATGAGGAAGAAGAAGAGGATGAAGAAGAAGATTTGGTGGAAGAAGAAGAAGAAAAAGAAGAAAATGAAGACAAAGAAGAAGAAGAAGATGAAAAAGAAGAAGAAGAAGAAGAAGAAGAAGATGAACAATGGAAAGAAAAAGAGGGAGAAGAAGAAGAAGAAGACAGAGAAGAAGGAGAAGAAGAAGAAGAAGGAGAAGAAAAATAAAATGAAAAAAGAAGAAAAGGAAGAAGGAGAAGAAGAAGAAGAAGAAGAAAAAGAAGAAGAAGAAGAACAGGAGGAAGAAGAAGATGATGATGATGAGGAAGATGGACAGGAAGAAGAAGAAGAGGTAAAAGAAGAAGAAGAATAAGAAGAAGGGGAATAAGTAGTAGAAGAAGAAGAAGAAGAAGTAGAAGAACAAGATGATGATGATGAAGAATTTGAAGAAGAAGAAGAAGAAGAAGAAGAAAAAAAAGAGAAAGAAGAAGAAGAAGAAGAAGAAGAACAAAAAGAAGGAGAAGAAGGATAAGAAGAAGAAGAAGAAGAAGAGGAAGAAGAAGAAGAGGTGGAAGAAGAGGACGAAGACAAAGAAGAATAAGAATAAGAATATGAAGAAGAAGGAGAAGTAAAAGAAGATGAAGAAGGATAAGAAGATGTTGATGATGAAGAAGAAGAAGAGGAAGTAGTAGTAGAAGAAGAAAAATTAGAGGAAGACGAAGAAGAAGACAAAGAATAATAATAATAAACATAATAATAATAATAAGAAAAATTAGAAGAAGAAGAAGAAGATGATGAAGAAGTAGAAGAAGAAGAAGAAAAAGAAAAAGGATAAGAACAAGAAGAAGAAGAAGAAGAAGTAAGTGATGAAGAAGGAGAAGAGGAAGAAGAACAAAAAGATAAAGAAGAGGAAGAAGAAGAAGTAGAAGTAGAAGAAGGTGAAAAAAGAGAAGAAGAAGAAGAAGAAGAAGAAGAAGAAGGGGAAGAACAACAACAAGAAGA
>JAIUJO010000367.1:347500-350000 GCA_023846275.1 Vanilla planifolia
AGGAAGAAAAAAAGGAGGAAGAGGAAGAAGAAGAAGAACAACAACAAGAAGTGGAAAAAGAAGAAGAAGAAGAAAAAGATAAAGAAGAAGAAGAAGAAGAAAAAGATGAAAAAGAAGAAGTAGAAAAAAAAGTAGAAAAAAAAGAAGTGTAAGAGGAAGGAGAATAAGAAGAAGGAGAACAAAAAGATGAAGTGGAAGAAGAGGAAGATGAAGATGAAGAGGATGAAGAAGAATAAGAACAAGAAGAAGAGGATTAAGAAGAAGATGATGATGAGTAAGAAGAAGAAGAAGATGAAGAAGATGAAGAAGAAGAAGAAGAAGAAAAAGAAGAAGAATTAGAAGAAGAAGAAGAAGAAGAAGAAGTAGAACATGAAAAACAATAAGAAGATGAAGAAAAAGAAGAAGAAGAATATTTAGAAGAAGAATAGAAGAAGAAGAAGAAGAAGAAGAACCGAAGAACAATAAGAAGAATAAGAAAAATAGGAGGAAGAAATAGAAGAAGAAAGAAGAAGAAGAAGAGGAAGAAGAAGAAGAAGAAAGAAGAAGAAGAAGTTGAAGTAGAAGAAAAAGAAGAAGAAGAAGTGGATGAAGAAGAAGATCTTAAAGAAGAAGAAGAGCAAGAAGAAGAAGAGCAAGAAGAGGAAGAAGAAAAAGAAGACGGAGAAGAAGAAGAAGAAGAAAAAGAAGACGAAGAAGAAGAAGATTATGAAAAAGAAGAAGAAAAAGAAGAAGAAGAAGAAGAAGAATGAAAAGAAAAATAAGGATAAGAAGAAGAAGGAGAAGAAGAAGAAGAACAAGATGGAGAAGAAGGAGAAGAAGAAGAAGAAGAACAAAAAGAAAAGGAGAAAGAAAAGGAAGAAGTAGAAGAAAAAGAAGAAGAAGAAGAAAAAATTCGAAGAAGAAGAAAATGATGAGGAAGAAGAAGACGAAGAAGAAGAAGAAAAAGAAAAAGAGGAAGTAGAAGAAGAAGAAGAAGAAGAAGAAGACGACGATGAAGAAGAAGATGAAGAAGAAGAAGAGGAAGAAGAAGAAAAAGAAGGCAAAGAAGAATATCAAGAAGAAGAGGAAGAAGAAGAAGAATTAGAAGACGAAGATGAATAAGTAGAAGAGGAAGAAGAAGAAGATGAAGAAGAAGAAGAACAAGTTGAAAATGAAGAAGAAGAAGAAGAAAGAAGAAGAAGAAGAAGAAGAAGAAGAAGAAAAAGAAGAAGAAGAAGAAGAAGAAGAAGAAGAAGGAGAAGAAGAAGAAGAAGAAAAAGATGAAGAAAGAGAAGAAGAAGAAGAAGAAGAAGTGGAAAATGAAGAAGAAGAAGAAGAGGTAGAGAAAGAAGAAAAAAAGGAAGTAAAGGAAGAAGAGTAAAAGGAAGAAGAAGAAGAAGAAGAAGAAGGGGAAGAAGAAGAAGAAGATGATGTTGAAGTAGAGGAAGCAAAAGAAGAAGAGGATGAATAAGAAGAAAACGAAGAGGAAGAAGTAGAAGAAGAACAAGGAGACGAAAAAGAAGAAGAAGAAGTAGAAGGAGAAGAAGTAGAAGAAGAAGTAATGGAAGAGGAGGAGGGCAAAGAAGAAGAAGAAAAGATGAAGAAAAATAGTTAGAAGAAGAGGAAGAAGAAGAATTAGATGAAGAAGAAGAAGAGGGAGAAGAAGAGGAAGAAGAAGAGGGAGAAGAAGAACAAGGGGAAGAAGAAGAACAACAAAAAGAAGAAGAGGAAGAAAAGCAAGAAGTATAAGAAGAAGAAGATGATGAAGACGAAGAAGAAGTACAAAAACAAGAGGAATAGGAAGAAGTAAAAGAAGAAAATGAAGAAGAGGAAGATGAAGAAGAAGATGATGATGAAGAAGAAAAAGTAGAAGAAGAAAAAGAAGAAGAAGAAGAATAGTAATAAGAAGAAGAAGAAAAGAAGAACAAGAAGAAGAATACGAAGTAGAAAAAGCATTAAGAGAAGAAGAAAATGGTGATGATGATGAAGAAGAAGAAGGAGAAGAAGAAGATGAAAAAGAGGAAGAAGAGGAAGAAGACTACGAAAAAGAAGAAGAAAAAGAAGAAAATAGAATAATAAGAAGAAGAAAAAGAAAAAGAAGAACAAAGGGAAGAAGAAGATGAAGGTGAAGTCGAAGAAGAAGAAGAAGAAGAAGAAGAGAAGAAGAAGATGAAGAAGAAGAAGAAGAAGAGAAAGAAAAAGAACATGAAAAAGAAGAAGAGAAAAAATAAGAAAAGTAGAACAAAAAGAAGAGGAGGAGGAGGAAGAAGAAGAATAAAAAGAAAAAGAAGATGAAGAAGAAGAAGAAGGAGGAGAAGAAGAAGAATGAGAAGATGGTGAATTAGAGGAAGGAGAAGAAGAAGAAGAAGAGGAAGAAGTGGAAGAAGAAGAAGATGAAGAAGAAGAAGAAGAAGAGGAGGACGAAGAAGAAGAAGATGAAGAAGAAGAAGAAGAAGAAGAAGAAGGAGAAGAAGAAATAGAAGAAGAAGAAATAGAAGAAGAAGAAGAATTAGAAGAAGTA
>JAIUJO010000367.1:352500-362500 GCA_023846275.1 Vanilla planifolia
GTAGAAGAAGAATCAGAAGTAGAAAATGTTGAAGAAGAAGAAGACGAAGAAGATGAGTAACAAGAAGAAGAAGAGGACAAAGAAGAAGAACAAAAATGTGAAGAACAAAAAGAAGAACGAAAAGAATAAAAAGAAGAAGAAAAAGAAAAAGAAGAAAGGGAAGAAGAAAAAGAGGAAGAAGAAGATGAAGAAGAAGAAGATGAAGAACAAGAAGAATATGAAGAAAAAAAAGAAGAAGAAGATGATGAGGAAGGAGAAGAAGACAAGGACGAAAAGGAAGAATGAAAAATACTAGTATTAGTAGAAGAAGTAGTGGAAGAAGAACAACAAGAAGAGAAAGAAGAAGAAGAAGAGGAAGAAGAAGAAGCGGAAGAAGAAGAAGAAGAAGAAGAGGAAGAAGAAGAAGAAAAAGAAAAGGAAAAAGAAGAAGAAGAAGAGGAGGATGAAGAAGAAGAAGAAGAAGAAGGAGAAGAAGAAAAAGGAGAAAAAAAGAAGAAGAGGAAGAAGAGTGAGAAGCAAAAAAAGAAGAAGTTGATAAGAAGGAAGAAGAAGAAGAAGTGGGCAAAGAAAAAGAAGATGAAGATGAAGAAGAAGAAGCAGAAGAAGCAGAAGAGGAGAAAGAACAAGAGGAGGAGAAAGAAGAAGAAGAATTTGATGAAGAAGATGAAATTGAAAAGAAGAAGAAATAGTGGAAGAAGAAGACGAACAACAATAAGAAGAAGAAGAAGAGGAAGAAAAAGTTGAAGAAGTAGAAGAATTACATGAAGAACAAAATCACAAAGATGAAGAAGAAGAAGTGGAAATAGAAGAAGAAGAAGTAGAAGAAGAAGAACTAGAAGCAAAAGAAGAAGAAGAAGAAGAAGAAGAAGAAAGAGATAAAGAAAGAAAAGAAGAAGAAGAAGAAGAAGAAGAAGAAGAAGAAGACAAAGAAGAAGAAGAATAATAATTAGAAGAAGAAGAAGAAGATGAAAAAGAAGAAGAAGAAAGAGAAAAGAATTAGAAGAAGAAAAAGAACATGAAGTATAAGAATTAGGACAAGGAGAAGAAGAAGATGAAGAAGAAGAACTAAAAGAAGAAGAGGAAGAACAGGAAGAAAAAGATGAAGAAGAAAATGATGAAGTAGATCAAGAAGAAGAAGAGGACAAAGAAGAATAAAATGACAAGGAAGAAAAAGAAGAAGAAGATAAAGAAGAATAGCATGAAGAAGGAGAAGAAGATTAAGATGAAGATGAAGAAGAAGTAGAAGAAGAAGGAGAAGAAGAAGAAGAAGAAGAAGAAGTAGAAGAGCAAGAAGAAGAAGAAGAAGAAGAGGAAGAGCAAGAGGAAGAAGAAGAAGAAGAAGACGAAGAAGAAGACGAATAAGAAGAAGAAGAAGAAGAAGAAGAAGGGGAAGAAGAAGAAGAAGAAGAAGAAGAAGAAGTGGTAGAAGAAGTAGAAAAATTAGGAGAAGAAGATAAAGATAAAGATGAAGAAGAAGTAGAAGAAGAAGATGATGATGATGATGGTGAAGAAAACGAAGAAGGTGAAGAAGAAGAAGACAATGAAAAAGAAGTAGAAGAAGAAGAAGAAGAAGACGATGAAAAAGAAGATGTAGAAAAATTAGGAGAAGAATATAATGATGAAGACGAAGAAGTGGAAGAAGATGATGATGATGATGATGATGAAGGAAACGAACAAGGAAAAGAAGAAGAAGATGATGAAAAAGAAGAAGTAGAAGAAGAAGAAGAAGACGATGATGAAGAAGAAAGGAAGGAAGAAGAATAAAAAGGAGAAGAAGAAGAAGAAGAAGAAGAAGACGAAGCAAAAGGTAAAGAATAGGTAGATAAAGATGAAGAAGAAGACGAAGAAGAAGAAGATGTTGATGATGATGAAGAGGAAGATGAAGAAGAGGAGGAAGAAGAAGAAGAAGAAGTGGAAGAAGAACATGAATAAGAAGAAGAAGAGGAAGAAGAACAATATGAAGAAAAAGAAGAAGAAGAAGATTTAGAAGAAGAAGAAGTGGAAGAGCAGGAGCAGGAGGATGATGAAGAAGAAGAAGAAGAAGACGAAGAAAAAAATTAGAAGTAGAAGAAGAAGAAGAAGAAGAAGAAGAAGGAGAAGAAGAAAAAGAAGAAGAAGAAAGAGAACAAAAAGTAGAAGAGGAAGAAGAGGAAGAAGAAGAAGATGATGACGATGAACATGACGAAGAATAAGAAGAAGAAGAAGGAGAGGTGGAAGAAGAAGAAGAAAGCGAAAAAGTGGAAGTAGAACAAGGCGAAGAAGAAGAAGAAGATGATGAAGAAGAAGTAGAAGAAGAAGTAGAAGAAGAAGAAGAAGAAGACGAAGAAGAAGAAAAAGGAGTAGAAGAATAATTAGAAGAAGAGGAAGAAGATAAGAAGAGGAAGAAGAAGATAACGAAGATAAAGAAGAAAATAAAGAAGAAGAAGAAGAAGAATAAAAAGAAGAAGAGGAAGAAGTAAACAAAGAAGAAGATGATGAAAAAGAAGAACAAGCAGAAGAAAGAAGAGGATGAATAAGAAGCAGATGAAGACGACGGAGAAGAAGAAGAAGAAGAAGAAGAAGAAGAAGAAATAGAAGAAGACAAAGAAGAAGACGAAGAAGAAGAAGAAGAAGAAGAAGAATAAGAAGTAGAAGAAGAAGGAGAAGAGAAAGAAGAGGAAGGAGAAGAAAAAAATCAAAGAAGAAGAATGAAAACAAGAAGAAGAAGAAGAAGAAGAAGAGGAAGAAGAAGAATAAGAAGAAGGAGAAGAAGAAGAAGAAGAAGAGGAAGAAGAAAAGAAGAAGGAGAAGAAGAAGAAGAAGGAGAAGAAGAAGAAGAAGAAGAGGAACAAAAAGAAGAAGAGGAAGAAGAGGAGGAAGAAGAAGATCAAGAAGAAGAGGATGATGAAGAAAAAAGAAGAAGAGGACGAAGAAGAAGATAATGCTAAGGAGGAGGAGGAGGAGGAAGAAGAAGAAGGAGAAGAAGAAGAAGAAGAAGAAGAAGAAGAAGAATGAGAATAAGAAGAAAAAGAAGAATAAGAAGAAAAAGAATTAGAAAAAGGAGAAAAAGAAGAAGAAGAAGATGTTTATGATGATGGTGAAGAAGAAGAGGATGTAGAAGAAGAAGATGAAGAGGAAGAAGAAGTTGAAGAACAAAGTGAAGAAGTAGTAGAATAATAATAATAATAATAAAAATAATAATAATAAGATGAAGGAGAAGAAGAAGAAGAAGAAGAAGAAGAAGAGGGAGAAGAAGAAGATGATGATGAAGTAGAAGAAGAATTAGAAGAAGAAAAATGAAGAAGAAGAAGAACAAGAAGAGGTAGAAGAAAAAGAAGAGGACGAAGACGTAGAAGAAGAACAAAAAAGGAATAAGAAGAAGAAGAAAAGAAGAAGAAGAAGGGGAAGAAGATGAAAAAGAAAATGATGAAAAAGAAGAAAAGGAAGATGAGGAAGGAGTAGAAAGCAAAGAAGAGAAAGAAGAAGAACAAGAAGTAGTAGTAGTGGTAGAAGAAGAAATAGAAGAAGAAGACGAAGAACTAGAAGAAGAAAAGAAAGAATAAAATGGCAAGGAAGAAGAAGATGATGAAGAAGAAGAAGAAGAAGAAGATGAAGATGATGAAGAAGAAGAAGATGATGAAGAAGAACAAGATGAAGAAGAAGAAAAAGAAGAAGAAGAAGAAGAAGAAGAAGAGGTAGAAGAAGAAGAAGAAGATGAAGAGGAAGAAGAAGAAGAAGAAGAAGAAGGCGAAGAAGAAGAAGAAGAAGAAGGAGGAGGAGAAGAAGAAGAAGAAGAAGACGAAGAACAAGTGGAAGAACAAGTAGAAGAAGAAGAAGTAGAAGAATTAGAAGAGGAAGATAATGATGAAGACGAAGAAGCAGAAGAAGAAGAAGAAGAAGAAGATGACGATGAAGAAACAAAAAAAGTCGAAGAAGAAGAAGACGATAAAGAAGGAGGAGAAGAAGAAGAAGACGATGACGAAGAAGAAAGCAAGAAGAAGAAATGGAAGAAGGAGAAGATGAAGGAGAAGAAGAAGAAGAAGAAGAAGAAGAAGGCGAAGGAAAAGGTGAGCAAAAGGAACACAATGATGAAGAAGAAGAAGAAGAAGTAGAAGAAGATGTTGATCATGACGATGATGAAGAGGAAGATGAAGAAGAAGAGGAAGAAGAAGAAGAAGAAGAAGAAGAGGACAAAGAACAAAATGAAGTAGAAGAAGAATAAGTAGAAGGAGAAGAAGAAGAAGAGGAAGAGGAAGAAGAAGAACAATATGAAGAAAAGAAGAAGAAGAAGAAGAGTTGGAAGAAGAAGATGAGGAAGAAGTGGAAGAGGAGGAGGAGGAGGACGAAGAAGAAGAAGAAGATGAAGGAGAAGAAAAAAATTAGAAGTAGAAGAAGAAGATGATGATGATGATGAACAAGAAGATGAAGAAGAAGAAAAGGAAGGGGGAGAAGAAGAAGAAGGAGAAGAAGAAGAAGAATAAGAAGATGAAGGAGAATAAAAAGTAGAAGAGGAAGAGGAGGAGGAAGAAGAAGATGATGATGAGGATGAAGACGAAGAAGAAGAAGAAGAAGAAGAAGAAGAAGAGGAAGAAGAAGAAGAAGAAAGCGAAGAAGAGGAAGAAGAGGAAGACGAAGAAGGAGAAGATGAAGAAGATGATGAAGAAGAAGAGAAAGTAGAAGAAGAAGAAGAAGAAGAAGAAGAAGAAGAAAAAGAAGAAGAAGAAGAACAAGGAGAAGAAGAATAATCAGAAGGAGGAGAAGAAGATAAAGAAGAAGAAGAAGAAGTTGAACAAGAAGAAGAAGAAGAATAAAAAGAAGAAGAGATAGAAGAGGAAGAAGTAGAAAAAGAAGAAGAAGATGATGAATAAGAAGAAGAAGAAGAGGACGAAGATGAAGAAGATAAAGATGACGAAGAACAAGAAGAAGGAGAAGAGGAAGAAGAAGAAGAAGAAGAAGAAGAAGAAGAAGAAGAAGAAGAAGAAGAGGAAGAAGAACTAGAAGAAGACAGAGCAGAAGACGAAGAAGAAGAAGAAGAATCAGAAGAAGAAGAAAGAATAGAAGAAGAAGAAAGAATAGAAGAAGAAGAAGAAAGAGAACCAGAAGAAGAAGAGGAAGAAAAAGAATAAGAAGTAGAAAAAGAAGAAGAAGAAGAGGAAGAAGAACAAGAAGAAGGAGAAGAAGAAGAAGAAGAAGAAGAAGAAGGAGAAGGAGAAGAAGAAGAAAAAGAAGAGGAAGAAGTTGAAGAAGAGGAAAAAGAAGATCAAGTAGAAGATGATGATGAAGAAAAAAAGAAGAAGAGGACAAAGAAGAAGAAAATGCTAAGGAAGAAGAAGAAGAAGAAGAAGGAGAAGAAGAAGAAGAAGAAGAAGAACAAGAAAAGGAAGAAGGAGATGGAGATGAAGAAGAAGAAGAAGAAGGAGGAGGAGGAGAAGAAGAAGAAGAAGAAGACAAATAAGAAGAAAAAGAAGAATTAGAAAAAGGAAAAGAAGAAGAAGAAGAAGATGATGATGAAGAAGAAGAACAAAAAGAAGAATAGGAAGAAGAAGAAGAAGAACAATGCGAAGAACAACAAGGAAAAAAAGAAGAAGAAGAAGAATGACAATAATAATTATAATAATAATAATAAGATGAAGAAGGAGAAGAAAAAGAAGAGGAAGAAGAGGGAGAAGAAGAAGAAGATGATGATGAAGTAGAAGACGAATTAGAAGAAGAGGAAATTGATGACGATGAATAAGAAGGAAAAGAAGAAGAGCAAGACGAAGAAGAATAAAAAAAGGAAAAAGAAGAAGAAGAAAAAGAAAAATAAGAAGGTGAAGAAGATGAAAAAGAAGATGATGAAAAAGAAGAAGAGGATGAAGAAGAAGAAGGATATGAAGAAGAAAAAAATAGGAAGGAGATGAGGAAGATGAAGAAGGCAAAGAAGCGAAAGAAGAAGGACAAGAGGTAGTAGCAGTGGTAGAAGAAGAAATTGAAGAAGAAGAAAAAGAAGTAGAAGAAGAAGAGAAAGAAGTAGAAGAATAAATGAAAAGGAAGAAGAAGAAGATGATGATGATGATGATGATGATGAAGAAAAAGAAGAAGAAAAAGAAGAGGAGGAAAAAGAAGAAAATAGTGATGAGGAAGAAGAAGAAGAAGAAGAAGAAGAAGTAGAAAAAGAAGAAGTACAAGAAGAAGGAGAAGAAGTAGAAGTAGAAGAAGAAGATGACGAAGAAGAATTTGTAGAAGAAGAACAAGAAGATGAAGAAGAAAAAGAATAAGTCGAAGAATAGTAAGAAGAAGAAGAAGAAGAAGAAGAAAAAAAAAAGAAGAAATAGAAGAAGTACAAGAAGAAGCCGATGACAAAGTTGAAGAAGAAGAAGTCATAGTAGTAGTAGTTATAGTTATAGTAGTAGTAGTAGAAGAAGAAGAAGAAAAAGGAGTCAAAGAAGAAGAAGAAGAAGAAAAAGAAGTAAAAAAGGATGAAGAAGAAAAAGAAGAAGAAGAATTAGAAGAAGGTGAAGATGATTAAGATGAAGATGAAGAAGAAGAAGAAGAGGATGAACAAGAAGAAGAAGAAGAAGTAGAAGAATTAGGAGAAGAAGATAATGATGAAGACGAAGAAAAATAAGAAGAAGAAGAATAAATGAAAAAGAAGAAGAAAAGGAAGAAGAAGAAGATGACGATGATGATGATGAAGAAGAAGAAAAAGAAGAGGAGGAAGAAGAAGAAAATAGTGATGAGGAAGAAGAAGAAGAAAAAGTAGTAGAAGCAGAAAAAGAAGAAGAACAAGAAGAAGGAGAAGAAGTAGAAGTAGAAGAAGAAGATGAAGAAGAAGAATTTGTAGAAGAAGAACAAGAAGATGAAGAAGAAAAGAATAAGTCGAAGAATAGTAAGAAGAAGAAGAAGAAGAAGAAGAAGAAGAAGAAAAAGAAGAAGAAGAAATAGAAGAATTACAAGAAGAAGATGATGACAAAGTTGAAGATGAAGAAGAAGTAGTAGTAGTAGTTGTAGTTGTAGTAGTAGTAGTACTAAAAGAAGAAGAAGAAGAAGAAGAAGAAGAAGAAAAAGGCGATAAAGAAGAAGACAAAGAAGAAGAAGAAGAAGAGCAAGAAGATGAAGAAGAAAAAGATGAAGAAGAAGAAAAAGAAGTAGAAAAGGATGAAGAAGAAGAAGAAGAAGAAGAATTAGAAGAAGGTGAAGATGATTAAGATGAAGATGAAGAAGAAGAAGAAGAAGAGGAAGAACAAGAAGAAGAAGAAGTAGAACAATTAGGAGAAGATAATGCTGAAGACGAAGAAAAAGAAGAAGAAGAAGATGATGATGATGAAGAAACAAAAAAGTCAGAGATGAAGAAGACGATGAAGAAGGAGGAGAAGAAGAAGAAGTCGATGAAGAAGAAGAAAGGAAGAAGAAGAAGTGGAAGAAGATGTTGATGATGATGATGATGATCATGAAGAGGAAGATGAAAAAGAAGCGGAAGAAGAAGATGAAGAAGAAGAAGAGAAAGAAGAATAGGACAAAGAATAAAACGAAGAAGAAGGAGAAGAAGAAGAACAACAAGAACAAGAACAAGAAGAACAATATGAACAAAAGAAGAAGAAGAAGAATTGGAAGAAGAAGAAGAAGAAGTGGAAGAGGAGGAGGACGAAGAAGAAGAAAAAGATGAAGAAAAAGGCGAAGAAAAATAAATAGAAGTAGAGGAAGAAGTTGGTGATGATGAAGATGAGGATGTAAAAGAAGAAGAAGAAGAAGAAGAAGAAGGAGAAGAAGAAGAAGAAGAAGGAGAACAAAAAGTAGAAGAGGAAGAAGAAGAAGATGACAATGACGATGAAGACGAAGAAGAAGAAGAAGAAGTGGAAGAAGAAGAAGAAGAAAGCGAAGAAGAGGAAGAAGAGGAAGACGAAGAAGAAAAAGATGAAGAAGACGATGAAGAAGAAGAGGAAGAAGAAGAAGAAGAAGAAGAAAAAGAATAATTAGAAGAAGGAGAAGAGGATGAAGTAAAAGAAGAAGAAGTTGAAAAGAAGAAGAAGAAGAATAAAAAGAAGAAGAGAAAGAAGGGGAAGAAGTAGAAGAAGATGATGATGATAATGAATAAGAAGAAGAAGAAGAGGACGATGGTGAAGAGGATGAAGATGATGAAGAAGAAGAGGAAGAAGAAGAAGAAGAAAAAGAAGAAGAAGAAGAAGAATCAAAAGAAGAAAGAAAAGAAGAAGAAGAAGAAGTTGAAGAAGAAGGGGAAGAACAAGAATAAGAAGAAGTAGATCAAGAAGAAGAAAAAGAGGAAGAAGAATAAGAAGAAGGAGAAGAAGAAGAAGAAGAAGAAGAAGAAGAGGAAGAAGAGGGAGTAGAGGAAGAAGAAGATCAAGTAGAAGTGGATGATGAAGAAAAAACGAAGAGGATGAAGTAGAAGAAAATGCTAAGGAAGAAGAAAAAGAAGAAGAAGAACAAGAAGAAGAAGAAAAAGAAGAAGAAGAAGAAGAAGAAGAAGAGGAAGAAGAAGGTGAAGGAGAAGAAGAAGGAGGAAGAGGAGGAGGAGGAGAAGAAGAAGAAGAAGATGAATAAGAAGAAAAAGAAGAATTAGAAGAAGAAGAAGGAGGAGGAGAAAAAGAAGTAGGAGAAGAAGATGAAGAAGAAGAACAAAAAGAAGAAGAGGAGGAAGAAGAAGAAGAATAAGGAGAAGAAGAAGAAGAAGAAAAAAAAAGAAGCAAAAGAAGAAGAATAACAATAATAATAATAATAAGTTGAAGAAGGAGAGGAAGAAAAAGAAGAGGAAGAAGAGGGATAAGAAGTAGAAGAAGAATAAGATGAAGAAGAGAATGTTGATGAAGAAGAAGAAGAGGAAGACGAAGAAGAAGAACAAAAGGAATAAGAAGAAAAAGAAAAAGAAAAAGAAGAAGGCGAAGAAGATGAAAAAGAAGATGATGAAAAAGAAGAAAAGGATGAAGAAGAAGAAGGATATGAAGAAGGAAAAGAACAAGAAGAAGATGAGGTAGATGAACTAGGCAAAGATGAGAAAGAAGAAGAACAAGAAGTAGTAGTAGTGGTAGAAGAAGAAATTAATGAAAGAGAAGATGTAGAAGAAGTAGAAGAAGAAAGAAAGGAAGAAGAAGAAGGAGAAGAAGAGGAAGGAGAAGAAGAAGAAGAAGCAGAAGAAGAAGAAGAAAAAGAAGAAGAAGAAGAAGAAGAAAAAGAAGAAGAAGAAGAAGAAGAAGAAGAAGAAGAAGGAGAAGAAGAAGACTGAAATGAAGTAGAAGAAGATGATGATGATGATGATGATGATGATGAAGAAGATAGAAAAAGAAGAGGAAGAAGAAGAAGAAGATGAACAAGAAGAAGACGAAGAAGAAGAAGAGGAAGAAGAAAAAGAAGAAGAATAAGAACAACAAGAAGAACAAGAAAAAATAGAAGAAGAAGAAGAAGAAGAAGAAGAAGAAGAAAATGAAGAAGAATTAGAAGAAAGGGAAGATGAAAAAGAAGTAGAAGAAGAATAAAAGAAGAAGTCGAAGAATAGTAAGAAGAAGAAGAAGAAGAAGAGTAGAAGAATTAAAAGAAGAAGATGATGACAATGTTGAAGAAGAAGAAGTAGTAGAAGTAGTTGTAGTAGTAATAATTGTAGTAGTAGTAGTGGTAGTAGTAGTAATAATTGTAGTAGTAGTAGTAGTAGTAGTAGTAGTAATAGAAGAAGAAGAAAAAGGAGACAAAGAAGAAGGGAAAAGAAGAAGAAAAAGAAGAAGAAGAAGAAGAAAGAAGAAAAAGATGAAGAAGAAGAATAAGAAGTAGAAAAAGATGAAGAAGAAGAAGAAGATGATGATGATGAAGAAGAAGAAGAAGAAAAAGAAGAAGGAGGAGAAGAAGAATTAGAAGGAGAAGATGATTAAGATGAAGAAGAAGAAGATGTAGAAGAAGAAGAAGAGAAGAAAAAGGCAAAGAAGGTGAGGACAAAGGAGAAGAAGAAGAATAAGAATAAGAGAAAGAAGAAGAAGAAGAACAAGAAGAATAAGAGGATGAACAAGAAGAAGAGGAAATAGAAGAGGAAAAAGAT
>JAIUJO010000367.1:367500-377500 GCA_023846275.1 Vanilla planifolia
AAGAAGAAGAACAAGCAAAAGTAGAAGAAGAAGAAGAAGAAAATGTAGAAGAAGAAGAAGAGGAGGAAGAAGAAGAAGAAAAAGAGGAAGAAGAAGAAGAAGAAGGGGACGAAGCAGAAGAAGATAAGAAGAAGCGGAAGATGATGATGATAAAGAAGAAGAAGAAGAATAAGTGGAAGAAGATGAAGAATAAGAATAAGTATAAGAATAAGAAGAAGACGAAGAGGACGTATAAAAAGTGGAAGAGGAAGAAGAAGAAGAAGAAGAAGAAGAAGAAAAAGAAGAAGAACAAGTAGAAGAAGAAGAAGAAGAAGAAGAAGAAGACGAAGGAGGAGGAGGAGGAGGAGAAGAAGAAGAAGAAAAAGAGGAATATGAAGAAGAAGAAGAAAGAAAAGAAGAAGAAGAAAGAAAAGAAGAAGAAGAAGAAGAAGAAGAAGACGAAAAAAATAGGAAAAGAAGAAGAAGAGAAACAGAAAAAAGAAGAAGAAGAAGACGAAGAAAAAGAAGAAGAAGAAGAAGAAAAAGAAGAAGAAGAAGAAGGAGAAGAAGTAGAAGAAGAAGAAGAAGAAGAAAAAGAAGAGGTAGAACAGAAAGGAGATGAAAATAGGGAAGTAGAAGAAGAAGAAGAAGAAGAAGAAGAAGAATAAGAAGAAGAAGAAGAAGAAAAAGTAGAAGAAAAAGAGGAAAAAGATGAAGAGGAGGAAGAAGAAGAAGAAGGAGAGGAAGAAGAAAAGAGGTAGAAGAGAAGAAGAAGAAGAAGAACAAGAAGAACATGAAGAGGTAGAAGGGGAGGAAGAAGAAGAAGAGGATGTTGATAATGATGATGAAGAAGAAGAAGAATAAGAAGAAGATGAAGAAGAAGGAGAATAAGAAGAAGAAGTGGTAGAAAAGGAGGAGGAAGAAGAAGAAGAGGACGGTGATGAAGATTAAGAAGAAGAAGAAGAAGATGATGAAAAGGAAAAAGAAAATGAAGAAAAAGAAGAAGAAGAAAAGGACGACAAAGAAGAAGAAGATGTAGAGGAAGAGAAAGAAGAAGAAGAAGTAGAAGAAGAAGAAGAAAAAGAAGAAGAAGAAGAAGAAGAAGAAGAAGAGGAAGAAGAAGAAGAAGAAGAAGAATAAAAAGAAGTCAAAGAACTCGAAGATGAAGAAAGAGAAGAAGAAAAAGAAGATAAATAAGAAAAATAAGAAGAAGAAGAAGAAGTAGAAGAAGAAGATGATGAAGAGAAAGAAGCAAATGAAGAGGAAAATGTAGAAGAAGAAGTGGGAGAGGAAGAAGTAGAAGAAGAAGTATAAGAACAAGAAAAAAAAGAAGAAGAAGAAGAGTAGAAGGAGAAGGAAAAAGTGGAGAAGGAGAAGAAGAAGAAGAATAAGGAGAAAAAGAAGAAGATGAAGAAGGAGAAGGAGAAGTAGAAGAAGGTGAATAAGAAGATGAGGAAGAAGATAGAGAAGGAGGAGGAGGAGAAGAAGAAGAAGAAGTAGAAGAAGAAAAAGAAGAAGAAGAAGAAGAATTCGAGGAAGAAGAAGAAGTAGTAGAAGAAAAAGAAGTAGAAGAAGTGGAAGAAGAAATAGAACAAGAATAAAAAGGAGAAGAATTAGAAGAAGAAAAAGACGAAGAAAAAGAAAAAGAAGAAGTACAAGCAGAAGAAGAAGTTGATGAAGAAGAAGAAAAAGTGGAAGAAGAAGAGACAAAGAAGAAGAAGAAGAAGTAGTAGAAGAAGTAGTTATAGAAGCAAAAGAACAAGAAAAAGAAGAAGAAGAAGAAGAAGAAAATAAAGAAGTGAAAGAAGAGGAAGAGGAAGAAGTAGAAGAAGAAGAAGAGGAAGAAGAAGAAGAAAAAGAAGGGGACGAAGAAGAAGATGATGAAGAAGATGAATAAGAAGAAGATGATAAAGAAGAAGAAGAATCAGTGAAAGAAGATTAAGAATAAGAATAAGAAGAAAAAGAAGTAGTAGAAGAAGAAGAAAAGGACGAAGAAGTAGTGGAAGAAGAAGAAGAAAAAGAATAGGTAAAGAAGAAGAAGTGAAACAGGAAGATGAAGAAGAAGAAGAAGTAGAAGAAGAAGAAGAAGAAGAAGAAGAAGAAGGATAAGAAGAAGAGGAAGAACAAAAAGGAGAAGAAGTAGAAGTAGAAGAAGAAGAAGACGAAAAAGAAGAAAAAGAAGAAAAAGAAGAAGAAGAAAAAGAGCAATAAAAAGAAGAAGTAGAAGAAGAAGAAGAAGAGGAAGAAGAAGAAAAGAGGTAGAAAAGAAAGAGGTGGAAGAAGAAGAAGATGTAGTAGCAATAGTAGCAGTGGTAGTAGAAGAAGAAGAAGAAGAAGATAAAGAAGAAGAAGAAGAAAAAGAAGAAGAAGAAGAAGAAAAAGAACAAGAATAAGAAGAAGAAGAACAAGATGAGGTAGAATAGGGGGAAGAAGAAGAAGAAGAATAAGAAGAAAAGAAGAAGAAGGAAAAGAAGAAGGAGAAGAAGAGGAAGAAGAAGAAGAAGAAGAAGTTGAAGAAGAAGAAAAAGAATAGGTAAAGAAGAAGAAGTGAAACAGGAAGAAGAAGAAGAAAATGAAGAAGAAGAAGAAGGATAAGAAGAAGAGGAAGACAAAGAAGGAGAAGAAGAAGCAGAAGCAGAAGAAGAAGATGAAGAAGAAGAAGAACAAGAAGAAAAAGAAGAAAAAGAAGAAAAAGAAGAAGAAAAATTGGAATAAGAAGAAGAAAAAGAAGAAGAAGCAGAAGAAGAAGAAAAAGAAGAAGAAGAAGAAGAAGAAGAAGAAGAAGAAGAAGAAAAAGAGCAAGAATAAGAAGAAGAACAACAAGACGAGGTATAAGACGGGGAAGAAGAAGAAGAGGATAATGATGAAGAAGAAGAAGAAGAAGAAGTTGAAGAAGAAGAAGATGAAGAAAAGAAGAAGAGAACCAAAGAGAAGAAGATGATGAATATGAACAAGAAAAAGATGAAGAAGATGTCTGAGAAGAAGAGGAAGGAGATAGAGATGGAGAAGAAGAAGAAGAACAAGAAGAAGAAGAAGAAGAAAAGGAAGTTCAAGAAGTAGTAGAAGAAGAAGAAGTAAAAGAATAAGAAGAGGAAGAAAAATAATAAGAAGAACAAAAGGAAGAAGAACAGAGGTAGAAGAGAAGAAGAAGAAGAAGAAGAAGAAGAAGAAGAAGAAGAAGTTTAAGAAGAAGAAGAAGAAGAAGAAGGAGAAGACGATGAAGAAAAAGAAGAAGATAAAAGAGAAGAAGATGATGAATATGAAGAAGAAGAAGATGATGAATGAGATGGAGAAGAAGAAGAAGAAGAAGTTCAAGCAGAAGAAGAATTAGAAGTAGAAAATGTAGAAGAAAAAGAAGAAAACGAAGAAGAAGAAGAAGAAGAAGAAAATAGGATGAAGAAGAAAAAGAAGAAAAGGAAGAAGAGAAAGAAGAAGAAGAAGTAGAAGATGAAGAACAAGAGGAAGAAAAAGAGGACAAAGAATAAGAATAAGAAGAAGAAGAAGAAAAAGAAGACAGAAGATGAAGAAAAAGAAGAAGAAGAAGAAGAAGAAGTAGTGGAAGAAGAAGAAGAATAGATAAGAAGGAGAAGAAGAATGAGAAGAAGAAGAATAAGAGGAAGAAAAAGAAGAAGAAGATGTGGAAGAAGAAGAAGAAGTTGATGAAGAAGAACAAAAAGAGAAAGAAGAAGAGACGAAGAAGAAAAAGAAGAAGAAGAAGAAGAAGAAGAAGAAGTAGAAGAAGAAGAAGAAGCAGAAGAAGACAACGAAGAAGTGGAAGAAGAAGAAGCAGAAGAAGAAGAAGAAGAAGAGGAAGAAGAAGAAAATGAAGAAGAGGAAGAAGAGGAGGAAGAATAAGAACAAGAAGAGGAAGGGGAAGAAGTAGAAGATGATGATGATGAAGAAGAAGATGATGATGATAAAGAAGGAGGAGAAGAAGAAGAATAAGTGGGAGAAGAAGAAGAATACGAAAAGAGGAAGAAGAAGAAGAGGACGAAGAAGAAGTGGAAGAAGAAGAAGAAGAAGAAGAAGAAGAAGAGGAAGAACAAAAGAAGATGAAGTAGAAGAAGAAGAAGGAGATGAAGAAGGAGAAGAAGTTGAAGAAGAAGGAGGAAAAGAAGAAGATGAAGAAGAAGAAGAAGAAGAAGAAAAATAAGAGGAGTAGAAGAGAAATAGGTAGAAGAAGAAGGAGAAGAAGAAGAAGAAGATGAACAACAGCAACAAGAAGAAGAATACGAAAAAGTGGTAGAAGAAAAAGGAGAAGAAGAAGGAGAAGTAGAAGAAGATGATGAAGAAGAAGAAGAAGAAGAAGAAAAAGTTTAGGAAGAAAAAGAGGAAGAAGAAGAAAAGGAAGAAGAAGAAGAAGAAGAAGAAGAAGAAGAAGAAAAGGAAGAAGAAGAAGAAGAAGAAGAAATGAGGTAGAAGAGAAGCAGAAGAAGAAGAAGAAGAAGAAAAAGTTCAAGAAGAAGACAAAGAAGAAGAAGAAGAAGAAGTAGAAGAAGAAGAAGAAGGCAAAGAAGAAGAAGGAGAAGAAGAAGAAGAAGAAGAAGAAGAAGAATATGAAGAAAAAGAAGAAGTAGAGGAAAAAAGGAGGAGAAAAAGAAGAATAAGACTAAGAAGAAGAAGAAGAAGAAGAAAATGAAAAAGAAGAAGATGAAGAAGAGGAAGAAATAGAAAAAGAAGAAGAAGAAGAGGGCAAAAGAAAGGAAGATTAAGAAGAAGAAGAAGAAGAAGAAGAGTAAAAGAATAGGAAGAAGATAGGGATGGAGAAGAGGAACAAGAAGAAGAAGAAGAAGCCAAAGAAGAAGAAGAAGAAGAAGTAGAAGAAGAAGAAGAAGAAGAAGAAGAAGAAGAAAAGTAAGAAGAAGAAGAAAAAGATGATGAAGAAGAAAAAGAAGATGAAGAACTAGTTCAAGAAGAAGGGGACAAAGAAGAAGATGATGATCAAGTAGAAGAAAAAGAAGAAGAAGAAGAAGAAGAAGAGAAGATGACGAAGTAAAAGAAGAGCAGAAGAAGAAGAAGTGGTAGTAGAAGAAGAATAAGAATAGGAAGGGGAAGAAGAATGAGAAGAGGAAGAAGAAGATGAAGTAGAGGAAGAAGAAGTAAGAAGTAGAAGAAGAAAAGGAAGATGAAAAGAAGGCAATGAAGAAAAGGAAGAAGAAGAAGACGAAGAAGAAGAAGAAGAAGAAGAAGAAGAAGAAGAAGAAAAGGTAGAAGAAGAAGAAGACAAAGAGCAAGAAGACAAAGAAGAAGAAGAAGAAGAAATAGACGAAGAAGAAGAGGAAGAAGAAGTAGATAATGATGAAGAAGGAGAAGAACAAGAAGAAGAAGAGTAAGAAAAATAATAAGAAGTAAAGGAAGAAGAAAAAGGAAAAGTAGGAGAAGTAGTAGCAGTAGAAGAAGAAGAAGAAGAAGAAGAAAAAGAAGAAGTAGAAAAAGAGGAAAAAGAAGAAGAAGAAAAAGAAGAAGAAGAGCAAGAAGAACAAAAGAGGAAGAAGAGGAAGTTGAAGAAGAAGAAGAAGAAGAAGAAGAAGAAGAAGAAGAAGAACAAGAAGAAGATGAAGAAGAAGAAGAAGATAAAGAATAAGAAGAAGAAGAAGAACAAGAAGAGGTTGAAGAGGAGAAGGATGAAGAAGAAGAGGATGAAGAACAAGAAGGAGAAGAATAAGAAGAAGATGATGATGATGACGAAGAAGAAGAATAATAAGAAGAGGAGAAAGAAGAAAAAGAAGAGGAAGAAGAAGAAGTTGGAGAAGAAGAACAAGAAGATGAAGAAGAAGGAGAAGAAGAAGGCAAAAGAGAAGAAGAAGAATGAGAAGGAGAAGGAGAAGAAGAAGAGGAAGAAGAAGATGAGGAAGAAGAGGTGGAAGAAGATGGAGAAGGAGAAGAAGAAGGCAAAGAAGTAGAAGAAGAAGAAGAAGAAGAAGAAGGAAAAGATGAAGGAGAAGAAGAAGAAGAAGAAGACGAAGAAGAGGAAGAGGAAAAGAATAGGAAGAAGATGGAGAAGGAGAAGAGGAACAAGAAGAAGAAGAAGAAGAATAAGCTGAAAAAGAAGATGAAGAAAAATAAGAAGAAGAAGAAAAAGATGAAGAAGAAGAAAAAGAAGATGAAGAACAAGTTCAAGAAGAAGAGCTCAAAGAAGAAGAGGATGATCAACTAGGAGAAGAAGAAGAAGAAGTAGAAGAAGAAGATGAAGAAGAAAAAGAATAGAAGAAGAAGAAGTGGTAATAGAAGAAGAATAAGAATAAGAAGGGGAAGAAGAATGAGAAGAAGAAGAAGAAGAAGTAGAAGAAGAGGAAGAAGAAGTTGAAGAAGAAGAAGAAAAGCAAGATGAAAAGAAGGCAATGAAGAAAAAGAAGAAGTAGAAGTTGCAAAAGCAGAAGAAGAAGAAGAAGAAGAAGAAGAAGAAGATGAAGATCAAGAAGAAGAACAAGAAGAAGAAGAAGAAGATCAAGAACAAGAAGAAGAAGAAGAAAAACAAGAAGAAGTAGAAGAAGAAGATGAGGAAGAGGAAGAAGAAGAAGAAGAAGAAGAAGAAGTAGAAGAAGAAGAAGAAGAAGAAGAAGACAATGATGGAGAAGGAGAAAAGGAAGAAAAAGAAGAAGAGCAAGAAAAAGAATAAGAAGAAAAGGAAGAAGAAAAAGGAGAAGAAGAAGGAGAAGTAGTAGTAGAAGAAGAAGAAGAAGAAGAAGACGAGGAAGAAGAAAAGTGGAAGAAAAGGAAGTAAAAGAAGAAGAAGGAGAAAATTTTCAAGAAGAAGAAGAAGAAGAAGATGATAAAGAAGAAGAACAATAATAAGAAGAAGAGGAAGAAGAACAACAAGAAGAGGTTGAAGAGGAGCAGGAAGAAGAAGGAGAGGATGAAGAAGAAGAAGAAGAACAAGAATAAGAAGAAGAAGATGATGAAGAAGAAGAAGAAGAATAAGAAGAGGATAAAGAAGAAAAAGAAGAGGAAGAAGAAGAAGAAGAAGAGGAAGAAGATGTACAAGAAGTTGAAGAAGAAGAAGAAGACAAAAAAGAAAGATGATGAATATAAAGAAGAAGAAGATAAAAACGAGAAGGAGAAGGAGAAGAAGTGGAAGAAGAAGATGAGGAAGCAGAGGAGGAAGAAGATAGAGAAGGAGGGGAAGAAGTAGAAGAAGATGATGAAGAAGCTAAAAAAGAAGAGGAATTAGAAGAAGAAGAATAACTAGAAGGAGAAGAAAAAAATAAGAAGAAGAAAAAGAAGAAAAGGAAGAAGAGAAAGAAGAAGAAGAGGAAGAAGAAGATGAAGAACAAGAAGAAGAAGAAGAAGAGGATAAAGAATAAGAAGAAAAAGAAGAAGAAGAAAAAAGACAAAGAAGATGAAGAAGTAGAAGAAGAAGAAGAAGAAGAAGAAGAAGAATAAGATGAGCAGAAGAAGATTGAGAAGAAGAAGAATAAGAGGAACAAAAAGAAAAAGAAGAAGCAGGAGAAGAAGAAGTTGATGAAGAAGAAGAAAAAGAGGAAGAAGAAGAGACGAAGAAGAAAAAGAAGAAGAAGAAGAAGAAGAACAAGCAAAAGAAGAAGAAGAAGAAGAAGAAGCAGAAGAAGAATTAGAAGAAGAAAAGAAGAAGAAGAAGAAGAAAATGAAGAAGAGGAAGAAGAGGAGGAGGAAGAAGAAGAAGAAGAATAGGAAGAAGAAGAAGAAGAAGGGGCAGAAGAAGATGATGATGATGATGAAGAAGCAGATGATGATGATAAAGAAGAAGAAGAAGAAGAAGAAGAACAAGAAGAATTAGTGGAAGAAGAAGTAGAAGAAGAAGTAGAAGAAGGGGAGAAAGAAGAAGAAGAAGAAGAAGAAGAAGAAGAAGAAGAAGAAGAAGAAGAACAAGAAGAAGAGGTAGAAGAAGAAGAAGATGAAGAAGAAAAAGAATAATAATAATAATAATAAGATGAAGAAGGAGAAGCAAAAAAAGTGAAAGACTAAGAAGATGAAGAAGAAGGAGGAAAGGAAGAAGAAGAAGAATAAGAAGAAGAAGAAGACGAATAGGAAAAGAAGAAGAAGAAGAAGAAGAAGTATATGAAGTAAAGAGAAAAGAATAAGAGGAAGAAGAAGAAGAAGAAGAAATAGAAAAAGAAGAAGAAGAAAAAATAGACAAAGAAAAAGAGGAAGAAGAAGAAATGGAAGAAGTAGTAGAAGAACAAGAAGAGGAGGAAGAAGAAAAAAGGAAGAAGAGAAGAAGAAGAAGAAGCAGAAGAAAAAGTTCAAGAAAAAGAAGTAGTTGTAGTAGTAGAAGAACAAGAAAAATTAAAAGAACAAGAATAAGAAGAAGAATAACAAGAAGAGGTTGAAAAAAAGGAAGAAGAAGAAGAAGAGGATGATGATGATGAAGAAGAAGAAGAAGAAGAATAAGTTGAGGAAGAAGAAAAAGAAGAAGAAGAAAATGAAGAGGGAGAAGATAAAGAAGAAGAAGAAGAAGAAGAAGAAGTGGAAGAATAAAAAAAGGAAAAACAAGAAGAAGAAAAAGAACAAGAAGAAGTAGAAGAAGAACAATAAAATGAGGAAAGAGAAGAGGAAGAAGAAGAGGAAGAAAAAGAATAAGAAGCAGAAAAAGAGGAGAACCAAGGGGAAGATGAAGTAGAAGAAGAAGAACAAGATGATGATGATGATGATGAAGAAAAGAATGAAGAAAAAGAAGAAGAAGAAGAAGAAGAAGAAGTTGAAGAAGAATAATAAATAGAACAAGAAGAAAATGAAGAAGAAGAAGTAGAAAGAAGAAGAAGTAGAAAGAAGAAGAAGAAAAAGAAGAAGAAGAGGAAAAAGGAAAAGAAGAAGAAGAAGAAGAAGAAGAAGACAAAGATGGTGTGGAGGAAGAAGAAGAAGAAAAAAAAGGAGATGAAGAAGAAGAAGAAAATCAAAAAGAAGAAGATGAAGTAGAGGAAGAAGAAGAACAAGAAGAAGCTGAAGAAGAAGAAGAGGATGAAAGATAAGAAGATTAAGAGGAAGAAGAAGAAGAAGAGGAAGAAGAGGAAGAAGATGGGGAAGGAGAAGAAGAAAAAGAAGTTGAAGAAGAAGAAGTTGAAGTAAAAGAAGAAAAGAAGGAGAAGAAGAAGAAGAAGAAGAAGAAGAAAAATAAGAAGAAGAAGAAGAAAAAAGAAGAAGAGGAAGAAGGGAAAGAAAAAGAAAAAGTAGAAGAAGAAGAAGAACTATAAGAAGAAGAGGACAAAGAAGAACATGATGAACAAGCAGAAGAAGAAGAAGAAGAAGAAGAAGAAAAAGAAGAAGATGAAGAAGAAGGAGAAGAAGGAGAAGTAGTGGAAGAAAAAGAATAAGAATGAGAAAGAGAAGAAGAATGAGAAGAAGAAGAAGAAGAAAGAGAAGTAGTAGTAAAAGAAGAAGAAGAAGAAGAAGACTATAATGAAGAAGAAGAAAAACAAAAAGAAGAAGAAGAAATAGAAGAAGAAGAAGAAGAAGAAGAAGAAAAAAAGAAGAAGAAGAAGAAGAAGAAGAAGAAGAAAAACAAGATGAGGAGGAAGAAGAAGAAGAATTAAAACATCATGAAAAAGATGATGAAGAAGAAGGAGAAGAATAAAAAGAAATTAAGAAGTAGAACAAAAAGGAAAAGAATAAGAAGACGAAGAGGAAGACGAAGATGTTGATGATGAAGAGGAAGATTAAGAAGAAAGAGAAGAAGTAGTAGTAGAAGAAGAAGAAGAGAAATAAGAAGAAGAAGATGATGATGAACAAGAAGATGATGAACAAGAATACGAAGAAGTAGAAGAAGAAGAAGAAGAAGAAGAAGAAGAACACAAAGAAGAAGAAGATGCAGGACTAAAAGAAGAAGATGATGAAGAAGATGGGGAAGATGTATAATAACAATAATAGTAATAATAATAATAGTAATAATAATAATAATAAGACAAAGAAGTATACGATTAAGAAGAATAAGAAGAAGAAGAAGAAGAAGAGGAATAAGAGGAATTACAAGAAGAAGAAGATGAAGAAGAAGAAGAAGAAGAAGAAGAAGGAGAAGAAAAAGAAGGAGATGAAGACGAAAAGGTAG
>JAIUJO010000367.1:392500-395000 GCA_023846275.1 Vanilla planifolia
TTGCAGAAGTAGAAGAAGAAGAAGAAGAAGAAGAAGAAGAAGAAGAGGAAGAAGAAGAAGAAGAAGAAGAAGATTTAGAAGAAGATGATGATGAAGTAGGAGAAGAATAAGAAGAAGCAGAAGAAGAAGATGAAACACAAGAAGAGGAAGAAGAGGAGGAAGAAGAAGAATTAAAAGATCATAAAAATGATGATGAAGAAGCAGGGGAAGAAAAAGAAGAAGAAAAACAAGTAAAAGAAGACGATGATGAAGAAAAAGAAGAAAAAGATGATGATGATGGTGGTGAGGAAGAAGAGGAGTAAGATGAAGAAGAAGTGGAAGAAGAAGAGGAATAAGAAGAAGAAGATTAAGGATAAAAATAATATTAAGAATAAGAAGAAGAAAAAGAAGAGGAAGAAGAAAATGAGCAAGAAGATGGAGTAAAAGAAGAAGAAGAAGAAGAAGAAGGAGAAGAAGCAAAAGAAGAAGAAGATGATGAAGAAGAAGAAATGGAAGAAGATGGAGATGAAGAAGAGGAAGAAGAAGAAGAAGAAGTTGATGATGAAAAAGAAGAAGAAGAAAGGAGGAGAGGAAGAGGAAGTGGAGGAGGAAGAATATGTAGAAGAAGAAGGTGAAGAGGAAGAAATATGGGAAGAAGAAAAAGAAGATGATGATGAAGAAGAATAAGAAAAAGAAGAAAAGGAAGAAGTGGAAGAAGTGGAAGAAGAATAGGAAGAAGAAAAAGAAGAAGAAGAAGAAGAAGAAGAAGAAGACTTAGAAAAAAACGAAGAAGTAGAAGATGATGAAGAAGAAGAAGGAGAAGTAGTAGTAGTAATAGAAGAAGAAGTAGTAGTAGTAGTAGTAGAAGAAGATGGTGAATGTGAAGAAGAGGGAGAAGAAGAAGAAGAATAAGAAGAAGAAGACAAAGGAGAAGAAAAAGAAAAAGAAGAAAAAGGAGAAGAAGAAAAAGAAGAATAATTATTAGAAGAAGGAGATGATGAAAAAGAAGAAGAGGAAGAAAAAGAAAATATAGTCAAGAAGTTTATAGAAAAGACCAAAAAGAAGAAGACAAAGAAGAACAAGTAGAAGAAGGGGACGAGGAAGAAGACGAAGAAGAAGAAGAAGTAGAAGAAGATGATGATGGTGAAGATGAAGATGAAGAAGAAGAGGAAGAAGAAGATGAATTGGAAGAAGAACGAGAAGAAGAAGAAAACGAAGAATTAGAAGATAATAGAAGAAGTTGAAAAAGAAGAAGAAGAAGAAGAGGAAGTAGTAGAAGAGGAAGATTAAGAAGTAGTAGTAGAACAAGAAGAAGAAGAAGAAGAAGAGGAAGAAGATGAAGGAGAACGAAGGAAGAAGAGGAGGAAGAAGAAGAAGAAGAAGAAGAAGAAGAAGAAGAGGACGAAGAAGAAGAAGATGAAGGGGAAGAAGAAGAAGAAGAAGAAGAAGAACAGGATGTAGAAGAAGAAGGGAAAGAGGAGGAAGAAGAAGAAGAAGATGATGAAAAAAAGAAGAAGAAAATGATGATGAACATGATGAAGAGGAAGAAAATGAAGAAGAAGTATTAGTAGTAGAAGAAGAAGAGAAAGAAGAAGAAGAAGATGAAGAAGAAGAAGAAGAAGAGAAAAAAAGAAAAAGAAGAAGAAAATGAAGAGGGAGATGAAGAAGAAGAAGAAAAATAATAAGAAGCAGAAGAAGAAGAAGTAGAAGAAGAAGAGGAAAAGGAAGAAGAAGAAGAAGAAGAAGAAGGAGAGGAAGAAGAAGAAGAAGTAGAAGTAGAAGAAGAAGAAGAAGAAGATGTTGTGGAAGAAGTAGAAGAGTAAGAATAACAAGAAGAATAAGAAGAAAAAGAACGTGAAGAAGAAGAAGAGGAGGAGAAGGAGGAGGAAGAAGAAGAAGAAGAAGAAGGAGAAGAAGAGAAAGAAGAAGAAGTGGAAGAAGAAGAAGAAGAAGAAGAAGAAGAAGTAGAAGAAAAAAAGAACAAGAGAAAGAGGAGGAAGAAGATGAAGAAATTGAAAAATAATAAGAAGAAGAAGACGAAGAAGAGGAAGAAGAAGAAGAAGAAGAAGTAAAGTTGAAAAAGAAGAAGAAGAAGAAGTGGAAGAAGAAGAAGAGTAAGAATAACTAGGAGAAAAAGAATAAGAATAAGAATAAGAATAAGAAGAAGAAGATGATGAAGCAGAAGAAATCATAAAAAAAGAAGAACAAGAATTCTAAGAAGTAGTATTAGAAGTAGGAGTTGAAGTAGTAGTAGTAGAAGAAGAAGAAGAAGAAGAAGAAGAAGAAGAAGAAGATTATGAAGAAGGGAAAGAAAAAGAAGAAGAAGAAGAAGTACAGGAAAAAGAAGAAGAAGAAGAAGAAAGAAGAAGGAGAAGAAAGAAGAAGAAGAAGAAGAAGAAGAAGAGGAAGACAAAGTGGAAGTAGAAGAGGAGCGGGAAGAAGAAGAAGAAGAAGTAGGAGAAGAAGAAGAATAAGGAAAAAAAGCAGGAAGAAGAGGAATTGGAAGAAGAAGACATAGAGG
>JAIUJO010000367.1:400000-407500 GCA_023846275.1 Vanilla planifolia
AGATGAAGAAGAAAAAGAAAAGAAGAAGAATAGAAAGAAGTAGAAGAAGAAAATGAAAAAGAAGAAGCAAAAGAAGAACAAGAACAAGAACAAGAACATGAAAAAAAAGAAGAGGAACAAGATGAAAAAGAAGAAAATGAAGTAGAAGAACAAGAAGAGGATGAAGATTAAGAAGAAGAAGAAGATGATGATGATGAAAAAGAAGTAGTGGAAGAAGAAGAAGAAGAAGAAGTAGAAGAAGAGGAAGACGAAGAAGAAGAAGAATAAGAAGAAGGTGAAGTAGAAGAAGAAAAGAAGAAGAAGAAGAGGTAGAAGAAGAAGAAGAAGAAAAGGAAGGAGAAGAAGAAGATGATGAAAAAAAGTGGAAGAAATCCTAGTAGAAGAAGAAGAAGGCTAAGAAAAAGGAGAGGAAGAAGAAGGAGACAAAGAAAAATAAGAAGAAGAAGAAGAAGAAGAAGAAGAAGAAGAAGAATTAAAGGAAGAAGAAGAAGAAGAAGAAGAAGAAGAAAAAGAAAAAGGTAAAGAAAAAGAAGAAGAAGAACAAGATCAAGAAGAGGAAAATGAAAAGTAAGGAGGCGGAGAAGAAGAAGAAGAAGAAGAAGAAGAAGAAAAATAAGAAGTGGAAAAAGACGAAGAAGAAGTAGAAGAAGAAGAAGATGATGAAGAAGAAGAATAAGAAGAGGATGAAGAAAAACAACAACAATAATAACAATAATAATAGTAATAATACTAATAATAATAATAGAAATAATAATAAGTAGAAGAAGAAGTTGGTGAAAAAGAAAAACAAGAAGAAAAGAAGAAGAAGAAGAAGAAGAAAAAGGAGAAAAACACGAAAAAGAAGAATTAGAAGTAGTAGAAGAAGGAGAAGAAGAAGAAGAATAAGAAGAACAGGAAGAGGTAGAAGAACAAAAATGCAATGAAGAAGAAGAAGAAGAATGCGGAGAAGAAGACGAAGAACAAGAAGAAAAGAAGAAGAAGAAGAAGAAGAATACTAAAAAGGAAAAGAGGAAGAAGAAGAATAAGAAGAAGAAGTTGAAGAAGAAGAAGAATAATAAGAATAATAAAAAGGAAACGAGGAAGAAAAGGAAGAAGAAGAAGATGATGATGAAGAAGAAGAAGATGTGGAAGAAGAGGACGATGAAGAAGAAAAAGAAAAGAAGAAGAAGAAGAAGTTTAAGAAGAAGAACAAGAAGACAAGAAAGGCGAAGAAGTAGAAGTAGAAGATGAAGAAGAAGAAGAAGAAGAAAAAGAAGAAGAAGAAGAAGAAGAAGAAGAACAACTAGAAGAAGAGGAAGAAAAATAAGAAAGAGATGATGAAGCAGAAGAAAAAAATAAGAAGAAGAAGAAGAAGAAGAATAAGAAGAAAAAGAAGAAGAAGAAGAAGAAGATAAAGAAAACGAAGAAGAGGAAAATGAAAAAGAAGGAGTAGAAGAAGAAGAAGAAGAAGAAGATGATGAAGAAGAAGAAGAACAAGAGGATGAAGAAGAAGAAGATGAAGATAATGAAGAAGAAGAAGAACAATAATAATAATAATAACAGTAATAATTGTAGTAATAATAATAATAGAAATAATAACAAATGGAAGAAGAAGTCGGTGTAAAAGAAAAAGAAGAAGAAAAAGAAGAAGAAGAAGATGAAGAAGAAGAAGAAGAAGAAGAAGAAAAGGGAGGAAAACACGAAAACGAAGAACTAGAAGAAGCAGTAGATGAAGGGGAAAAAGAAGAAGAAGAATAATAAGAAGAAGAGGAAGAGGCAGAAGAAAAAAAATGCAATGAAGAAGAAGAAGAAGTAGAAGAAGAAGAAGAAGAAGAAAGAGGAGAAGAAGTGGAAGAAGAAGAAGAAGAAGAGGAAGATGAAGAAGAAGAAGGTGATGAAGAAGACGAATATGAAGAAGAAAAAGAATAAGAAAAGATGGAGTAGACGAAGTAGAAGAAGATGAAGAAGAAGATAAAGAAGAAGAGCAAAAGAAAGAAGAAGAAGAAGAAGAAGAAGAAGAAGAAGAAGAAGAAGAGGAAGAAGAGGAAGAAGAAGAAGAAGAAGAAGAAGAGGAAGAACAGGAAGAAGAAGAAAAAGAAAACAAGAAAGAGAAGAAGAAGAAGAAGAAGAAGAAGAAGCAGAAGAAGAATCAGAAGAAGAAGAAGAATTAGAAGAAGAAGATGAAAAAGAAAAAGAAAAAGAAGAAGAAGAAGAAGAAGATGAAGCACAAAAAGAACAATAAGAAGAAGAAGAAGAAGAAAAAAACTAGAAGAACAAGGTGATGAAGAAGATGAACAAGAAGAAGTAGTAGTAGAAGAAAAAGAAAAAGTGGAAAAAGAAGAAGAAGAAGAAGAAGAAGACAAAGAAGAAGAAAAAGAAGAAGAAGAAGAAGATGATGAACAAGAAGAAGAATGAAAAGGAAAAGGAGGAGAAGAAGAAGAATAATACTAAGAAGGAGGAGGAGAAGAAGAAGAAGAAGAAGAAGAAGACTTAAAAGAAAAAGAGGAAGAAAAGGAAGAAGAACAATAAGAAGATGATGAAGAAGATAGTTGAAGAATACAAACATGATGAGGAAGAAGAAGAAGAAGAAAAAGAAGAAGAAGAAGAAGAAGAAGATGAAAAAGTTGTTGTAGTAGTAGAAGAAGAAGAAGAAGAAATAGAAGAAAAAGAATTAAAAGAAGAAGAAGATGTTGAAGAAGAAGAAGATAATGAAGAAGAAGAAGAAGAAGATGAAGAAGAAGAAGAAGAAGAAAAACAAGGCAAAGAAGAGTAAGAAATGGAAGAAGAAGAAGATGAGGATGATGATGAAAAAATAGAAGAGGAAGAAAAAGAAGAACAAAATGAAGAAGAAGAAGTGGAAGAAGAAAAGAAAAAGAAGATGAAGATGAAGAGGGAGAGGGAGAAGAAGAAGAAGAGGTGGAACAAGAAGAAGAAAAAGAACTGGAGGAAGAAGAGGAAAAGGAAGAAAAAGAAGAAGAAGAAGAAGAAAAAGAGGATGAAGAAGAAGAATGTGAATAATAATAATAACAATAAAAAAACAATAAGAAGAAAAAGAAGAAGAAGAAGAAGAAGAAGTAGAAGAAGAAGAAGAAGAAGAAGAAGAAGAAAAAGAAGAAGTAGAAAAAGAGCAAGAAGAAGAAGAGGAGGAAAAAGAATAAGAGGATGAAGAAGAAGTGGAAAAATGCATAGAAGAAGAAGAAGAAGAAGAAAAAGAAAAAGATGAAGAAAATGAAAAAGTGGAAGAAGATGAGGAAGGGGAAGGAGTAGAAGAAGATGAAGAAGAAGAAGATGATGAAGAAGAAGAAATTAATGAAGAAGAAGAAGAAGAAGATTAGGAATGAGAAAAAGAAAAATAAGAAAAAGAAGTTGGAGAAGAAGAAGAAGAAGACGATGAAGAAGAAGAAGAAGAACTGAAAGAAAAAGAAGAAAAGGAGAAGAAGAAAAAGAAAAAGAAATAGAAGAAGAAGGGAAGAAGAAGAAGAAGAAGATAAAAAGAAGAAGATGACAAAGAATAAAAAATGAAGAAGAAAAAGAAGAAGAAGAAGATGAGGAAGAAGAAGAAGATAATGAAGAAAAAGAAGAAGAACCAAAAGTATTAGCAGTAGAAGTAGAAGAAGTAGAAGAAGTAGAAGAAGAAGATAATGAAGAAGAAGAAGAGAAAGAAGAAGAGGTAGAAGAAGTAGTAGAAGAAGAAGAAGAAGAAGAAGTGGAAGAATAAGAAGTAGAAGAAAAAGGAAAATATGGAGAAGAAGAAGAAGAAGAAAAAGCAGAAGAATAAGAAGGAGAAGAAGAAGAAGAAGAAGAAGAAGAAGCAGGAGAAGAAGAAAACAAAAGGAAGAAGAAGAAGAAAATGATGATGATGATGAAGTAGAAGAAGATGAAGATGACAAAGAGGAAGAAGAAGAAGAAGAAGAACAACAACAAGAAGAAGATGATGAAAAAGTAGAAAAAGAAGAAAAAGAAGAAGATCAAGAAGAAGAAGAAGAAGAAGAAGAAGAAGAAGAAGAGGAACAACAATAAGAGACGAAGAAGAAGAAGAACTACAAGGAAAAGAAGATGATGAAGATGAAGAAGAGTAAAAAGAAGTAGAAGTAGAAGAAGAAGAATAAGAAGAAGAAGAAGAGAGGATGAAGAAGAAGAAGAAGAAAAAGAAGAGGAAGAAGAAGAAGAAGAAGAAGAAGAAGAAGAATTATAATAATAATAAATAAAATAGTAATAATAATAACAATAATAACAACAATAATAAGAAGAAGAACAACAACAACAACAAGAACAAGATGAAGAAGAAAAAGAAGTAGAAGAAGAAGAATAATTAGAATAAGAAGAAGATGATGTTGAGGAAGAAAAAGAAGAGGAAGAGAAGAAGAAGAAGAGGACGAAGAAGAAGAAGAAAAATGCAAAAAAAAAGAAGAAGAAAAAGAAGAAGCAGAAGAAGAAAAAGAAAAAGAAGAAGAAGAGGTTGAAGAAGAAAAAGAAGAAGAAGAAGATGAAGAAGAAGAAGATGATGAAGAAGAAGAAAATGAAGCAAAAAAAGAAGAAGATGAAGATTAGGAAAGAGAAATAAAAGAAGCAAAAGAAGAACATGAAGTAGTAGTAGTAGAAGAAGAAGTAGAAGTAGAAAATAATGAAGAAGAAGAAAACAAAGAAAGAAGAAGATGAGGAAGAAGATGAAAAAAAAAGAAGAAGAGGAAGAAGAAGAAGAACAAGAAAAACAAAAGCATGAAGAAGAAGAACAAGAAGTAGAAGAATAAGGAGGAGAAGAAGAAGAAGAAGAAGATGATGATGATGATGATGATGAAGAAGAAGAAGAAAAGGAGAAGAAGGAGAAGAAGAAGAAGATTTAGAAGAAGAAAAAGAAGCGAACAAAAAAGAAGAAAATGTGAAGAAGAAGAAGAACAAGAAGAAGAAAAAGAAAAAGAAGAAGAAAGAAGTTGAAGAAGAAGAAGAAGAGAAAGAAGATGACGAAGACGATGATGATGAAGAAGAAGAAAATGAAGAACAAAGAGTAGAAGAAGAAGATAAGGAAGGAGAAGAACACAAAGAAGAAAAAGAAGTAGCACAAGAAGTTGTAATAGTAGAAATAGAAGAAGTAGAAGAAAAAGATGATATGGAAGAGGTAGGGAAAAAAGAAGAACAAGAGGAAGAAGTGGAAGAAGAAGAAGAAGAAGAAGAGGAAGAAGAAGAAGAAGAAAAAGAAAAAGAAAAAGAAAAAAAAAAGAAAAATAATAAAAAGCAGAAGAATTAGTAGAAGGAGAAGGAGAAGCAGTAGAAGGAGAAGGAGGAGAAGAAGAAGAAGAAGAAGAGCACGAAGAAGAAGAAGATGAAGAGGAAGAAGAAGAAGGAGAATTAGAAGAAGAAAAATTGAAAAAGAAGAAAAACAATAAGAAAAAGAAGAAGAAGAAGAAGAAGAAGAAGAAGTGGGAGAAGAAGAACAATAATAATAAGAAGAAGATGAAGAAGAAGAAGAAGAAGAATTAAATGAGGATGAAGGTGATGAAGATTAAGAAGAAGTAGTAGTAAAAGAAGAAGAAGAGAAAATAGAAGAAGAGGAGGAAGAAGAAGAAGAAGAGGGAGAAGAAGAAGAGGAAGAAGAAGAAGAAGAAAAAAAAAGAAGTGGAATAATAAGAAGAAAAAGAAAAAGTTAAAGAGGAATAAGAAGAAGAAGAAGAAGAAGAAGCAAATGAAGAATTAAAAGAAGACGAACAAGAAGAAGAAGAATATGAAGGAGCAGGAGAAGAAGAAGAAGAATATAAAGAAGCAGAAGATGAAAACGAAGAAGAAGAAGAAGAAGAAGAAGAATTAGAAGAAGTAGAAGATGAAAATGAAGAAGATGAAGAAGAGGAAGCAGAAGAAGGAGAAGAAGAATTACAAGAAGAAGAAGACGTTGAAGAAGAAGAGGATGATGAAGAACAGGAAGAAGAAGAAGATGAAGACGAAAAAGTAGATAAAGAAGAGGGTGAAGAAGAAGAAATAGAAGGAGAAGAAGAAGAAGAAGAAGAGCTTGAAGAACAAGAAGAAGATTAGGAAGAAGAAGAATTAGAAGAAGAAGAACTAGAAAGAAGAAGAAGAAGAAGTAGAAGAAGTAGAAGAAGAAGAACTAAAAAGAAGAAGAAGAAGAAGTAGAAGAAGTAGAAGAAGAAGAAGAAGAAAAAGAAGAAGAAGAAGAAGGAGAAGATGATGAAGATGAAGATGAAGAAGAAAAAGTAGAGGATGATAAAGAAGAAAAAGGCAAAGAAGAAGATGATGAACTTGAAGAAGAAAAAGAAGAAGAAGAAGAAGAAAAAGAAGAAGAAGAAGAAGAAGAAGAAGAAAAATTGAAAGAAAAAGATGTAGAAGAAGAAGAAAAAGAAGAAGAACAAGAAGAAGAATTAAAAGAAGAAGATGATGAAGAAGAAGAAGCAAAAGAACAAGAAGAAGGACGAGAAGAAGAAGAAGAAGTAGAAGTAGAAGTAGTAGTAGTAGAAGAAGAAGAACGAAAAGAAGAAGTGGGAGAAGAATAACAAGAAGTAGAAGATAAAGACGAAGAAGAAGAAAAAGAAGAATTTGAGGGAGAAGAAGAAGAAGAAAAAAAAAGAGGAAGAATAGAAAGAAGAAGAAGAAGAAGAAGAAGAATTTAAAAATATGAGAAGAAGAAGAAGTGGAAGATGAACAAAAAGAAGAAGAGGAAGAAAAGGAATTAGTAGTAGAACAAGGTGAAGAGGAAGAAGAAGAAGAAGAAGAAGAAGAAGAAGAAAGAGAAGAGGAAATAGAAGAAGAAGAAGAAGGAAACGAAGAAGAAGTAAAAGAAGAAGAAGAAGAAGAAGAAAAAGAAGAAGAAGAAGAAGAAGAAGAAGAAGAAGAAGAAGAATTACAAGAAGGAGAAGATGAAAATGGAGAAGGAGAAGAAGAAGAAGAAGAAGAAGAAGAAGAAGAAGAAGAAGAAGAACAAGACATGCAAGAATGAGAAGAAGATGAAGAAGGACAAGAAGAAGAATTAGAGAAGAAGTATATAAAGAAAAAGAAGAAGAAGAAGAAAAACAAGAAGAAGAAAAGCAAAAAGGCAAAGAAAAAGAAGACTTACAAAAAGAAGAAGAAGAAGACGATGAAGAAGAAGAGGAAGAAGAAGAAGAAGAACAAGAAGAAGAAGAAGAAAAATAAGAAGAAGAAGTAGAAGAACAAAAAGTTGAAAAAGAAGAAGAAGAAGAAGAAGAAGAAGAAGAGGAATTAGAAGAAGTTGTAGCTGATAAAGGAGGAGAAGAAGAAGAAGAAAAAGAAGAAGAAGAAGAAGAAGAAGAAGAAGTAGTAGTAGTAGTAGAAGAAGAAGAAGAAGAAGAAGAAGAAGAAGATGAAGACAAAGAAGAATAAGAAGATGAAGAAGAAGAAAAAGAAGAAGAAATAGAAGAACAGGAAGATGAAGAAGAAGAACAAGAAGAAGAAGACAAAAAAGAAAAAGGCAAAGAAGGGTAGACAAAGAAGAAGAAGAAGAAAAAGATGAAGAAGAAGAAGTGGATGAAGAAGAAGAGGAAGAAGAAGAAGAAGAAG
>JAIUJO010000367.1:417500-420000 GCA_023846275.1 Vanilla planifolia
AAAAGAAGAAGAAGTTTTTAAAGAAGAAGGAGAGGAAGTGGAATAAGAAGAAAGAAAATAAGAAAAAACGAGGAACAAGAAGCAAAAGAAGAAGAAGAAGAAGAAGTTGAAGTAGAAGAAGAAAAAGGATGAGAATGAGGTGAAGAAAAACAAAACCAAGAGGAAGAGGATGAGGAGGAGGAAGAAGAAGAAGAAGAACAAGAAGAATCAGACGAAGAAGAAGTGGAAGGAGAAGGAGAAGAAGAAAAAGAAGACAAAGAAGAAGAAAAAGAAGATGATGAGGAAGAAGAAGTAGAAGAAGAAGAAAATACAACAACAACAATGAAAAGAAGAAGTAGAAGAATAAGAAGAAGTAGAAGAAGATGAAGAGGAAGAAGAAGAAGAAGGAGAAGAAGAACAAGAAGAAGAAAGAGAAGAAGAGGAGAAGAAGAAGAAGATGATGATGATGATGATGAAGAAGAAGAGGAAGAAGAAGAAGAAGAAGAAGAAGGAGAAAAGGAAGAAGAAGAAGAAGAAGAAGAAGAAGAAACAAAAGAAGAAAAAATGGAAGAAGAAGAAGAGGTAGAACAAAAAGAAGAGGAAGAAATAGAAAAGAAGTAGAAGATGAAGATGAAGAGGAAGAAGGAGAAGAAGAAGAAGAAGTAGAAGTAGAAGAAGTAGAAGTAGAAGAAGAAGAAGAATAGGAAGAAGAGGAAGAAGAAGGCGAAGAAGAAAAATAAAAAGATGAAGAAGAAGTAGAAGAAGAAGAAGAAGAAGAGGAAGAAGAAGATGAAGATGAAGATGAGGAAGAAGAGGATGAAGAAGAAGAAGAAGAAGTGGAAGAAGAAGAAGATGAAGATGAGGAAGAAGAAGAAGAAGAAGAGGAAGAAGAAGCTGAAGAATAGGAAGAAGAATAACAACAACAAGAAGAAACAGAAGAAGAAAAAGAGGAAGAAGCAGAAGAGGTAGAAGAAGAAGAAGAAGAGGAAGAAGTAGAAAAGAAGTAGAAGATGAAGACGAAGTGGAGGAAGAAGGGGAAGAAGAAGAAGAAGTAGAAGTAGAAGAAGAAGAAAAAGAAGAAGAAGAAGTTGAACACGAAGAAGAGGTAGAAGAAGACGAAGAAGAAAAATAAAAAGATGAAGAAGAAGTACAAGAAGAAGAAGAAGAGGAAGAAGAAGAAGATGAAGAAGGGGAAGAAGAAGAAGAAGAAGAAGAAGAAGAAGAAGAAGGGAATGAAGAAGAAGTGGAAGAAGAAGAAGAAGAAGAACGAGAAGAATAAGAAGAAGAAGAAAAAATAGAAAAAGAAGAAGAAGAAGATAAAGGAGAAGAAGAAGATGATGAAGAAGAAGAAGAAGAAGAAGAAGAGAAGAAGAAGAAGTAGAAGAAGAAGAATAAGAAGAAGTAGAAGAAGAAGAAGAAGAAGAAGAAGAAGAAGAAGAGGAAGAAGAAAAGGAAGAAGAAGAAGAAGAAGAAAAAGAAGAAGAGGAAAAAGAGGATGAAAAAGAAGAGGAAGAAGAAGAAGAAGAAGATGAAGAAGAAGAAGAAGAAGAAGAATTAGTAGAAGTAAAAGTAGAAGCAAAAGAAGAAGAAGAAAAAGAAAAGAAGAAGAAGAAGAAGAAATAGAAGAGGTAGAAGAGGTTCAAGAAGAAAAAGAAGAAGGGAAAGACAAAGAAGAAAAAGAAGAAGAAAAGGAAGAGGAAGAAGAAGAATAGGAAGAAGAAAAGTAG
Source organism: Vanilla planifolia (assembly GCA_023846275.1). NCBI lineage: Eukaryota > Viridiplantae > Streptophyta > Magnoliopsida > Asparagales > Orchidaceae > Vanilla > Vanilla planifolia. Next base: position 419,207 of record JAIUJO010000367.1, read on the forward strand.
TAGAATAAGAAGAAGAATACAAAAGGGAAGAAGAAGAAGAACAAGAAAATAAAGAAGATATAGAAGAAGAATAAAAAGAAAAAGAAGAGAAAATAGAAGAAGTGGAAAAGGGGAAGTTGAAGAAGAAGAATAAGAGGAAAAAGGGGAAGAAGAAGAATATGGTGATGATAATGATGAAGAGGAAGAAAAAGAAGTATAAGAAGAAGAAGAATAATAAGAAGTAGAAGAAGAAGCAAAAGAAGAAGAAGATGAAGAAGAAGAGGAAGAAGTAGAAGACGAAGAAGAAAAATAAGAAGTAGAAGAAGAAGAAGAAGATGATGATGATGAAGAGAAAGTTGTTGTTGTAGTAGTAGTAGTAGAAGAAGAAGAAGAAGAAGAAGAAGAGAAAGAGGAAGACGAAGAAGGAGAAGAAGAAGGAGAAGGAAAAGAAGAAGTAGAAGGAGAAAAAGAAGAAGAAAAAGGAGGAGTAGAAGAAGAAGAACAATTAGATGAAGAAGAATAAGAAATAAAAGAAGAGGTAGAAGTGGAGCAAGAAAAAGAAGAAGAAGAAGAATTAGAAGAAGATGAAGGAGAATAAGAAGAAGAATAACAACAAAACAAAGAACAAGAAGAATATGAAAAGAAGAAGAAGAAGAAGAACAAGAAGAAGATGATGAAGAAGAATTAGAACAATAAGAAGAAGAAAAAGTAGAAGAAAAAGAAGAAGAAGAAGAAGAAGAAGAGGAAGAAGAAGAAGAAGAAGAAGAAGAAAAAGAAGAAGAGGTAGAAGATGAAGAAGAGGAAGAAGTAGAAAA
>JAIUJO010000367.1:432500-437500 GCA_023846275.1 Vanilla planifolia
GAGGAAGAACAAGAAGAACTAGAAGAAGAAGAAGAAGAAGATGTTGAAGAAGCAGATGAAGAAGAAGATGAGGAAGAGGAATAAGAAGTAGAAGAGGAAGGAGAAGAAGAAGAAGAACAATTATATGAAGAAGAATAAGAAATAGAAGAAGAGGTAGAAGTGGAGCAAGAAAAAGAAGAAGAAGAAGAATTAGAAGAAGATGAAGGAGAAGAAGAAGAAGAATAACAACAAAACAAAGAACAAAGAGAATATGAAAAGAAGAAGAAGAAGAAGAACAAGAAGAAGTTGATGAAGAAGAATTAGAACAATAAGAAGAAGAAAAAGTAGAAGAGGAAAAAGAAGAAGAAGAAGAAGAAGAAGAAGAGGAAGAAGAAGAAGAAGAAGAGGAAGAAGAAGAAGAAGAAGAAGAAGAAGAAGAAAAAGAAGAAGAAATAGAGGAAGAAGAAGAGGTAGAAGACGAAGAAGAGGAAGAAGTAGAAAAGAAGTAGAAGATGAAGAAGAGGAGGAGGAAGAAGGAGAAGAAGAAGAATAAGTAGATGTAAAAGAAGAAGAAGAAGAAGAAAAAAGAAGAAGTTAAGGAAGAAGAAGAGGACAAAACGGAAGAAGAAGATAGAAAAAAAAATAAGATGAAGTAGAAGAAGAAGAAGAGGAGGAAGCAGAAGAAGATGAAGAAAGGAAGGAGGAGGAAGAAGAAGAAGAAGAAGAAGAAGAAGGAGAAGAAGAAGAAGAAGTTGATAAGGAAGAAGAAGGAGAAGAAGAAGAAGAAGAAGAAGAAGAGAAGAAGAAGAAAAAGAAGAATTAGAAGAAGAAGAAGAAGAAAAAGAAGAAGAAGAAGAAGAAGAAGAAGAGGTAGAAGAAGAAGAAGAAGAAGAAGAAGAGGAAGAAGAAGAAGAAGAAGAAGAGGAAGAACAAGAAGAAGAAGAAGAAGAAGAAAAGGAAGAAGAAGAAGATGAAGAAGAAGAAGAAGAAGAGGAATAAGAAGAAGAAGATGAGGAAGAAGAATTGGAAGAAGTAGTAGAAGAAGAAGAAGAAGAAAAAGAAGGAGGAGAAGAAGGAGAACAAGAAAAGAAGAAAAAGAAGAAGAAGAAGAAGATGATGATGATGATGATGATGATGATGATGTTGATGAAAAGAAACATGATGAAGAAGATGAAGAAGAAGAAGAAGAAGAATAATAAAAAAATTGCAACAAGAAGGAGAATATGATGATGAAAAAGAAAAAGAAGATAATGATGAAGAAAATGAAGAAGAAGAACAAAAAGAAGCAGAGGAAGGTTAGGAAGAAGAAGATTAAGAAGAAGATGAAGAAGATGAAGAAGAAGAAGAACAAATGGAGGACAAAAGAAGAAGATAAAGAGGAAAATGAAGAAGAAGAAAAAGAAGAACAACAACAAGAAGAAGAAAAAGAACAATAAAACGAAGAAGAAGAAGAAGACGAAGAAGAAGAAGTAGAAGAAGAAGAAAAGGAAGAAGAAGAAGAAGAAGAAGAAGAGGAACAAGAAGAAGAAGATGAGGAAGAAGAATTGGAAGAAGTAGTAGAAGAAGAAGACGAAGAAAACGAAGAATAAGAACAAGAAGAATAAGAAAATGAAGACGAAGAAGAGCAGAAAGAAGAAGAATAAGAAGGAGATGAAGAGGAAGAAGATGATGATGATGATGAAGAGGAAGAAAAAGAAGAAGAAGAAGAATTAGAAGAAAATTTTGAAGAAGTAGTAGAAGAAGAAGAAGAAGAAGAAGAAGAAGAGAAAGAAGGAGAAGACGAAGAAGAAAAAGAAGAAAAGGAAGTAGAAGAAGAAGTAGAGAAAGAAGAAGGGGAAGAAGTAGTGGAAAAAAGAAGAAGAAGAAGAAGAAGAAGAAGAAAAAGAAGAAGAAGAAGAAGAGGAAGAAGTAGAAGAAGAAGCCAAAGAAGAAAAAGAAGAAGAAGAAGAATAATAAGAAAAAGTAGAAGATAAAGAAGAAGTTGAAGAAGAAGAAGAAAAGGATGTAGAGGAAGAAGAGGAACAAGAATAAGATGAAGAAGAAGAGGATGAAGAAGAAGAAGAAGAAAAAGAAGAAGAAGAAGAAGGAGAAGGAGTAGAAGAAGGGGAAGAGGAAGAAGAAGAACAAGAATATGAATAAAAATAAGAATAATAATAATATAAATACTAATAAATAATTATAATAATAAGTAGAAGAGGATGAAGAATAGTAAGAAGAAGAAGAAGAAGAAGAAGAGGAAGAAGAGAAGAAGAAGAAGAAGAAGAAGAAGAAGATGAAGAAGAAGAACAAGAAGAAGACGAAAAGGAAGAAGAAGAAGAAGCACAAGAAGAAGAAGAAGTAAAAGAAGAGGTGGAAGAAGAAGAAGAAGAAGGAGGAGAAGAAGAAGAAGAAGAAGAAGAAGATGAGGAAGAAGAAGAATTAGAAGAACAAGACTAAGAAAAAGAAGAAGAGGAAGAGGAAGAAGAAGAAAAAGAAGAAGAAGAAGAAGAAGAAGGCGAAGAAGAAGAAAAAGAAGAAGAAGGTGAAGAGGATGAAGAAGAAGAAGAAGATGATGATGATGATGATGATGATGATGAGGAAGAAGAAGAAGACAAAGAAGAAAAAGAAAAGTAGTTGTAGAAGAAGAAGAAGAAGTAATCGTTGTAGCAATAGAAGAAGAAATAGAAGAAGTAGAAGAAGAAGAAGAAGAAGAAGAAGAAGAAGAAAAAGAAGATGGAGAAGAAAAAGAAGAAGAAGAAGAAGAAGAAGAAGAAGAAGAAAAGATGTAGGGGAAGAAGAGGAAGAAGAAGAAGAAGAAGAACAAGGAGAAGTGGAAGAACTAAAAGAAGAAGAAGATGATGATGATGAAAGAGAAGGAGAAGATGAAGAAAAATGAGAAGAAGTAGAAGAGGAAGAAGGAGAAGAAGAAGATGAAGATGATGAAAAAGAAGAAGAACAACAAAAAGTAGAAGAGGGAAAAGAGGAAGAGAAGACGATTTAGGAGAAGAGGAAGAAGAAGAAGAATAAGAAGAAGAAAGAGAAGAAGAAAAAAGAGAGGAAGAAGAGGAAGAAGAAGAAGAAGAAGAAGAAGGAGAAGAAGAAGAAAAAGATGATGATGATGATGATGATGATGATGAAGAGGAAGAACAAGAAGAACTAGAAGAAGAAGAAGAAGAAGAAGAAGTTGAAGAAGTAGATGAAGAAGAAGATGAGGAAGAAGATTAAGAAGTAGAAGAGGAAGGAGAAGAAGAAGAGGAAGAGGAAAAATAATAATGAGAAGAAGAAGCCAAGGATGAGGAAGGCGAAGAAGAAGAAGAAGAAGATGAAGAAGAAGAAGAAGAAGAAGAAGAGGAAGAAGAAGAAGAAGAAGAAAAAGTAGTAGAAGGAGAAGAAGAAGAAGAAGAAGAAGAAGAAGAATAAAAAGAGGAGAATAAGAAGAAGTTGATGAAGGAGAAGAAGAAGAAGAAGTGGAAGATGAAAAACAAGAAGAAGATAAAAATGAAGAATAGGAAGAGAAAGGAGTAGGAGAAGAGGAAGAAGAAGAGGAGGAAGATGAAGAAGAAAATAAGAAGGAGACGAGAAGATGAAGAAGAAGATGATGAAAAATAAGTTGAACATAAAGAAGAAGAAGAAGAACATGAGGAAGAAGAAGAAGAAGCTGAAGAAGAAGAAGTACTAGAAGAGGTGGTGGAAAAAGAAGAAGAAAGAGAAGCAGAAGAAGACGTACAAGAAGAAGAAGAAGAAGAAGAAGAAGTAGAAAAAGGAGGAGGAGGAGAAGATGAAAAAGAAGAAGTAAGAGAAGAAGAAGTAGTAGAAGAAGAAGAAGAGAAAGAAGTAGAAGAAGAAGAACATGATGATGAAGAAGAGGAAAGGAAGAGGAAGAAGAGAAGAGATGATGAAGAAGAAGAAGAAGATGAAGAAGAAGAATGAAAAGAAGAAGAAGAAAAAGAAGAACTAGAAGAAGAAGAAGAAGAATAGAAGAGAGAAGAGGAAAAAGAAGAAAAAGATATAGAAGAAATTGTAGAAGACGAAGAAGAAAACAAAGTAGTAGAAGGGAGGAAGATGAAGAAGAAAAAGAAGAAAGAGAGAAGTAGAAGAAGATGAAGAAGAAGAAGTAGAACATGATAATGAAGATGAAGAAGAAGAAGAAGAAGAAGAAGAAGAATAAGAATTAGAAGAAGAAAGAAAGAGGAGAAGGAAGAAGAAGAAGATGATGATGATGAGGAAAAACAAGAGGAAGAAGAAGAAGAAGAAGAATAAGAAGAAGAATAAGAAGAAGATGAATATGAAGAAGATGAAGAGCAACAAAAGATGATACAGAACAAAAAATTTAACAAGAAGAAAAAGAAGTAGTAGTAGTACAGAAGAATAAGTTGAAGAAATGGTAGAAAAGTAACAAGTGGAAGAAGAAGAAGAAAAAGAAGAAGGAGAAGAAGAAGAAGAAGAAGATGATGATGATGATGATGATGAAGTTGACGTTGAAGATGAAGAAGACGAAGAAGAACAATGCAAAATAAAAAATTAAGAAGAACAAGAATAAGTAGTAGTAGTAGTTGAAGAAGAACAAGAAGAACAAGAACAAGAACAAGAAGAAGAGGAAGAGGAAGAATGAGAAGAAGAAGAAGAAGAAGAAAAAGAAGAAGAAGAATATGAAGATGTAGAAGAAGAAGAAAAAAAATTAGAAGAAGAAGAAAAAATAAATTAGTAGAAGAAGAAGAAGTAGAAGAAAAATAAGAAGTTTATGAAGAAGAAGAAGAAGAACAAAACGAATTAATGGAAGAAGAAAAAGAAAAAGAATAAAAAGAAGACGAACATGAAGAAGAACAAGAAGAAGAAGAGGAATATAATGAACAAGAAGAAGGAGAAGAAGAAGAAGAGGAGGAGGAGGAGGAGAAAAAAGAAGAAGCAGAAGAAGAAGAAGAAGAAGACGATGATGATGAAGAAGAAGAAGAAGAAGAAGTAGAAGAAGAAACAGTAGAAGAAGAAGAACAACAAGTAGAAGATGAAGAGGAAGAAGAAGAAGAAACAGAAGGAAAGGATGA
>JAIUJO010000368.1:5000-95000 GCA_023846275.1 Vanilla planifolia
TTTTTTTAATTCTTCTTCTTCTTCTTCGATTTGTTATTCCTCTTCACCTTAATCATCATTATCATCTTACTATTCTTCTTCTTCTTCTTCTTCTTCTTCTTATTCCTCTACTTCACCTTCGTCTCCATCTTCTTCTTCTTCTTGTTCGTCTTCTTCTTCTTCATTTCCTTCTCCTTCTTCGACTCCTTTCTCTTCTCTTTCTTTTTCTTCTTCATCTTCTTCATCTTATTCTTCTTTTTCTTCTTTTTCTTCTTCTTCATCATCCTCCTTTTCTTCTTCTACTAATTCTTCTTCTTTTTCTTGTACATTTTCTTCTTCTTCTTCTTCTTCTTTTCTTTTTCTCCTTCTTCTTCTTCTTCTTCTTCTTCTTCTCCTTCTCTTTCTTCTTCTACTTCTCCTTCTTCTTCTTCTCCTTCTTCTTCTTCTTCTTCTTCTTTTTCTCCTTCTTCTACTACTTACTCTCCTACTTCTTCTTCTTCTTCGACTTTCTCTTCTTATTCTTCTTTAACTTCTTTTTCATTTGGTTCTTATTCTTCAACTTCTTCTATTTCTTCTTTTTCTTCTTCTTCTTCTTCTTCTTCTTCTTCATCATCATCTTCGTCTTCTTCTTCATCATCGTCTTCTTCTTCTTCTTCTTTGTCTTCTCCTTCTTCTTCTTCTTGATAATTAAAATATTAACATTATTTTAACATCTTATTCCAAAACAATATTCTTATTTTTACAAGCATGACAAACATTTGGTAAAAGATGAAGTCAGCTAACATGAAAATTTTTTTATGAATTATATGAGGAAAAATATGGTAGATCGGATTTGTGAATTATGTATTTAACAAGTTTTTTATTCTTAAGTTCTAGTAGAAAATCTTTTACACTTGAAAAAATTATTTTTTTAAAATATTATTTTTTAAATGAGGCTGCTCATCATTTCGTGAAATGTACAAGTATTTTTAAATGGTTCTATTGATACTTGTGCCTTCATCCACCAATGATGACAAATCAGACTTCTGCTAATCACTCATTTTCAACGAAGCTAGTAAACAAAATACACATTGAAAGTCCAATGAGACACAAAATCTACAAAAAAAAGTTTGACTATATGAAACAATTTAGAAACTTTACAATTTTTGCATAAAACATTTTCTACATTTTTAAATCATTAAAGCAAGAGTTGCACAACTAATGGCTAAAAATAGCTCCTCTAATAACAAAAATCATTATTTTGAAAGCTAGCCATCATAGGTGATACGAACCAGATGATGGTGTAGCTACTATTTGATTCTAGGTGCTCGTAGCAGATACCGTTTGATTAGAATAATTGATAAAGGGTTTATATTTAATCATAACAAGATAAGATCTAGGATTCTTGAGGGCAATTTTGAGGAACTTTGATTGCTTTGTTGATGAGAGTTATTATTGATGCGTGTGGTATTCCAATCAAGATATAACATAACGTGAGAAAAGTCATTTGGATTGGTTCACAAGTTGCAGTCAATTTCAAATTGAAGAGGAACTCGAGTCGAGAAGCTAGAGACGGGAAGGAGCTTGCGATCGAAAGCTAGTGATGGGAAGGAGTTCGTGACAGGGAGCTGGTAGCAGGGGGCTGGTGACGGGGGGGCTGGAGACGGATTTCTGGTGGATAAGTGCAGGGGACAGGACATGAGTGGCGGAAGGCAGGTGAGGAGAAGCTGGCATCTGAAACTGGTGGTGGAGGCATAAACGGAGCGTGAGGTACTGGGTTGGTGTCGGAGACTTGATCAGGGAAACTCATGACAAGACGGAAGCGAAGGTGTGCACGTGACGCATAGCTGGTAATGGCTACCTAACTAGCGTGCAAGTGGGCATGTGAGAAGCTAAGACCGTTATGCAGAACTACCTGACCATGTTGATCCCTAGGAATTTTGATTTTGAAATCTTGAGTATTTACTCTGGGTGGGGGCACGGGGACAGGATTAAACTATAAAGTCATCTCACGATGCATCATATTGGATTGTCCCCTTGCATAGTTCTGGAACACCTGTAGTCGTAACAGGAAGAAAGATGGCGAGAAGCAAGGTAAGAAATAACAGGAAGGTGAGGACCTCTAGGAGCAACTCGCTAGTGAGAGAAAGCCTTTCTTCCACCTCTAGGGGGAAATGACGACCGCCAAGATGAATCTCTTTATTCCTCAAAATTCAGCTGTAGCAGTAGAGGTATTAATCGAAACTACTAGAACTACTAACTCAAGGGGTAGCCCAGGGAAGGTGGCAAAATATGTGGAACCTCCTACTGATTTACCTAAATGTCAGAGCCAAGGGATGGATGTGGGGGGGGGGGGGGAAATGTAGGTCATACTACGATTGCTGGCCTGTTGGAGCTGGAGGACACAGCGCACACGGCTGCAGAACATGCAGTGAGGAAGCGATCGGAGGAAATGATCAACCGCAAGCATGGGGATGCTGTGAGACCGGAGGCCCTTTCTACCAGGATCAGCTTCAGGGAAGCCTTAATAGCAAACAACAACGCCCCGAATAGTCGAGCAACATCCTTTTTGCGTCCGACCAATATCTATGTAAAAGATTGTGCTGCGGGCTTGCTAGATCATGTCGAGGGTGGAAATGTCTTTAAGTCAATGGAAGTATGCTATAGGCATTTCAAATTCCACAAATTCGATCTGGTTGGGTGAGTATAGGGGAACACCCTTCCATTCTCCACCATTGCACGGGTGCTGTTGAAGAGATGGGGCCACTACAAGAACTTCAGGATTCTCGACGTGTCATTCGGGTATTTCTGCTTCCATTTCGATTCCATTCGTGATAGGAATGAAGTCTGACTTGGTGGCCCGTGGCAAGTCACAGGCCAAGCCATGGGACTTCACATCTGGATGCATGAATTCGTGTCAAATGTCGCCACGGCGATGTGTGCACCAGTGTGGGTGCGCCTTCTGTTCTTGCCATTAATATATTGAGATGTGGAGAACATCTTGAGAATTGCCAAGGCAATTGAAGAGCCTTTGTTACTTGACTACTGGACTGCTAATATGGGACGATCTTCCTATGCCAGGGTGTGCATTCGAATGGACCTCTCGAAGACTTTAAAACCAGGCATATGGCTTAACGGAGAATTTGGAAGAATTTACCAGGCATTTCAGTACGAGGGACTACCACGGGTTTGCTTCTCGTGCTTGTACGTTGGTCACCTCATGGGGCAATACAGTACGTATAAGTCCTCGGAGGCTGTGCACGCATGTCCAATTATCACTGCAACCTCAGAAGACAATGTCATTGGAGGTGGACTGCTAGAGGTGGAGGATATGCATAACTATGGCGAGAAGGCTACTGAGGTGGAGTGTTCCAGAACTCCTTGAAAGCGGGAGGAGAATACATATGATCTGGAGAAAAAGGGATGAAAGCTGGGCCTGTGGATGCTTGTCCAACCCCGACGTAGAAGACATGGCATGGTTGACCACAGGGGTACAGCAAGTAAGGTGAGCCAGAATCCACGGATGACTTTCAGCCGAGGGACTCCTGATGAGGGGTCCGTTAGCATGCATCATAGGACAAGGAGCCTATCCAAGGTTCGAGGCAGAGATGTGGTGAGGCGGGCTTCATCCCCAAGGGTCCACAAGGATTAGGTGAGGATTCAACAGGCAGATGCTCTAACGAATGATGTGGGAATAGGGTAGACAGTGTAGGTAGATAGGAACAAGGGAAATTACCATTGTTGTAGGAGGATTATGTAGTGGACCAAACCAAAACCTTAGATGGCCATTACACCAAAACGATGTAGGAGAATATCTCCTGAGCTACGCTTCATGGTGTGCAGGGGACATCGAGGAGGAAGATGGAGGAGGCCTCATATGGGGAGGAGGTCCTTGGCATGGCTGGAGAACTGGTGGGCCGCATGAGGGTACCACTTACAAATTCCAGGAGAAGATGCATTTTGTTGTTTGGAATATTAGAGGAGTTAGGGATAGGAAGTCAAGAAGATACCTGTAAAGGATTGTACACGAGGGGAATGTTGCAATCATGGCCTGATGGAGACGAAAGCGCAATGTTTCCTAAGGAAGGATGCGGATTGGCTCCTTGGGAAGGACTGGAACTTCGTTGCTCACCATCTGCTGGCATTATTCTACTGTGGAAGAACTGGGTTGACATCACGATCATGGAGGCCTCAACGCATGTTGTGGCGTGCGAGGTGAGGCTACGTGGTGCTAGCAAGATAAATTGTTCAGTTGTATACTGCCCTAAAGACCACCACAAGCGTCGAGAGGTCTGGGATGTTATCAGGCATATGTCCAACGGGGACAACCAACTCATTGTCGTAGGGGATCTCAACTTTGTGATGGCACAAGAAGTGAAATGGGGCTGGAAGAAGTTCATCTATGGTAGGCGGCAGTAAGAACTTGCTGACCTTACGCAGGAGCTGCTGCTAGTGGACATGGGCTTCACCGACAATTGCTTTACCTGGTTGAATGGGAAGCAGGGTGGCGTATGTATCTTGGAGCTACTTGATCAAGTCCTCATGAACTCTACTAGGATGCAGGTCTTTCTTGAATGCTCTGTGCAACACCTGAGCCAGCTGAGGTCTGATCATTGCCCGCTGTTGGTTGATCTGTGGTGCAGAAATTTATGACTGAACAATGGAAGGCTCCAATTCGAAAGTGTGTGGTTGGACTTCCCGCAGTCGTTTCGGGTCTTGAATCAAGCATGACACAGACGTGTGGGGGGAATTGCATGAAGGCAATTATGACAAAATTCAAACTCTCGCTGGTGGCACTGTGGAGGTGGAGCCAGGAGGAGGTAGGGAACATTGTCAATAGAAATGCGGAGCTAGAAAGAAGCATCGATGAACTACAAACAAAGGAATCTTGGGAGGGACTAACGGAGGAAGAGAGTATGCAGCTTGGTCACATTATCACGACTTTCCATCGTGGCTGTGCACATGAGGAACGACAGTGGTGTCAATGAGCGAAAGTGCATGGGGCGCAGCTTGGGGATAGCAACCCCAAGTTTTTCCATGCTACTACCATAGATCGTGCACGGACAAATCGAATTACTCATTTAAGGGATGCAGAGGACAAGGTGGCAGATACACCTAAAAGCATCAAAACTGTCCTTTCGGCTTACTTTGAAGAAAGGTGGCGATGAGGGGGGCGGGCGGCCTTGATGCAGATCTCTATGCTGTCTGGTATTGTCTGAGGAGAAATAGCCTCCAAACTTGGCTGTAGGGTCACCGAGAGCGAGATAATTGCGGCCATGCAGGGAATCAAGAGAAACAAAGCCCCGGGTATTGACGGGATCACGGTGAAATTTATGCATGGCTATTGGGCCATCACGCGCAGGGACGTCATTCTTGTGGTGCAGGCTTTCTTTGAGGACCAGAGGCTGCTGGAGAATTGGAAGGACACGCTTATTGTCGTTATCCCGAAGAAGCAAGGGGCGTGCAGGCCGGAGCACTTCCGGCCAATCAGCCTCTCCAACATCATATATAAGGAGGTGGCGCACGTACTGTTGGAGAGGCTGAAACCGTTCATGTCAAGCTTTATCTCGTGCGAACAAGCAGCTTTTATTCCTGGGCGAAGTATCTCAGGCAATGTTTACATCGCGTAGGAGATGGCGTCGAAAATGCACGCCTGCACCGCTGCTTCGGGCCTCATGGCAGTAAAGATCGGCATGGAGCAGGCCTACGATAGCGTGCGATGAGATTTCTTACTCGTGATGATGAAGACTATGGGATTCCCTCCTATCTGGTGCGAATGGATCGCAGCATGCATTACATTTCCAAGATTTGGTGTTCTCGTCAATGGCTCTCGCCTTCCTTGGGTGGTGGCGCAGCGGGGACTCCGACAGGGATGTCCGCTTTCGCCGTACCTGTACGTTATGGTTACAGAATTCTTATCGGTACTGATGAGGGACTACGAGACTATGCAGCTGCTCGGATTCAGACCTGGGCAACACGCACCGCTGATTTCGCACCTTCTATGCACGGATGATGTGTTAATGTTTGCTCCCGCCATGCGAGAGGTCGCACGCGCTGTCCGGAGAATCATGTGGACATTCAGGGAAGCTGTAGGGCTGCGCGTCAACTTTCTGAAATCCAAAGTATATTCCAGCACGAGGATCAGCTAGAAGAAAACTAGGCTGGTGTCGAGGAAACTTCATATGGAGCAAGGCTAGATGCTCACGTACCTTGGGGTCCCTATTGTTGCGAGGCACCTGAGTAAAGCTGACCTCAGCTTCCTACTTCAGAGGATTGCTGCTGTGGTGGCCAATTGGCGGATGTGTCAGCTATCGCTCGCAAGCAGAGCTGCCTTGGCCTCCTCTGTTCTCACTGTCATCCTAAGTCATATTATACGTCACTGTACTGTGCCAGCGGGAGTAATAGACGACATAGCAAAGAGAATAAGAAGGTTTTTATGGAACGGGACGAGCAGTGCACACACGATGCATTATGCGCCCTGGGATTGCGTCACTTTCACAAAGGCCGTCGGCGGGCTTGGACTTTGGATCTTCCTTGTATGGCAGTGCGTGTTGCAAATGAATAATTGCAAACTCATTCTCAGCCACGAGGCGAGCCTTTGGGAAGAAATTATGAGGCAGAAGTACACGATGATGAATCCTGTTATGAAAGTTCCCATAATGCACCTCATGCATGTAGACTAGTGCTAGAGGCAATGCTAGAAGCAGTGTCGATTTTTGTTTGTTGAATCGACGATGGGAGGACGGTGAGATTTGCGAAGGATAATTGGTTGGGCATCCTTCCACTTTGCTGTTGGTCAACCTTTATCAACATGAACATCATTTGGTCAGCGAGCGTGGCTAAATGCATCGTTGTTGTCGCGGTCTGGGACGTGGACAATATCCATGCATGGGTAGGCGAGGAGCTGATTGACATAATTCTACATCTCCCTAGAGCCCAGAGATCAGTTAAGGACACACTCCTCTAGATGCACATCGAGACGGCGAGGGTCGATAGCAGGAGAATCTATACGCACGTGGTGTGCGGAGCTGATGACACCGTCAGGCGGGGTGGCCGGCGTGGCGTGGACGATATGAGGGGCATTTGGAAGATTAAAGCAGTGCCGAGGGTGCGAATGTTCATGTGGTGAGTCGTCGGTGACTTCATCCCTGCAGAGACATGGCTAGCCCACAGGGGAATGCTCGAGAACAGCAGCTGCCAATGGGGCTGTGCAGCGGAGTAATCTATACGGCACATGTTCTGGGACTACCCGCATGCCCAGGAACTCTGGGATGACTGCCAGGCCGGTGGGATAGTGGCTGCGCTAGGATGGCCCACAGGTGCGGGTGTCGGGCTGACTTTCCTTGACCAGCTCCTGAGGTTCATGGGTTCGCCGGCAGCACGACGTGGAGCAAGCGTTGGGTATGTTGCCATGTTAGCCACCACCATGTACTATATCTAGGCAAGGAGGAATGCGATGAGGCATAACAATCCGATGGTCATGCCGTGCACAATGCTAAGGAAGATCAAGATCGAGGTGATTTCTGCAGCAAGGCTACAAAACTTCTATTCATCCCTGTTCGTGGGAATCCTTGCAGCTCTTCGGACCTGCTTGTAACCCATGATTGGGTTCCCCCCCAACTGGATGGATAAAAGTGAATTGTGATGCCGCAGTAGGGGATAACACTGCTGGCCTTGGCCTGGTGGTCAGAGACTGCATGGGGAGGCCGCTCTTGGTGGCTGGTAAGAGGGCTTTCTCTCAGGCTGTTGATGTATTGGAGGTCCAGGCTATGCTCGAGGCCCTTAACATGCTAAGGGGTTCCTTTCCCCACCACAGGGTCGTGGAGACTCAGACTGACTCGATGATGGTGCTTCAGGAGGTCCATGAGATGATATCTCACCCCCCTGTGGCTGGCCACTTTGCTGAGACTGTCAGGTACGCCAGATGTCTGGAGGCAATTAGATATTCTCATATCCATAGAGAAGGGAACTGCTGACTGGGTGGCACGTGCTGTATGCTGTAATGAGTTCGTCTTGGAATCCGGGGAATGCCTTCCTAAGCCCCTCATCAAACTTATGCAGATAGATTTCATGCTTGATCCTCAGTGAGGATCTCATATGTGAAATACTTGTATGGCTTATTCCACTTTTGATTTTTATATATTATAGTTTCATAAAAAAAATAAGATAATGATCTAGAACATTAGAATCAAAAGCTAGATCAAAGGTGGTGTTAAATTGGTTATTGTTAATAAAGGGAGAGAGACATTAAATAGCTTAATCAACTGTTGCAGATGAATGGCTAGATGTAAGTAAACAATTCGCAAATACTAACATAATTTGGACTATTTGATAGCAAAAATGTGCTATCAATTGGTGTAGAAAATCAAATTTGGCAATAGCATTTTTTTGTCTCACATTGCAAAATAGTTCACGTGATGTATGCTTATAATGTTTTCATTATGATTCAGCCTAGTAAGGTTGGCAACCCCATGGTGTTTTCAGAAGGTCATTACCTGGGTCACCAATGCATAAACATAAATATGAGTCTTACTTATCCCAGTTCCGCAACCAATTCACGAGTAACTTCATACCATAAAGTCAATTAAGGAGTCATGCCTTGAACCAATTGACCCAAAACTACTGCAAGAATCGTGCATTAAATCGATATCCAGTGCTAACTTGTCTTGGTTTTTATCAGGCACCTAACATGTGGCTCCTCAAGGTCCGTGCCTATATTGTGGGCAATAAACCTTAGTGAAGTCCTTCAAGCTTTAGGGTGTAAAAAATATTTATAAGATTTCAAAAATAATATATATATGAAAATTATTTGAATATTTATAAGGTTTCAAAAAGTCAAATATCTTAATTAAAAAAACAAATACAACATAAATACAAACTTAAATATGTATAAAAAATGACAATTATTTGTGCAATAATTGCATAGAAATTATAAGTTTTAACAAGCTATTCATAAAGATTTTGAAATATTATTTTTTGTAGATTAGCAACTCCTCAAATAGAATTGTTGTTGGCTCTAAAGTTAGTAATTTAAATTATCAAAATTTTTTCAATTCTTTAAGCTATAGCTTTGCTCGAACAAACTCAAACTACTACAATTAAACTTGACGTTTAACTAATATAATACTAAGCTCAATAAAATGTTAGCAAATATTTAGCTTGACTTCATGATCATCACATACAAATATAAAACAAAATTAATTATAAATAGGAATTTTTAATATCTCAAAAAATGTGTACACAAAATAATAAAAATTATCACAATAAATATACATTTTTTTGAAAACAACAAAAACCTTTATATAATATAAAATGAAAAGCTGCAATACATTTATTATATGTATGTTAGAATGATTACAAAACATTTTAAAAAAAACAAAACTAAAAAAATTTCAAGAGATACCTAGCTAAAATTATTAAACTTTGGGTACATACAAATTAAAAACAACATTTTGGGGCAATTTGATCACAAAAAATGTATTAAAACTTAAAATAATTAAAATTAAAAGATCATTATGACATAAATTTATCAACAGTGCAATGAAAATAATATTTCAGTGCAAAAAACATTTTGAATTGAAGAAAAAGAAATCTACTATCACAATTAAATATGTAATGAATAACAAATTAGTTTAGAATTTGAAATAAAAAAATAATTATACTCAATGTTTAATAAATAAAAAAAATTAATTAGAATTATAATAATAGATAAAAAGTACAAAAGTATTGGAAATTAAAATATTCGTACATGCATCACATTCAAGGAAGTGGTTTCCTAAAAAATATTAGCATGCTAAGCTTTATGTTACATAAAATCATAAACAATCACAAGAAATAAAATGTAAATAATTAACACATGTGAACTAATTAAATACATGTATGAAAGAAATTGATGATAAACAATAATCACAAAAAATATATTGTGAAAGAAAATAAAAAATAAAAAACTAATGAAACAATAACAGTATTAAAATATTTAATAAAAAATATATGTCATAAAAATATATTTTTATTAATATAAGCTTAGTAAAAACTTTTTGTATATGTTAAATAATAAAGAATAAAAAAATAATTTGAAATTATTAATATACATGAAATTTACAAAGTATAAGTTTTGACTGAATGACAATATAAAACATTACTAGTAGTTTGCTATTGCCAAATACCATTGTTGTAAAAATAATAAAAAAATTATTAAAAATAAAAAAAATTTCAAGAAATGTATAAAGGGTTAAAGAAATAGAAATTTTTAAAAATCTTGAAATAGTTAAACATTAAAATATTAAAACAATGTGTAGAATTTATCAATGATATGTTACATAAAATGTAATAAAAATAATAATTACATCGAAAAGCTATATACGAATTAATTTATAATTCAAAACTCAATAATATTGAAAATATGATTATAAAGTACCACTATATAATTAATCATGCATACTAATACAAATAATACATTAGTGAAAAATAATAGTGTGCTACAAAAAAAAATGTCAAATTTAAGGTATCATAATTCAAAAACACAAGGTTACAGCAAATTTAAAAAGTTGTTCTATAAATAGGGCATGAAAATTAAAGAAAAATACACTTTTTTTGTAAAATGATAAAATTAAAAAACATATTTAAAATTTTCAAATTCATATATAATGCCAAATAATTATATCTAATATAGTATGAATTACTAAATGTTGACCAAAAAAAGTTTTTGTTAAGAATTTTTCATATTATGTTAAATAAAAAGTAAATATAGTCATTCAATTATGATACATCTTTTTCAATTAGATTGCACAAAATATAAAAAGAATATCATGTTTTTTCAAAAAAAAAACTTTCAAATATTGGAACACAAAATAACAAAATATAACGAAATAACAAGTTATTTTATATTTTTTTTAATATTTTGTTAAAACTCTATTTTTAATCTACAATATATCAATAAAAAAGTGTTTTTCAAATATAAAAGTTTAAAAAATTAATAATTAATATATTAGAAAAATTAACTTTTTAATAAAGAAATGGAAAAATAAACAATTTGATCAAAGCTAAGCACAAATCCTTTTTGAAAATATTATGGAATGCAAGGAAACATTTTAAATTAAAATAAAAAGTCCCAAAAAAAATTAAAACATTAATTAATCATATATAGTATATAGAATCAAATAAAAATCACAAAAAATTATCATTAAATAAAAAGACAATTTGTAGAAAATGAAATGAGATATATGTAATACAAAGAAAAAACAACTAAGATTTGTACAAATAGAACCTTACCAAAAAAAGATACAAAATGAAGGTTCTAGAATAAATATAAAATATGAAAAAAATGAAAATTAATAATCATCAAATTAAATATATCTTTAAAAATTAAAAAAAATAATAAAATATTTTTATAAAAAATTACTTATTTAGCATATCTAATTCAATGTGTAAGTCATCAAAATTTATTTTTACTAATATAAGAATTATAAGTCCTTTATTAGAGATAAAATAAGAAAAAAGTGTTAATATAGTGGAAATTTATGAACATTTAAATACATTGCTAACATGAAATAAAATGTTCTTAGCAAAGCAACATTTCAAAATGTTAATTTTTTACAATGAATTATTAAAAAATTTACTATTTTAAAAAGTTAAGAAACTATGCACCAAAATTTAGTTGTATTATACAAATACAATACATGTGCATAGCTTTTTGTCTAAAGATTATAATCAATACTAGATTAAAAAAGAAATTTAAAAAATACAAAAAATATATATGATTAATATTAAAAATTTGAAGTTCATTAAAATTTCTATATGGTATATTAACAAAACATTTTGCTAATAATGCAAGAAAAATAATCATCATGATGTAAATCAAGAAATTTAGAATGTTGAAAGTTTGAAAAAAATGACAATAATGAAATAACTAAAAAATAAAAATAATGTGTGCAGAAATTTTTAAGGTAATATTCCTAATATTTAAATCTTAACAAATGTCCAAAGACAAATGATGTTGCATGTAAATAAAAAACAATTGAAAATAGATTATTTTAAAACATAAAATATTTATGCAAATGAAGTGAGAAAATTATTAAAAAGTTAAAATGATTTACATGATACACTAATAAAATATTTGGTAAAGGTTAACTTTTCTATTATATAATATATGAATTAATTGATTATTTAATTAGAAGTAGGTATGCTATGTCATATAAATGAATGATATAAAATACTTAGAAGTAGAAAATAGGCATGTAAAATTTATTTATTTAATATATTCATGAGACAATATTCTCACTTGTGCATCAACAAAAGAGTTTTCTTATTATTACAATTAGAAATGACTTAAACATTTATTTATCTTATTTTAATAAATAATAAACTCTTTAAAAAAGTATGATAATTTTATTTTTAAATGTAGAGAAAATTAATTTAACAAAAGATCTGAATATCTTGAAAATACATTAGCATGTACATTTTTTATTAACGTAAGCTAAATAAACTTAATTTTGTAAATAGAAATTGTTATGAATTTTAACATATAAATATGTCATTATTGTAGCTCAATAATAAAAATGTTAAGAACTATTTGCATATATTGTCTACAAAAATTTGTAATTTAACCACAAATTTAAAAAAATAACAAAATCCAATGAAAAAAAGTTTAGATATCTAAAGGAAATTTAAAATATTAAAAAACCTTTTGTTGTAGTGGACACTAAATATTATCCCAAAAATAATTAATGATATTTTATTTTAAAAATAATTAAATTGAAAATCATTAAAATCATAAGCAATTATATAAAGGTAATATGCAATAATTTTTTGTTGAGTTATTATGAATATGTAGTAATAACTAGTGAAACTGAAAAATTGTGATAGAGCATGGCATACATGCACCTTAAGTTTGATTGAAGATTTATGGCTTCCTTTAATGGCTTGATTAACTTCCTAATCTACGGTCAAGTGGGTTTGCTTCAAATGTTGTTGCTAAACCATTTCAACATCTTATGTTCATTATATTTTAATTGGTAAAATCAATAAACCTTTCATTTATAGATAAGCTATAATTACTTCAAAAGAAATGAAGAAATCATTCCAACTAAACCATTCTTGGGTTTCATTTGACATTTTTAACTCTAGAACTCATGATATTAAATACCATATATCATAAACTCAAAATATGTGATATAAATTAAGAAAATAAGTTTAAAATAAGCTTAATATTTTCTCTAGTTTATGGCAATCAAATATGATTACTAATGCTACATATGTATGATCTAGTTTTTGTATTAATTTTCAAGTAAAAATTAGAACTATAACTAGGTCATATATTTACAATGATCTCATTATGTATATATTGTTATCATTTGAGATAGAAATATAAAGTGTGAACATTCTTTTACCAGTTATCTATCTAGTCGTATTCGTTTTAATGTTTTAAGGATTGAGTTATTCTACTTGTAATATTTATACAAACTCTTTTTCATGTGTAAACTTTTTATTTCTTATGAGAATCCCTAGTCTTCATTAAACTGTAAATGAGTTGAATGTACGATATAATTTGTCATATTGGTATGATTATTCATTTATGATTTAATGACAAACCTCTTCTTGTTAGTAAGTTGTATCTTTCACATAAGAGTAGGTATTTTGTTTTGTGTTTTTGCATAACTTTTATATGAAATAGCATAAAGAAGAATGTTTTACTTTTGTGATTCATTTCTTTTCATTCATTGCATAGAGGACTAAAGAAAAAAATGTTACAATGTTGTTATAAAAATATCAAATTCTCTTTATGTGCATGAATTTTTTGTTAAGTTAAAATTTGATAACAAAAACATTATCATATTATTGTCATCATATATGGTACAAAATAATCCTAACAGATCTACATATTATGAAAAATTTAATTTTATATTAGTGCCTCATTGTATACATGTACGATCACCTTTGCTTAATGTAATAAATTTATCTTGCTTGTACAATTTGAGTGATCATTTAGAACAACAATTGAAAAAGTAAAAAAGGCAATAACGCTTTTCATTGTATTATCTATTCATTTATGTCATACTTGCATGATAAACTTATGCTACAAATACATAAATATTAGATAACTGGTTTATTAGGGCAATCAGTTCTATCGACCTATTGTCGTAGAATGATTTATTGATTGTAAATTTATAGACAATTGATAAAATCATAATGGCTAGTTTAATTCTTCTAGGAAAAAAATAAATCAATTTGATTTACTTTTAAAAATGAGTGATTCATAAAGAATATGAGTAAAAATATTTTTTTATATTAGAAATGATGGATGAACACATTTCATTCTATTAGCTTTATTTAGTTGATTCTAAGCATAGTAATTTCTTCATCATACATTTAGATATTATGTCACTTTTGTCAAAAAGGGATTAAGGTAAAAGCTATAAAAGGTTTTCTATGTGCTATAAATTTTGATCTTTTAACCACCATAATTATTATTGTGTTATGGTCAAGGTTGGCTAATCTCTGTAAGCTCATAGGTTTTCTGTTGATGATTGATGAAGTTGTTAAAGGATGTCTACTATGCCCACCATATGGAAAATGTTGCTAGTTTAGTAGAAGCCTCGCTAGGTTGACTGTGGTTTAATGAAGACTTTGTGCTCATGGTAGAGCCATTTGAAATCATTGTGCTTTATGTATCTTTTCTGCTTGTTTTGACTATTGTTTATTAATTAATAGTATGTTTATAAATGTAAGGAAGGATTTCAAATGATCAAAATAATTGTTAGAAAAAATCACTTATGTTAATAATTCCATAAGGCACCATTTTCCTCCTCTTATAGCAAGTGTAGTCCTTTCAACTATTGTCATAATGGGTTGTTTGAAATTTAGAAGTTCCTAATGCAAGGTCATTCTCTTGTATTTTTTATGGTGAATTTTTTTTTGATATCTATTAACTTTGTCGATTGTCCTCCTTTACTTCATTGGTAACATTAAACATTGTACAAAATACTTTTAAAGTTTTTTTTGAATTGTAAACTATAATTTTCTGATTTTTTGTCCATCTTGGCTTTATTCTAGATGATAAGGGTCATAGGTCATGTATAATTATTCTACTTAATGTAAGAGGAAAAGAACTTTTGCACTTTGCTTTGTCTAAAAGTCTACAACCTTTTTTCTTGTTATAAAGAAATGTAAGATTTGGTATGTTATTTGGAGATAAATTTTTCAAATCACTATTTTATACTAGAAAGAGAAGAAGCAAAATAAATAGAAATGGAAAGTAACATCATGTACTATCAAACTAAGTTTGTAAATCAAAGGTGCATTGTTTAATTGAAGTCTTGATGATATCTCACTTGTTGATTGTGACGATAATTTATCTATTAATTAATTAGCAAATAAATAATGAAACTAATCAATTTTATGCTAATTTAAAAGTGAAAAGCAACAAGCATGAACAACAAGCATGTTTATTGAAGTAAAGTGTCAGTTAAAAAGGTTGCATAGTCACCTATCTATTATATAAATGACTTAAAAAACAAGCATGTTTATTGTTAAAGCAATTATTCGTAAATCTTGCATTGATGCTTTGAATTAATTGAGATATTCGGTTGAGAAAAAAATGTAGATGTTAGAAAAAATTTATTCACTTGTATTGCAAAGGGAACATATTAAATTGAAGAAAAATTTTGTAAATCTTGCTTTAACATGTTTCTTCATGTTGACAACCTATTCAGATGTGAATTTAAGTGAACTTTTTAAGACTATTAATAGTCCATCTCATTTATGTATGGCTTCTACCTTTTCTTTCAATAGAATTTTGAACAATCACATATGTTCGAACACAATAAAGCACTTACTAATTCATTGTTTTTGTACTTCACTTAATAAAGTGAATGACTAGGCCCTTTGAAGGTAAATGTTACTACTTTAAATCTCACACATCCTAAAATTTCTTGAGTATGTACTGATGTGGAGTTAGCAACAGAGTTAAACAAAATTAGAATTTCTACTGAAGGTATTTAAAGTAATTGCTTTTGTCAAAAAATCTAGTGTGATAACTTATTTAAACTTGACAAAGGATGATAGGCATGAGCTAGCTCAAGGCAAACATTAAAAATAATGAGATAAATCTTAAGATCATCTTGTTGTTTGTATCAAGGAATAGGGTCATGTAATTAAAAGTCAAATATCGATAAAGATGTTGATAAAAATAACCAACAATAGGAAAAGATTGAAGCCACCAAAATTTCTACTTTACTTACTAACTCTTTGGCCAAGAAATACATTATGGACGATCAACTACATGTCTTAATGAAAACAAAAACAACTGAGCACGTTTGTAATGCTAATGAAAGTCAACTAATATATACAAGGTAGTGCAACTGTTTGACAAGGGAATTATAGCATGACTATAGCTCCTTAAAAATTTTAAAAAATGAGAAGGACAATAATTAAGTTTTTTATTTAAAAAATTCATATAATAATATTTATTATTGATATGATAATCTAGATCTTAAAAGTTTTAGGGAATTTTTAAGAGATCAACAACCTCTTTGTTTGAAATTCAAACTAAAGAGTTTAATCCATTAAAATGTCAAAGTATGAGAAAAAAGTTTTGGAAGATTAAAAAAATAAATTAGTGCAAAAAGTATTAGAGATGCTTTCAGCTTTCCAAATTTTAGATAATGGTGGTCTTAGTAAATAAATTTTTATTTTGAAATTTTTGCGATGCTACTAAAACGTTTTTTGCCATGTGATTAATAAATTTCTTAAAATGTATATTGTTTGATAAGTTGCCTTGTTTGAACCTATGTCTTCAATGGATAAGACATAAAAACTTGCTATTAAACTAAATTTTTATCATTATTATTACAATCAATTAAACAAGATATAGATTCTTTGGAAGGATTTCAATTGTAAAGTTGACATTAATGAAAAGTAGAACATTTATATTAACATCAAGCATCAAGACAAGGTTTCTAAACCTAACTAGTTTCACCTATGATAAAAGCATTGTATCTAGAAGGAGATTAATTAAGGGAGAGTCATTTTGCATTGTCAACGATACTACAAATCCATGGATGGTGGGTAGGGATTTTATTGAAATCACATCCTCAAATGATTACAATGTGCAATCTACTCTTAAACTAAAAGTAGTGCAAGAGTTTGTTGATTGCATAATTCTATATCACCTTAAGCAATAGTAATTTTTTTGTCATTCTTTTATATGTTCAAGAAAAGGTAATAAAATATTGGTTTCAAAAGGATTAGAAAGGGTGATGGTTAATGAGAAATGAATAGAACTACTTTCAACTTTTACAATTCATCACCTTACTAGAACTTAACCAGACCATGTTCCTCTTCTACTAAATGTCATTAAAATTCATCCTTCATCTCCCAAATATCTTAAATTTCATAACAACCTTTTGAATCACCCTACATTTGCATAGACAACGTAGAATAATTAGAATTTTTCTTTAAACTACTTTAGGAAGAAGACATAAAAAGAGCCATAAAGATTGAAAAAATCAACATTTGCAATCAACATTTTCAAAAATGTTTTATTCTATTAAATTAGATAAGGAAGATGTGAATCACAAATATATAATTCTTTTGGGAAAACAAAAAAATGATCAGTGGAAAGTGTTTATCTTGTTAATTCTTGCTATTCACAAGATTTTGAAGGAGTGGAGTTTTATTCGAAATAGAACAAAGGAATTAGATGGCTAATAGAAGGATAAAGAGAAACAATTCTCTTTTATGCAATAGTGATGAAGTGGAGAAACAAACATAGAGGACAAAATAATGATAGTAGTAATCAACCACTTTTGCAATATTTTAATGTCTTCTTAAGTAATTAAAGGTCAAAATATGATTAATTGAATCATTTCCTTTTTAACAAAACTAAACAAATAGTAGAATAATGTAAGATATCACCAAGGAGGAAATAAAGATGTAAATTTTAATATGAATTATGATAGTGCTCTAGGCCTAGATTGTTTTAATGAGTAGTTATCCACTAATTATTTAGACTTAATCTCAAATGTTATGCTGAGTGTTTCTAAAGAATTTTTATAAGATCTCCAATTCTTTCGGGGAGTTTGGGCACAAAAATTTTACATTTATCCATAAATCATAACCAAGAAATCTTTGTTGATTTTAGAACAAATATTCTTCAAAGCATCATGAAAATAATATCCATAATGCTCATTGTTAATTAAATATTACAAATTTTTGATAGGTCGATTTCTCTAACAAAAACTAGTTTTAAAAATACAAAGATCTAATAACAAACATATTATACGCTTAGAAATTAGTATATTATCTTATCAATAAAAATAATGTGACAATTCTATTGTTAAGTTCGATGTTAAGAATGTGAATTACACTTCATGGAAATTTCTTTGTTAGACACTTTCCAAGTATAATGTTAATAACAATCTTATTAAGGTGCTCACCAATTATATTTGTAATACATGGATATCAACAATCATTAGTGTACCATCAAGTAACTTTTTTCAACTTTCAAATAGTCTTAATGAAGGTAATCTTACTCTATCTTCCTTTGTTTTCATCTCATTCATGGAGCTCTTAAAAAAAGCCCTAATAACGTTTTTGCTTAAAAAAGAATGATATTATAAGGACAACATAGGTCATCTATATCTATCACTCTCCTAGCTTATGCAAACAACATAATTATCATTATTAGAGAACATCTAGAAACTACTGTTAATCTTAGTAAGTTACTACAGCTCTTCCAACACTCTACAAGGTTTTTAAATATAAAAATTAAAAGCAAGGACATCTATAGAAATAGAAGAGTATGTGCTAGGTAAATAAAATTTGCAAGGGCTTAGGATTGTATTAAATAAATCTTGCTTTGGCATATTTGTGCTGCACACCATATATAAGTCAAAAGAAAGTAGCTTACTTCCAAAATTTGATCGATAAAATTAATAACATATTTCATTAAGTGGAAAATAAAGTTGTTATATATCAAGGGTGGACTCATTCTCATCAAGCATGCCATTTGCTCAATTCAAATATATATTATAATGACAAGTAAACTCCCAATGTAGTTTTATAATAAATTAAAAAAAGGAATAAATTTACTTTTGTGGGGAGACAATGAAGAAAATCTTAAGCATCACTTGACTTCTTCGAAAACATTAATTTCTTGTTAAAGAAAAATAGCCTTGGTAGTTTGAAAATCAAGAAAATGATGAAACTTTTTATGTAAAACATAATTGGTAGATACTCACCAACAACACTTTAGGGTCTAACTACATGTCAATAAAATACCAATCCTTAGATGAATCAAGAATGAAATTGAACACATGGGCTAGCATACAAAGGATGAAACTTTTGATTACAAAGAATGCAAATTGGTCTAAGTCAATAAATTTATTGTATATGTTCTTTAACTTGTGATGTGTAATTTAGCTATCATTCTACCTAGGTCTATTTGAGTCAAAAGAGCCAAGTCTAAAATTTAGATGACAATTATGAAGGACCAAATGCCCTTTAAAGATGTTAATTTTAACATGCATGGTATTCAAAACCATGTGCCATTACCAAATAACCTAATGAATCTAAACTTCCAACTTGCTTTAATGTGCCAACTATGTCCAAATCAAGTTTGAAGGTTTACAAAGAATTTTAGACAATAG
The DNA here is from genome assembly GCA_023846275.1 of Vanilla planifolia. Lineage (NCBI taxonomy): Eukaryota > Viridiplantae > Streptophyta > Magnoliopsida > Asparagales > Orchidaceae > Vanilla > Vanilla planifolia. Next base: position 24,605 of record JAIUJO010000368.1, read on the forward strand.
ACTAATATGATCTATGTTGATTCTACTATCATCCATTTACACTTGGTTGTCGTTGATACTATTCATCTTATGATACCATTGTATTATGAATTTTTTTTGTAAGTAGAATAGATAAAATGAATATTCAAATTTGAGCCTAGGAAAAGCATCTTAACTCTTATACTAAATAGACTTAATCATTGTTTACATTGGACTAATATGACTGACATCTTTCAATACAAACATACCTTAACAATGATAGAACAAGAACGTAAGACATGAAAACTAGGAAAAGCATAACAAGAACTTTGTATCCATATTGCATCACACACACGAAGCTTGCCCACTTCCATAATCATAATGGATTTCTCGTCATTTTTGGTTCATGACATCAAGAACTTCTGTTTCACATGTCTTACTAAATAGTTAGAAGCAACATTGAATAACCTATAGTGCAATGCATAACACATTTATTAGATGAGTAAAAAAGTGAATTATGCCAAATATTGTTTAAAGTCTAGTAAGAAAATGTCAAAGATATGAATGAAAATGATTTCTAGTTATTAAAAAATGTGTCAAATCCAATTTATATTATATCATAATCACTTCTAACTAGAAATCCCAAACATGAAGAATAAAGTAATATTATAAAAAATGATGAACAACGATGTGGCTTAAGCTACCAAATCCTTGTTTCTTGCTAGAAGGGTTGTTATGATTAATGTAGTATTTAAGGCTAACCATATATGCACTCTTAATAACAACATGATCATAATGGGGATTATCAATGCACATAATTTCATAACTTGAACCATTTTTTTTGGGTGGCATAGCTAAATTGAATATATTGCCCAATGATTTATGAGCTTTAGGACTCAACGGATTAAGGATATGGCGATACATTATTAATGTAAGATAGGTAGTAAGAACTCCTATAATAGGATTTACGATGGAAGGTAATGACGAAAAGGATGACAATAATGATGGAGATAAATTGAAATCATAATTTAGATGCTAAATAATCACCTAAAATATCTAGATAACAAACTATGGTTATGTATTTTTTTAGATAAAGAAAACATTATTTCTAGAAATATAATACTAATACTAAGAAAAGAACCTTACATTTATTACATCATAAGGCTTTAAATAGATTGTAATTTTAAATGTAAATTCAAAAGATATGCTGACTAAACTACAACTCTTAATGAAAACATGCAAAAATTGCAAGAAAGGATGAAAATATAAAGGGAAAGTTATATGAAACATTAAAAATCATATTTAAATAAAAAATATAATAAACTAATAATAATAAAAAAATTCAATAGTTCAACTCAATTATTAAAATAATTGAAGTTGTCTTACATCAGTGAACACTGTAAGAAGAAACTTTGTTATGTTATGTGTTAAGTAAATCTTCGTCAAACTTAGCATTGGTCATATGATCATGCAAAACAACTAAATTAATAATATATAATTTATGGAAAAAATATAATTAAAAAACTTATCAAAGCGTTAATTGTTTTTTATCAAAGCTTCTTTTATGTTATATAAATAATCATTATGATTCAAAACCACTACTTATTGTATTGCCACATTTGACTTTTCTGTCATTTTTAACATTTTCTAGCAACCACATTATGTCTTCACATTATTGTATTTTGAATGAAGGCATGATGCTAGCACATTTGCTATGTGTTTTTTTTTAAATTATTCTTGAGCAATAGTGTTATAGCAACTCCACTTATGGCCTTGCTATCAGGTATATTTCAACATTATTATGCTTTGTATCGGCCAAGTAGCACCCACAAGAGTTAAAGTTTCAAGAGACTTCTCACCTTTACCTCAAAACCAATAATTAACATGGCAAAGGAATTGCATCTTTAACTACTACAACATTAGTTGTAGTTGTAAATGGCTTACACAGGGTCAAATCCTTTTTCTTAGACTATTTGTAACTTACTTTGAAAGCAAGTTTTGAAAATAATTTTCATTAAACTTTTACTAAATTTTGATGTTGTTATTGTAACACATATGGCTTACTAATTTTACATTAGATATATTTTTTGGAAGAATAGATTCTATTTTATGAAAAATTAAATTACAAAATATTTGACCAATTTATAGTTCACTTAAGAAAACATTAGTCTTGAAAGATGTGAACCCTTGAATTCAATATTTTAGACAAAAGCATCTCAAATTATGCCATAGTTACATGGCCTTTTATTCATGTTATAGATTTATGTATTCAATTACATAATTCACTATCAAAATCTATTTGATTATTATGTGTAATCTCTTAATGTATTTAAAAATTAATTTTTTTAGATGGTATAATTTTTATTAATGAGAACTTTATTTTTTATTTAGGATTATCTTAATTAAATTTACAATTATTAATCCTATTGTACTTCATAGACCCATTTCAAAGAACCATGATGAAGAAGCCATTCAAGTTAAAAAAAACTTAAAAATATCATTTTGCTATTAACTATGGAAATTACATAAGCATTATTTTATGTGATGGATTTGTATGGCTACATTTATATAATACTTCGGAGGAACATAGTTATCTTAAGTGCTTGGCATTTTGGTCATGTAACTTTTATCACTTAAAATATCCATCTTATTATTAAATACTTAAATTTTACATTTTATCAATGATCAATTAAAATGTGAAGTATTGAATTTCTTTAATACAAATACAAACCTGAAGAACTTTCTAATATTTATCCACGAAAGTTAACTCTAAGTGAAACCCATTAACATCTCAATAATGTCCTCTTAATTATAATTCTTATTGCAATAATAAAACTTTTAAATATTATCTTTCGAAGACAAATCCACCTTAGTTTATCTATCTTAAGCATAATCTAACTAGTGCATTGAAAGAAAAACAAGTTGCATTTTTCACTAAAAAAAGGTTATTCTCCTTGATTTCAAATATAACACAAAGCATAACATTTATTTGCTTATTTGTATGAATTTATTTTGATAAACTAATTAGTCACATCAATAAAATAAAGGTTGAACTAAATGAAATATTTTAAGCATATAAATACATAACATAATTTGTTAGTTGGGTTAACTAGTATAAGAAAAGTTGTATTACAAGGTTAATAGTGATCATTTCTTAGTTTTCTTACAATTGTACTATTTATTCTTTTTCAATGGTTAATGTATAAGGAAAGTTTTTTATACATGAAGGTTAGCATTCTAATACATAGTTTCTTACTATTAACATGCTATAAAACTTTATGAATGAAAATATGAATTTTATTTTATAATATTTTATTTCTCAATCAATGAGATTTTGTACACAAACATGCAATTTGAAAGGAGCACAAAGATTGGATAGGCTTCCTTCTTTTTTTTTTATCATTGTGACATAAGAGTAATATCTAAATCTAGTTGCAGAAATCTAATCGCACCTCTTTCTTCATAATTCTTGATTTCATATTTATATGTAATAAAATATTGTCATACTTCTATGCATAACATATATATTATATTAATGTAATATTCAATTATTATTGAAAAAATATAGGTTTTGTTATTTTTATTATTTTTTCTTTGCATTTTTTATTTTTTTCAATACATGTGCAATTTTTTATTACAAATTGTGCATAGTATTTTTGTGATTTTTCAAATATTTTTTAGTGTCTACTATTTTTATTTTTTGACATAAAAAGCTTTAGTTTTATTTTTATTTTGTAAAACATGTTTTCTTGTTTTATTTTGTTGATATTATATTGTGATTATATTTGTAATATTATATGTTTTGTGTCTCATGTTTCTTTTATGTTTTTATTCTTTTCCATTTTTTTAATCTTGTATTTTTTATTTGTAATGATATGTTAATTAGTTCTTTATATATTTTTCAATTCAATTGCTATATATGTCAAATAAATTAGATGATTTTTTTGCTTTTATATTGTATAAGTAAATTAGTTTTTCTTTCCCTAGTTTTATGTAAACTATTGTTTGCCATTTCCTTCACAATTTTGATTAGTTGGATGTTTCTATAAAACAATAATTTTTTCTACTTTTCTTGACAAATCAATTTATATTGGCACATTCATAGACATGCCTAACTTGCAAAAAAATTACAAAAAAATATGTAAATAGATCAAAAGCTAGAATCATTTTTGTTATTTTAATCTTATCTATTAATTTTATTTAAGTGTTGCTTTCATTTTCTTCACATATTCTTATCTCTTAAATTAAAAATATTATTTATTAATAAATTATTAAGTTTTTTTGTTATTTAATGATTAAATTTATCTTAAAAATAAAAGGAAACAATATTTCAATTTCATTAAAATATCTAATCTTCATGAAAATTATGACATAATAATTTTAAAAATATTAAAATTAATTAGTTATGATTAGACAAAATGATTTTTAATAGAAACTTAATGGCAAATACACTAGCGCAAGTAAAGATGCACATAAGATCATTACCAAAATTAAAGAATAATCAATCACATTATTAATAATATTTGCATTAAAGTGATGATTGTTGACAAAACTAAATATAGGTACTTTATATTTGCTAAATTATTAGTGTATTAAAAAATAATTGAAGATACTATGTAGGTAAATCAATTTGTAATTCTATGATATTTAAAAAAAAGTTTTGCAAATTCCTATAATTTAAAAATATTAACTAAAATAAAATTAATTGAAAAATAAAAAATAAATTAGTATAATAGAATATTTAAAAATTAAAAAGTATTGGGTGAAGGAACTAATGAAAAATTAGCTCAATAATAAAAAAGATTGTTTTATAAAAAAATAGAAAAATGTTAATGATATTGAACCAGAGAAATGAATAGAAAGCCATAAATTAAATATCATAATGTAAATAACAAAAAAATATTGTTAAATAAAAATGTTGTAAGAGAAGAAAATGCTAAATAGTCTTGTAATAAGTATAGCTCAATTTTAAAAGAACATGTAAAATATATTAAAAAAATATTTATGTAATTAAATAAAGACAACTTTGCTAATATAAAAAAAATAAAAGAATTACTAAATAAAAAAACCATTAAAAATGACTTAATTAATTATTACCAAATGCATTAGGAATGAACACAAATTTCCCTAGAAATGTAATGGTTTCAAACTTCTTAATATAAATTTTTGAAAAACTTAAAAGTTATATGATTGTAAAAATAATTCAAAATTTTAAAGTTTAATCATTATGTTCAATATATCAAGTAGTTAGAATAAAAATTCAAAAAAGAACAAGACAACAAAAATAAAATAATTATGAAAATAATATTAAAAAAAGTAAAGTTACAAAACTTTAGGTAAAATGATTAAAAAAATTCTAAATAATTTTTATGTATTTGAAACAACATTGACATTATGTTAATAAAATTATATACTAAAATATAGCTTTATATCAAAAATATTTAAATTAGATTGTAGTAATTTTTAAGATATAAAAAGTAGTAAAATATAAAATATTTATAAATATACTATATATGTTGTGAAAGGCTAATTTTTCTTTACATATAAATATCAAATATTAAAATATTGGTTGTTGTCATAAAGATTTCCTAATAGTGCAAGTGTCAGAAATGACATTTTGCAAATAAGAAAGTTAGATGTTAAAGTTATTTGCTACATGAAAAATAATTATTTAAAAATAGAATTTAAAAAAGTTTGTGAAAATATAAAAACATACAAAAAGAAATATTATGAACCTTAAAAAATACTATAAGTAATAATAATATTAAAAATATAATTTTTCAAAGAAGAACATTAAAACAAATAAGAAATAGATAATTTATTAAAAAATTTCATTCTTTAAATGATTTTCATAATTTTTTTAAAAAAAAATGCAAAATAAAAAGTTTTAATATTAAATATATAGATAGAAAATGTTTTAATGATTTAAAACATTTAAATTGTGTGATCCAAGCAAAGCTATTTGACAAATTAAATATGTGAGCACAAATGCTAAAACATAAATTAAATAATACAAAGGTATGTGAAATCGTGTCAATTAAAACAAAAGTATAATAGAAGTTAAAAATATGTTAATTATCAGGGCAACATAATTTTGAAAGAATTTTCATTGTTAAAAAAAATTTTAAAAAGAAGATTATTTTATATATAAATAAGATAAGCAATAACAATAATGTTTCAACAAAGACTTTTCCTATCACTTAAGCAAATATGAAAGCTATTACAATTAAAAATATCTAAATTTTTAAAACAATTTGTAATTTAAAAGTTTGTTGGTTAAATAAAACATGATGAGTTTAAATAAAAAATACAAAAAAAATGACATCAAAATTATAAAAAGATCTCCAAAATATTTGATATATTTAAATGATACATCATAAAGTTATACAATAATGTAATAAAAAATCTTTTTATTAAAATTAAAAGATAATATGCCAAAAAATATATAAAAACAATCATGACAACTTAATACTTAATATATAAGAAACTATTTATAACATAATTATCAAAATTATCCTACTTAAAAAAGTGTACAAAATTTTAAAATTCGTAACAAAAATAAATTTATAATAATTTTTTTTTTAAAAAATGCATATTACAAAGCAAACAAAAAAATGCATATTACAAATGCTTCATGTACAATGTAAGAAATAGGTACAACCAACTCATATGCAATGATGCTTAAGAAAGGCTTAAAATCTTAAAATGATTTTCTAAATCGATTTTCAATCAATTTTCTGTTTGGATGGAGGTCGTGTAAAAAGATTTTTGAGCATGTTGATTATTTTATTTTTTTTAATTCCATAATTAAATAAAAAAATTAAAAAAAATATAAGATGTGGTTATGATAATTAAAATTTTTAAATATATGAAAATAAATCAAAATAATATCCCAAAAAATAAGTATTGAAATTTTTTTTGTAAATAAAGGGTACTCAATAAGTTTAAGATTTATTGCAAAATAACTCAAAAGAATTATACGAATAATTATTGCATAACATTCTCGTGACAAAATATAAATTAAAATGAGAAAGAAAATGATTGAAGATTTCAAATAACAAATAGTAGGAAATTGAATATAATCTCAATATGCTCGTGCAAATGCAAAATTGAAATTAATGAACAAAATTAAATATCTTAGTTATTAAGGCAATAAAATATTTTTGAAAAATAAACAAAATATGTATTACATATTAAACAAATTCATCTAGTGACATAATTATGAAAAAGAACTTGTGGAAACAATTTTTAAATATAATTAAAATTGGTAAACTAACTAAATGTTGGAAATCTTTATTCATAGTATAAACATTTCAACTGAAAGTTATAATAATAATTTAGACAAACGAATGAACATACATACCACGATATGCAAATGTATAAATGATAAAAGTATTAACATAATAAAAAACTTGAGAGGTCAAAGTTTCAAATGCATTAATCAATAGAAATGATTTTTAGAAAAAAAGTAGAACTGTTAAAATTAATAATTCTAGTTGAAGTAAATATTTGTAACAAAAAAATATTCAATAGAAAAAAATACTTTTATTATTGAAATATTTGATTAGAATATTTCATAGACAAAACTCTAACATTAATTAAAAATTATAACAAAATATAGAAAATCATGTAAACGATTTAATATGTTATTTGAAGTTTTTATTGTATTTTTGCATTCAACCCAAAACTTTTCTAATAATATGAGTTTGATAAAAGCTTCAAAAATAATGGGTTGAGAAAACAAGTAAAAAATGATAAAGAAAATCATTAACCAAAAAAATATATTATAAAAATGATAATTATCACATAAAATAAAATCCATTAAAGTTAAAAATGGATAAAACATTTACAAATGGCAAAATTATTATCACAAAAAAATATTAAAAATATTCAAAACAATTTTTAAAAAACTTAAACAATTAATTATCTGAAAATACAAATGAATATAAACTACTGACGTCAAAATAAAACGTATATAATTGCAAAAATAAAAAATTATAACAATAACTTAATAATAACCTCTAATATATGGACAACACAATCATAATAAATCTTCTCTTAGATATTAATTTATCAAATGTTCATGTGTACTTAAAATGTATTTTAAAAAGGATTAAAAAAATTTAATGCAAGAAATATTAAAATTATTCCATCAGACTTCTAATTAGTTAACTCTTTTAATATTTTAAGAATAAAGGATGTCTTAACTAAAATTAAAATTAGCACAAATATTTTACAAAACAAATTTGGAAAATATCTATAAATCAAGATTTTTTAAAGATTTTTGCATAATTAACTAATTAAAAATTTAACTTATTTAAGGAGTATAAATAGTTAATATCATAATTTGCTTAAAATTTTCAAAACTATAATAATAATATATGAACAAAAATTATTTATAATAACAAAAAAGTACTATCATTCATCTAAAATGAAATATTAGGAAATCACTAAAATCTACAAAATTATGTCGATAAAAAATTCTTAGCTCTGAATATGTTAGGAAAATGGATTCCATTGGACAAAAGATTTAACAGTACTAGACTTAAAAATTTCTTTTTCAAACTTCTTTCAACATTAAACTCAATGCTTATTATTTTAAAAAAATAATATAAGAGTTTTTTATTTGTTAGCAAAATTTCTCAAGTGTGAATACATAATAAGAGAATTTTATTACATCAAAAATTTTAGTGGTCGGAGTTAAACAGGTTTTTGCCTACTCCAAGCACTAAATTCAGCAATATTAAGCAAATAATACTCTTTTATCGTAATATATTACATGAATCGATATGACTGTATAATTCGACGTACTAATCATATGGTCTGAAATCCATTTATAGTCAATCTAGTTCTTATGAAAGAATGTTAGCACACCACAAGACTTTCGTAAGGTAAGTAAATGTGAGTAGAGCTTAAAGTTAAAAAATATTTTATTGTACTATACAAATTTCTTTACTGTACATATGTTTACTTGAATATGATTACATGGTCTATACTAATATTTGTATATTGTATTAATTTTTTGTTTGCATTAAATAGGTTGAGAACATTACCAATATATAATTGATAAAATTCATTATACTATTGCATATTATATGATGGTTATATACAACATTTTAAAAACTTCAATTTCAATTTGAGTGATTTTACTACAAGGTATAAGTTAACTAGATTATTTAATCTATTTGAGTTTTTCTTAAACCTTTTTATGGAATGTCTTTTTCTTAATTGAATAGTTTGATCATATTGTTTTAATCTTAGTAAGCAATTATTCCATATAATCCACTTGTTATGCCAGATCAATTAGTCTACTACTAAAATTGTCTATTTTCTCCAATAGCTAATCATATTTTATGAGACACGGTCTTGTGGTTCCTTTAGTTATGCAAAATTTTTAATTTCAAATTTAAAAAATTCATGCATAGTGTATTTGAGTCAGAAGTTTAATTTATAAGGTGGGGAAATTGTTTTACTCAAAAGAAAGACTTAGTTTCTTGATCATACAATTATCTTTTCCATTATTATTCCACAAATGGTTACATCAACATATTTAATAAATTGAAATGTTCAGCTAGGATTAATCTCCTTCCAATATTGTTCACCTTTCATAATCAGAAGAAAATCTTGACGATCAATTATTATTCTTCTGAAATAGCTTATCATTATCAAAATAACTTAGAGGGTTACTCAATAGATCAATAACCTCTTGTTTTTTTATTACTCACATTCTAAGTTTATCATAAAGTAATTGAATGGATTGCAAGAAATCATTTGCTAAATATTATCAAGTGAAGCTAGAGTCATAAGTAATAAAAGCACATGGATGAGGTCCCCCACTTAAGGAATTAACTTTAAAACTAACATTAATGTCACATACCTTTGTCATCATTAAAAGGATTTCTAATGCTATAGAATAAAGCTTCCCTAAGCAACTTCATTAAGATGTCAACTAGTTGCATGTTGTTAGCAACAAATTAAATGTCAACAACATTTCATTCTACATGGTTCATGATGAAATGGTTCTTAACATCAATTTGTTTGTCCTCAAAGTACTAAATCAGGTTTTGAGTCAGTCAAATAGCACACATATTGTTATATTTGATGAGTATTTTGTTTTTGCAAATGTAATCCCATATCTTCTACTTTCCATTTTAACCCCAAAATTAGTTCCTTAAGTCCTCCTTATGCTTCATTGGTTGCATGCAATCATTCCATGTTTTTTAATGGATCATGACTTTAAGGTGTGTAAAAAAATGATTAAATACCTACAACACTTTTCTTATTTACACTTGAACCTATAATCTTTGTAGGTTTATCTTATGAGATAATGACATAAACAAAATTCATGGTAAGAAAACACTAATTTTTTGCCAAGCAAGTACCAAAAGATTCTTTTTATAGATTCTAAATCAAAGTCCTTGGAGCTTTACTAAAACTGATTAAAAAAGTCCAACACTAAAAACTTTCTTAGGTCTTCTTGTAGTTAAGTAAAGAACATATCATCCCTTGGTATAACTTGAAATCTATTTTTTTTTCCTTTCATTTCTTTGTTTAATACTTTATGGAGAATCTTGAAAGTAAAAATAGGTTTGAGGCTCTCAGGGTCAAGCATTTATAGCATCTCATTTAAATACTTTATTTAAGTGACAAGAGTACCTTTCTCATATTGTTTAACTTTCAATCCGAGAAAATAGGTAACTTAAGCCATTATTAATCTCAAATCCTACACCCATAAGCTTACTAAATCATTCACATAAAGCCAAGTTGGTTGACTCAAAAATGATATTGTCTGCAAAACCATGGACTAGAAAAAGTTCATTAGTGTAGTTCTTGATGAACAAAGTTCAATCTACATTTCCATCTTGAAATAATGTTTGAGTAGAAATCTGTTAAGTTTGTCATACCAGGATCTTTGTTCTTATCGTAAATCATAGAAGTGTTTAATTAGCATATGTAGATGATTTTGATGTGGACAATATTGAAAGAAATCCAATTATTCTACAAACACTTCCTCCTAAACAAAAACATTTATGAATGCGCTCTTAACATTCCTTTGGTATAGTTCAAACACCTTCTAACAAGAAAAGCTAATACATGACCACATTGCCTAAAACCTTATTATTAGTTCAATGTTCCATCTAAGTTTAACCTTTTCAATTGATTATAACCCTTTCCCACTAGACTTTCCATATTTTAAATAATAACCAAATGATCATTTTGCTTTTATTTTTTATGACTATATTTTGGTGACATATCCTACCTAATAATTCCAAAGCATTCATTATAACAAGAAAGTTAAAATCATTTAGCAGCCCACAAAATAAAATTCATTCCTTGAGGCTTCATTTGTATTTTGAAGAATATGTTGTTAAGTTGATGCAACATACATAATTTCTTTTTAAATAGAGGCATGGGTTTGTACTCAAAATGACAGGTTGCGTCAAATTAAATCACTAAGATGATTTTTATTGTATACTAACTATTTTGATGCAACCATATCCTTTTTTTCGAAATTTTAACTTATCATTTATAACCTTTATGAAAATTCAAGGATTCCTTTCTCACCTTTCTTAGCTTGCAATCCAACAAAATAGGAAAACTCACCCATTATGCCAGTCTCAAATACTACACAAATAAGCTTACTCATTCATTCACATAAATTGAGGTTGGTTGATCCTAATATGATATCATCTACATAATCTTGAAATGCAAGACGTTCATTAGTGCAGTTCTTTTTTAACAAAGTCTTATATAAATTCCCTTTCTAAAATATTATTTTAGAAGAAATTTACTAAGTTTGTCATACCATAATATTTTTTGGTATTCCAATTTTTTTTCAAAATCTTCCATGTCTTCCAAATCTTCCAATTTTTAATATATAATTTCATAAAATGCAAATTCAATGATTCTATTAAAACTAAGGTTTCCTTGTTAAACTTTTTATAAGTCTATCTATTTGAAGAGCTTTGTAAATAGATAGGCTCCATTAACTTGCTTTTTTAATCTTAAATTTCTATCCTACCTTTTGATGAAACAATTCCATCAAAGAAAGCCTAAGTTTTAATTTTTAGGCTTCTTGTTATTCCAAAGTAATATAGTATCTTATTCGTAATCGGTTAGATAATAAATCTATTAAGACATTGTGATAAATTGAATGTTTTGAATTATTAAGACATTATGGATTGCGGATTCTACACCACCAAAAGAAAAGTAATAGAGGCTATCAATGGTTTAAGAGGAGTGCAGCATCATTTGATTCATGACATTGAAGAAGCACAACTAAGTATGTAGATACACAATTGAGGGATAAATGTTATATCTATAACAAATAAAAGGAATATTATTAGATTGGTAATAGTTAGATAGAGATAGCAAAACATTGTTGTCCTAAACTAGCATGATAATGTCTAAGATTAAAACAAAAATATTTGTAGGTAGAGGGGTTGATTCAAACTAAATGAGAATGACATTATTTACAAAAAAAAATACATATTTTGCCTATTATGACCACATTTTTGGCAAAACAATAATTCACATATATGTTGATAATGATGTTATTATGTCCTTATTTCTGTTTTTGCCTATTCATTTTCCAAAATCTTCCATGTGTTCCAAATCTACCACTTTGTTTTGATTGATAATTCCATCAAACATCACTTGAGTAGATTCCTTTACAACTAAGCTGCCCTTGTTAAATGGTTTATATGTCTATTTATATGTAGGCTATCATAAAAAGATAGCATCCATTAACTTGGTTTTTAATCTCTAATTCTTATCTTACTTATTCATGTAACACTTACATCCCAAAATTCCAAAGGTTTTATATTTGGTCTTCTTGTAATTCCAAAGTACATACAACTTCTTATTTATAATTAGTTTGATGATAAATCTATTCAAACAATAACATAAATTGAATAGCTTGAATTATTTAGGCATTGTGGCTTGGAGATCCTATATCACCAAGAAAAAAGTAAATGTTGATACCTATTCGTATGGAGTCAAAACGTTTTTAATGTATGACATAGATGAAGCTTAATTAAATCTTTAGATGGATAATTAAGAGATATATGTTATATGCATAACAAATTGGAAGAACTTTACTATTGACCATTGTGTCATATTGACAGAAAGAAGTTGTTGTCCTAAACAAACATGATGATGTTAGGAGGATTAATCCCAAATATTTGGAAGTTTAAAAAAGAGATCCTCAACCCCAAAAAATTGAACTTTTCTTATTAAGGTAAAATTTTTGATGAATCAATAAGTCAAATATATGTTGATTAATAGTATGGCTTATGGGGTATGGAAAACACTATTGCATTACATATGGGTTCCAAACTTTTAACATACTTTTGGAAAAGGTTTCTTGATCCATATGATACTCAACTAATGTCTAACATAACATTCTAGGCTCAAAATAAAAGTCAATGAAAGAGAATATTTAAAACACTTAAGAATATATTAGGACTATGAAAATTATATTTTTAAAACAACTATAATAATTATTTCACTTTTAATTAATTTTCTTAAAATAATAATTATTACTCTAGCATAGAGATGATACCAGACCTAATATTATATAATACAATGCATTAATTATTATTATATTGGCATGAACAACCTAAAAATGGCTTAATTGATATATATATATATATATATATATATTATTTTATATTCTATTAAGAAGATCTAAATAATCAAAACATGAATTCAAAAGGAATATAGCAAAAAGCATGATAGTAAAATTAAGAAAGTTGAATTTTAGGAAGAGGATCATGTACATTCAAAAACAAAACCTATGAAATGCATTATCATGTTCAGAAAAATAGAGTAACTATGAAAAGAAATTTTGTGCTTTCATAGATTATTGAAATAAATTGTTCTATTACTTACAAGATAGTTGTCATTATCATTATTGTAGTACATCATGTATTTTTTCTTTCAATCCTAATAAAACTTTTTGCTAATGGTACTTTTATATGAAAATATGTTTGAAGCAACATAGTGGTGCATCCTAAATTATTTCATAAGCAAATAACAATGGCATTCTTAACAAGAGAAATCAACAAAAATAGAGAAAAGTGCATCCCGTGCACAAGTTATAATAACAAGTAGCTACTTGGAAAGTAAATGAAGAGTTGCTTTGGAGTCATCCCAACATTTTTTAAATTTTAATGATTAAATTCTTATATGGTGCAATGTTTACAAAATAGCCAAAAGCCTTTAATATTTTTTTAGTGTTTTTTGAAATAATGTAAGTACATTTCAAAAATTATTTTGAATGTCATGAAATTAATTTCCATAAAGATATTTTTCCATAAGATCATAAAGACTATCATTTGAAAGAACTAACAATATGGAGGGGAAGTCAAATATCAATGGAAAAAATGAAACGTAACCTCAAATAATAATTTTACATGAATTGGAAGAGGATATATCATAAAAAGAAATACCAAAACATATTAAACATAAATTAATTTAATTTTAAGTGAATTTTTAAAGAAAAATAATAAAAGTACCAAATTAGAAACATATGAAGTTTTTACTTCAATAAGTAGTTCTTGGAATAGTTTTTTATGAAATTGGTCAAAAGATTTTTGGATGTCATTTGCAATAGTATGTTTAAGAAACACAAATCTTTATAAGGTTTTTACTCCAAGGGTTATCTAACAAAATATTTAATGTACTATAAGTGGAGAATATTATGAGGAAAGATATCAATAAAAAAGATACTAGAGGTAGGAGTGTAATATAAAATTATTTTTAAGGTTAGAAAGAGGGACAAATATTATATAATTATGGAGGAGCCATTAAGAAAGATGAGACCTACTAATATAAGTTGAGACCAAATGATTCCAAAAGAGATGGAATGGTCCAAAAATATTGTTGAATGGGGATAGTGTCACTATAATGTGATAGTCGTTAGTTCGATGATCATTTCAAGGAGTATTTGATGGTTAATGTATTGTGTCTTTTACCATTAGATATGATATTTTTATGATAAAAACCTTAAGTATTATTAATGAATTGTCTAGTGGAATAATGTGTAATGTTTTGTTAAGATCTCAAAGATTAGTTCGTATTTATTAGACAATTCATGAATAAAGGATAGATTTATATAAAAAAATTTGATCATACCAATTAAAAAGTCAAGAAAAATGTTGTCTCAAACACTAGTTTCAAATAGCTTAAAATATTTTTTAGAGATGACTAATGCAATGCTCAATTAATGTCTAGGGAATTAGTCATTATGTGGGATTTACTAGTGCCATTGGCTCCAATCTAAGAGGTTCTAAACTATCATATGAAATACTTTAAAGGTAGATGAGTTCTGCATGATTAAATAAAAGTGTATTAGATCTTCACCAACTGATCTAATAGGATAAGATCTGAATGGTTTGATTCATCATTGAAAAAATGAGAAAGATGTCATTCATAAGATTCAAACAAAGAGAATGTTGAGTTACCCAATTGAAGGATAAATTATTTCAAATGGCAAAAATAATAAAAAAAAATCAATGAAGTCCAACATGATCTTGGTTATCTAAATTTAATCTAAGATCAAGTACTCATAGTGGTTGAAACATTTATTGTCCAATCAAAGATTGAATGGTGAGAAATAGAGCACATTTTTAGCACTAAATTGATAGATGAAAGTTAATCCCATATTGTTGAAAGTAAAAGTAATTTCCTCATTATAATAAGCTTAATGGGTGTATAAATAATTTCTTGGCCCAATCTAGATCAGCATGCACCCTGATTATTTTGTTAGCGTATTCTGAACTAGTTTCCCAACTCTATGCTGCCTGGGCAAGTTGGACTTGGTTGGCAACGTGGTAATAAAAATGAAAAGGTTTTTCTCCAACTTAATTCATTCTCTCCCTTACTGCATGTTCCTTCTCACTTATTTTAATCTTGATAATTCTCCCATTTTAATATTATTAAAAAGGAGGTATAATTTATAAAATTTTTATTATACCTAATTGTTGTCATATGATTTGAAATTGATTATTTAGATTGAATTTTGTAAATATGTCAGTCAATTCTTTTTTGGTAGGAACATATAGGAACATTACTAAGTTTTTTAGCTAATTGATTACTAATAAAGTCGCATCTTATACTATGTGCTTGCTCTTAAAATGATGAACTTAGCTCTTTTATAAGGCCAAGGAATTAGTGTTATCAATTCTAATGGGAATATGCAGGAGATCTAAACCAAAATCTTCAAATTGTTGTGTCAAACATAACACTTAAGCAACACAACTTTTGGTCACTACATACTCAACTTCTGCAGTCACTATGGCTATGCAATTTTTTCTTCTTTCTTGACTAGGAAATCAAAATATTTCCTAGTAATTAACATGCACCTAAGGTTCTATCTTATCTAGCTTAGAGCTTAGAAAGTCTAAATCTATAAAACTTATATGATCTTTTGAATGAATATTTTTAGGATGCGTAAAACCTATGTTCATTATACTTTCTGCCTATTTGAAGATTAATTTAGTCACTTTTAGATGGATTTACTTAGGCTTTTATTGGAATCTAGCCCATAAGCTAACATTAAATAAGATGTTCAATATACTAATCATAAAATATAGTAAAGATCTAGCAAGTTCTTCTCAAAGTTTTTTATCAATGTGTTTCTCAATTTTATATAAATCTAAATACAGTAATTGATTCATTAGAATCTTCTTATGTTTCATATTTTCATATTTAAACTTCTTGAATAAATAATTTAAATAGTTAGTTTAAAAAATACAAATCTCATCTTTTAGTTACATAACTTCTAATCCAAAGAAGAAATTTATCTCACCCATTATACTTATCTCAAACTCTCATGTGATTAAATCACTAAGCATCTTAAACATATTTTCATTTATGGTTCCAAAAGTTTTATCGTCAACATAAACTTGTACAAGCAAGAGATGATTATTTAATGATTTTAATAATAATGTGTTATCTATTTTTTCTTTCCTAAAATCAATACTAACTAGATAATCACTCAATCTATGATATCTTGAATGAGGAGCTTAGTTAAGGCCATTAAATGCCTTCTTAAACTTATATACATAATCATCATATGCATGGATCTTAAAACTTAGGGTTTATTCAACACACCTATCTTCTTTTATTAGCTTGTTTAAAATTGATATTTTGCATACATTTGAAATAATCTAAAAATCTTATGACATGATTATGCAAAGAAAAGTTTAATGACCACTAATCTTATTACTAATGTAAATGACTCCTAAAAATATATACCTTCAACTTTGCTATAACCATTAGCAATAGGTCTACCTCTATTTCCAATGATCACTTCATTTTTTTCTAATATATTTTTAAATATCAATTTGGTTCCAATCACTTGTTTATCACTAAACCTAAGAACTAGTTCCCACACTTGGTTTCTCTAAAATTAATTTCACTCTTCTTTTACTACATAAACCTAATAGTTAACATTATGGGCCTCTTCTCTAGATAATAGTTTTGTGAAAGATAAAAATACATTATGATTAATTTCACTCATAAAGGCTCTAGTTCTAACTTCTTGATTAACTTCCCCTGTAATTGATTTTATTTAATGTGAAGCTTGGATTTTGAGCATCCATGTTGAAAACTTTATAAGTTTTCCTAAAAGAAGAATATCCTATGAAAAATTTTAGTCATACCTTTCTATCAAACAAGTTGTTTCTTTCATTATTAAGAATTATGCATTTATATCTGAAAATGTGAAAGTAGCTAACATTTAATTTCTTATTTTTAAATAACTCTTAAGTATATTTTCTTAAATATTGGTCTTAAATTAGTTCTATCTATTATATAACACGTTTTGTTAATTTCCATGGCCCAAACATATTTTGGTAGGTTGTATTCAATTAGCATAGATCTATCCATCTCTACTAAGGTCTTATTTTTCCTTTTTATCATGTCATTTTGTTGGTGTGAATTAGGACATGTAATTGGTTGCCCTCATTTTCAAACTCATTACTATTATCACATTAATACAACTTAATTTAAGATAGTTGTTCTCTTTTATCTTTTTTATCAAATTAATAAATATTTCAAGTGTCTCACTCTTTCACTTAAGAAATACAATATAATTATACCTAGAAGAATCATTAATAATCACAATTCTATTTTTTCTACCTAAACTCTAGGGCTGTGTAGGTCTAAAAAAGTCTAACTAAACTATCCCTAAAGGTCAACTAATAATTAACTCATTTTAAGGTTTAAAAGAAAAATTGAAGTTTCCTTCCTTTTTTGGACGATTCATACCATTTTCAACTTGTTTTGTTAGGCTTGAGAAGAACTCTAGCTACATCTAGCTTGCTTGTTTTCTTTAATGTAGAATATCCTATGTGACCAATTGTGATTATCTTCTTCTTAGACTTGTCTTCAAGTGTTGCCTATCTATTTAGATTATGTCTTATTGAGATAAATTTTGGTATCTCTCTAGTCATGTCTTGTGCATCTATTGTCCAACTCTCAAGAGCTAGTTTTTGATTTTTTTTCTTTATATATAGTTACATAAATTTAACTTTTATTTTCCTTATTTCTATGCATTATTCCAAAGTGTATTACTTCAACCATGTGAATGTCTCAAAATACTATATCTCTATAGAACAATTATGAAGACAACTTATTTTAAATTCTATATTCTCTAACCTTAAGAACCCAAACAAGCTTGGCATAGTCATTTAAAACAAGGTTTGGTACTAAAACATTTTTCCTAATTTGACAATAATGAAAAGCATCTCCTTTTCTACAACTACAAAAGTATGTAATTTTTGAAATATATGGCATATTAAAAACATATATTTATGTTTAGAAAAATAAACATCATGTGAAACATTAGAAAATTTTACATGTTGAATAGAATAAATTTTTGTTTTCAAACTCATAATTTCTTTTTTGAAGAAGTATTCTCAATCGTCATTGAATCATTTTTATCACATAATTTTTTTGTAATCTCTTCATAAAATAATAAAAAATAATTATTTTTTCGTTATAAAACATTTTTAATTTTTTATCTATAAATATTAAAGAAGTTAAAACACTAATAACTTCTATGTAATTATTTTCAAAAACTTCACAAGGCCAACAGCTTATCTTAATCTTTTATTCTATACTCAATGCCTTGATTCATCATCATTTACTATGAAGCATGTCATTTCTTCCTCCTCATTACCTGAAGTTGTGGAGTCTAATTCTTCTCAAGCAACCAAGTAGCTCGAAAAATCTTTCTTCTTTTTCTCTTTCTTTTTTTGGTGTATTTGAGGTGTGGATAATTTTGTATAATATAGCTGATTTGACCACAATCTTAGCATCTTCGTTTCTTCATCACCTTCCTTCTCCTTTTTTTTTGTATAAAACATTTTGTTAAATTTATATCTAAACCCTTAAGCTGAAAATTTACCTTTTTCTCCAAGTCCATAAAAAAAGATAGATATTGTTACTATATTATCTTTGTTAGCTTTAAAAGATAATGATTCCTTGTACCTTACTCCATGCTTTGCTTGCTTATCGAGGCAACTTTTTAACTATCTGATTCATCTAAATCTCTATTGTTAATAATTCTTTGAGCAACTCATCCAATATGAGTATTTGTTATGTCTTTGGCTACCTTTGTTGTTGTTGTAGGAGGATCATATTCATTGGATAGAATCTTTGCTACTTTTCTTAAAAGATCTATATTAGGAAGTACTTTTTTAAGATTTTCTAATCTAGTAGTAATATTAGTAAATCACATAAACATCTTATTTGTAGTTTAACTCAAATTTATTCTAAAGTGCTCAGAATCAAGTTTAAGAAGATTTATCTTTATTTTTTTAACTTAAAAAGTAACTTCACAAGTTACTTCTAACTTTTTCCGAACTTTGTGTGTGATATAACAATTCTTAACTTGATTAAATTCACTTGGGGATATGTCATGATAAAGGTAGTTGAGTGTTATGGCATTTAATTATATAATTCTCCTTTGATCACTACAAAGTGCACTAAATAACTTGATTTCTTTTGTACATGTATCTCTAAGTGAATGATATAATTCTTTGAGCACTTTTTAATATCTTAAGTCAATTGATTGTATAGAAACTCTAAGTCTATCTTTCAAATATTAATAAAATTTATCTTTAAATAATGATAGAATAATTGAAGAAGACCTTCATCTAGTCTTACAGAATATTAAACATGTGTGATAAGATATTAAAAACCTAATTTAAGAAATAAGTTAATAGACACATATCTTAAAAAGTAATAAAAAATTATATGATAGAAATTGAAATTATTTTATAATAAAATTAATAATTAAGTAAACATAATAGATAATTAAAACATACATGATGGTTCACCCAAGTGATTTGACCCACATTTGCTTATAGAGAACCCTCTTTGATATTTATTAAAATAAATTTAAGTATATAAATCCCACTTGAGTGGGTGATTTGTGAGTTTTAAAATACTTTTTGTTATTTTAGATTCTATTCCTTTTTTAAAAATTCTTCAGAAAAAAATTGATGTTTATGAAAAATCTTTATTTTATATAAGTTAATCCTTAATTTTTATGATTAAAAATTTAAAAATAAATATTAAAATAATAAAACAAAATGTTTATATTTTTTTGGATCAAATTAGATCCTACATCCACTCGCAAATAAGATGGAAAAAATCACCACTATCAAAAAGTTTACAACATGCGAATTTTTTGTTATGTCTCACCTCCAACCTATTAGCTTTTACAGGTTGAATTATAACGCAAGATTTTACAAGCTTAACGCCAACTTGGTTTTTTATGGCATCAAACTAAACCGACACTTTGATAAATGCTAGCCACCCAACCAAAAAGAAAATTGAAAAATATAACAAGAAGGAGAAATTGTGATAAATTTGAATAACTTTGTATGCTTGTTGATAAATTGAAGCAAACATGACGAGCTTAAAATTACTATTAAAAGTAAGAAATTGAAATGTCAGAAGTGATAAGATTAGCTAAACGAATTTCACATTTTATGAAGAACTATGTTGTAGTTACTCTCAAGAGATTTTATGTAGGTAGAATGTCATACTATGCACTGTTGAGATCTTAAATATTGGTTCATGTTAATTAGTCATTTTATGAATAATAGTTAGGTTTATATGGAAAATGTTTGATCAATATTATTAAAAAGTTTAGGAAAAGTTGTTCCAAATAGCTTAAAAAGCTCTTCCAAAATACTTAAAATATTTCTTTGAATTGGTTAACACAATGGCTCAAATAATAACTAAGGAATTAGCCATTAGGTGGGATCAACCAACATCAATAGATCTTATTAGAGTTGTTCCAGACTATTAAATCAAATATTTTAGAAGGTGATTAGTTCTAGATGGTTAGATGAAGACAGATTAGATCTAGGCCATGTAATCATGTAAGATGAGATATGGATCATTGAATTCATCATTTGCAAAGAAAAAAATGATCTTAGCTATAGGATACAAAAGTGAAAAGTGGTGGGCCATCTAATTCACGAGAAGATTATTTCAAAATGTAGAAATGATCGATGTAATCTAATGAAGTTAGAGTGATCATGGTCATTTGATTTTGAGCCAAAATTGAGTGCTTATAGTGGATGGAACATTTATAATCTAATAAAAAATTGAATAGTAAGAAATAACACATGTTGTTGGTGTTAAGCAGTTGGAATAATGTTAGTCTCACATTATAAAAAAGAAATGTAGTTTTCTCTTTACAATACCTTTCATGGGTGCATAATGCAAGTGTGCTTTGGATTCATCACTAGAGCCACTCATATGCTTATAAGTAATTTCTTGATTATGGGTCCAACTTGACTCTCATTTGTATATTTAATTAGAGTTTAGCCTTAATCAATCGTTTGTCTTATGTCAACCATGTTCATGAATGCACCTTTAACCAATTTTTGGCTTACGAGCCTTGTTTTTACCTAGT
Organism: Vanilla planifolia; assembly: GCA_023846275.1. NCBI lineage: Eukaryota > Viridiplantae > Streptophyta > Magnoliopsida > Asparagales > Orchidaceae > Vanilla > Vanilla planifolia. The sequence continues at coordinate 46,506 of JAIUJO010000368.1, forward strand.
CCCGCATCATGTCACTTCCAAGTTTACTAGAGCTTAAGCAGCCTGAGTGAGTTGAACTTGGCGAGGTTGGGGTGACGCTTACTTTTTTATTAGGAAAATTTAACAAAATTAATTTTTTAGTTTACCTAAAGTTTATCAAATTTGGCAAGTATTTGTTTGACAGATTTAATAAAAAAAAGGATTGGGTAAAAAAATAAGAACTTGTAAGTTTCCTAAATCATGAAAAAGTTGAATAATTTAGATCCTTAAGTTAGAATTTGAAAGTGAATGAAGAAGTGCATTATAATCTACAGGCTAGTATTCTATTTTATAATAATTTTTTTTACAAACTAGATGCGTACATCTTTTATCATTGAATCTTATTGGATTCTCCAAGGTACTTTGAAGTCCTCTAATTTATTATCTTGAGAAATGCATGCCTTATTTTTTAAAACTAAATACATTCACAAGTATATTATGACCAAATGATTAGTATTTATGGCTTGACACTTCAAAAACAAGGGTAACCAAACAAAATACGTCTTTTATCTTCATGCAATTGTAGTTCAAAAAATAACACATAAATCCATATTTAATTAAACTAGAATGTATTTGTAATAGAGGAACTACTTTAGAGTGAACTAAGGGTAGCTAACTCCAAACAATACACTTATTATGTATTGTAGCAAAACTCATATAAAGCCATAATGATCCATTGTTCATGTAATATAGGGCAAAAACCTGTATCAGTTTCACGTAATTAGAATTTTTGTAGATATTCTACCACCTAATTGCATAATTATGTGATCAAATAATTATATTCACATCCACCTTTAAACACATAACTATGTCTACCATGAAATGGCATAATTTTGTGATGCAAACATCAAATCCCAATTCTAATATAACAGTCCTGATCAAATCCTAATTTTTAAATAATTCTTATTTAATGTATTCAACTAATCATGTATTTTGGTATAAAGAGGTTAAGGAGGCTTCATATGGAGTAGCTCAAATACAATAGCTCATTTAACAGTTCTTTTGAACTATTGAGATTTTTATAATTTATTATTATTGATTAATTAATCAACCTGGGAAATATTACCAACCATTAAAGATATGTATAACTAAGTGAATTCTTAAAAAAATTAACTTATTAATTTTGACACAATTTAAAAAAAACATTTATGTAATGACATTCAAGTCTTTAGCACTTGGTGCTCAATCTCACGTCCTTGCGTTGTGTCTAGTAAATGTGACAGTGAAGTGTTATGAACTAGATCAATAGAATGCTAAATATCTCTTAGTAGTTGGAGTGTGTTTAGCTAGTCATCAAGAAAACCTTTACAAATTCTTTTAACAAGGGTTAGACCATGGTTGGTGGGGTGGTTATACAGTAAGGACTTCATAAATTGTTACAATCTAATTAACATTACCACTGATTATATCCCTCATAATCTCACCTAATGAAATGACAAATTAATTTTTCTTTCTCTTTATCTTTGTTTTTTAGAGTATTTAGGTTAGAAATTCTTTTTGAGGGAGGTAAAAGATATTGTGTGGTCTTGGCTCCTTATTATCCAAAAGTGCAAGCATTTTCACTTCCATTTAAGGTAACATCTTAATCGAATAACCAAGTTGTTTCTAAAATAAGGTCATCTACTTTCATTGGGATAGCATTACACCATAATTCCTTGAAATATTGACCAAACTTGAAAGGAATGCAACAATTTGTGTTGTTAAAATTGATGTTTATTTGATCGACAATACTGTGCATAGGTGGAGATGGTCTACGAATGTTAAACCTATCTTTTTGGTAGTATTCTCTAATATGACAATGTTATGACTATTGTCATCTATAATAATCTTATAGGTTAGTATTTAATTCTAAGGAATGTACAAAATATTTTAGTTTGCCAACAAATTTTTTGTTATTCGTAGTGTAATCAAACTACATCTCACAATAATTATAGGCTATGCAATATATTAAATTCTTTAATCTAGTACTTGGAATTCTACTTTAACATCCTCATCTAGCTATATAACCTCATTTTTCTCAACTTTAATGCTTTCTTTCATTTCTTCTTTCTAGTTTACATCTAGGGCTTTTCTAGGATATTATGCTATGACATGCCCTTTCTTGTGATAGTAATAACACTCTACTATGGAAGTAGTTGATGGTTTGTCTAACAATTGAATTCAATAAGTTAGAAGTATTTGTGAAGAGACAAAGTTGGTTTATAGACTACAAATAGTAGAATAATGGAATTAGGGAATGCATTTTAGGGTAGGAAGTTATCAAAGGAATCCAACTCTCACAATTAATTGATATTTTAAATCATAAGCTACTTTATATGCCTTTTCTAAACTAATAATATTTCTCATGTATAACTCAATTGACTAGTCACTCAAAGCCTAACTCAAAATAAAAAAAAAGTTACTTGATCTAGTTCCAAGACACCACATTAAAACATATAATTCTCACACTTAGCAATGTATGTGTTAGAACTCTTTCAACCTTAAGATAAATGTTGGTATTTATCCAAAAGTTCACCAAAATAAGAAGTGAGTAAATATTTAACTTGCTAGCAAATTTTGATTTCTTTCCATGATCAAGGTAATGCTTGCTTATCAAAAAATTACTTTTTTAATGTGTAAATAGATATTCTAGTATGTGATTGAGCTTAAGTTTTTATAAATTGGCACTTTTCATGCTTGCTAAGATCATATCATTTAAAATAATATTGTATTCTCAATTTCCAAATTTGATATACTTAAGGGTCTAAACTTCCATCAAATGTTTCTACCCTTATTTTAATTATGTTAACCTAGTGATCATTATCCCTACTATGTCAGCTACCACGGGTATGCAGGGTGGCTTAACATCTAGGTTGACATTCCATTTGGTTAAGTTCATTTTCAAAAGGTATTTCCATCACTCCAAAGTCAATTATCATAGACCAACTTAATCTATGAGTTCCAGCACATCTATTTTCACTACATTGTTCCATTTTGTCTATGCATGTTACTAAGGTTTCTCTTTGCTCTTACATAGAATGAATTAGTTCTATAATTATAGGTTGTATTATCAGGCCTACAAATGGCTGACTTGTAGAGAATTAGATATTTTATATTATTTTATAGACCTACTAGTCATAAATAATTAGGTTTGAAAAAAGTTTTGTAATTTAAGATCATAAAGTTAAAGAAAAACAAACAAATAATTAAATGTATTAACAACAGAACATATAAATAAGTACATGTTGTAGCTTCAGACTTGAAAATAAGCTTTTCTTATTTTTTTTATTTTTTCATATAATTTTTAATAAATTTTTTATATTAAAAATGCATATAATTAAAATATTTTACTTTAACAATAAATTACAAATTATACAAAATTCTTATAGCTAAGCACCCTTTGATACCAAGTTATTTTATGATGATATGTTAAAACCTATTTTTAAGTCATTAATAATTGAAAGGTTCTTAGGTCCATGCAACATATCCTTATAATGTCCTAACCAAAGATTCTATTGGTTTACAATAACAAATCCTAGTATCATTATAGAAGTCAAAACTTTCTTAGAAACTTAAAACATAAACTGATCATTAACATAAGAGATGTTAACCTAAAGAAAAAGTGGTTTCAATAACCAACATCTAAAATACTCAAGTTCGTGGTGAAGTATCATGGTTCACAAGTAGACTTCTTAGAATGCTAAAAACGAAAATCACTTGTTCATTAAGAAAAATTAGAAATTTAGATGAGCTTATTAATTTCCAAAAAGTTGTTGTTAAGTGATTGAGACCTTTCTTAGAGATTTGTTGCTCTTATGAATATTGAATAATTTGTTAGGATCTTTATTTTTTTATCCATTCACTCTCCTTCCTAGGTTACCTCTAGAATCACACTATTACATTGAATATACACAACATGCTTCTACTAAACTAGCATAGTGGTAGTACTTTATTATTTCATTCAAATTAATTGCTTACAACATTGTAAGCATCATTCTTTACAAAGATGTCAAAGCTACAATGATAATTTGTTAGCCTAAGAAATAAAAGGATATTATTGGAATATTATAAAACACATATTAGAATTCTAAAGTACACTTTTAGAATTCAAAAAGTCCTTATAAATTACAAAAAACATAATTTGAATTTAGTAAAAACTTTTCCTTGAAATGAAGCAAAATTAATTTGGCATAACAAACTCCCAAATTTGCATGTGCATTTTAAGTGTTTGTGTAATGGGAGGCAAGGAGGTGGATTATATGATTAGTGCAACACAGGCAAAGAGAAACAGTTGCACCCCAAGTCTAATTTGGAGATCAGCATGAGCTAACAGGTCGACATGTGTTAATTGGTAAGGAAATTTCATGGATTGTAGATCAATGTTGGTGAGTGTGTATTGAGCAGATCAATGAGTTCAAAGAGTTAAGGTGGGTCATGTATGCCAAACAAATCAACACTAGTAGTGGTAAAGGAGAAAGATTACAATGAGTAGTAGCAAAAAGCAACCCAATGCTCAATTTTAAGACATTTGAAAGACATTTAGAATCAAGTTTTTTGCTAATACAATTACCATACTACTATAAGAATGCCCTAGATAGAATTTAAAGTTATAAGTATTTCGAAAACTGGTAATCAATCTCCAATTAGCTTAAACTAAATTATAAATACAAATAACCTAAAAATTTATAAAAAGAAAATTAAAAAGTGTAATAAACAAGGGTTAATTGTAATTGGCTCCCACAATAGGAATAAGTTCGTAGACTTACTAAAAGTAGAGGTTCCAAACTTTTAATGGCCTTAAATCTTAGTGGACAAGTATGTCTCCAAGTGGAATATTTGATTGATGTATGGAATGCTACTATGTTCGAACCTTACTAATCTTTTTTGAATGCTAAAACATAACAACTCAATGACTTTTTAAGGGGTGAAGTTTAACCTATTGCATAATTTTAAAGTAAAAAAATTCTACAATTTTCTCTTCAAAGAAGAAATAATGGGTAATTTTACACATGATGTTTTGCATTATATGAATACAGATAGCAAAAGCTTATATAATATTTTTAAGCTATGTTAATGAAATAAATTATCCCTATAGCTTCCTTAATGATAACATGGCTTTATTGGTGATAATGACAAAATTTGAGGTTTTCAAAATATTGAATAATTAAATGAAGATATGTAATTGCATTAGTGGATGATTATATTAATCATAAGTTATATAGTTCTATTTATGTTTATTATAAGTATTTAACATCTCTTAAAATCATTTATCCATCTTTTCCACCATTTCAAGGCTATGTAGACCATTTCTCAACCATTTTGTTTATGAAAAAAAAAGAATTAATACATATTAGAGGTTACAATAGTTATAGTTTCTTAAAATGCATTATTTTTTTAATCAAGACTTCTAAAGGCTGCTATTGATATGCGTGTGTGAAATGTTATACTAGGCTAATAAGGAAACATATTATACATGCTTAGAAATTGTTGAACTTTGGAGTAATCCAAACTAACTATTGATGCATTATTAAATTTTTTTTGACCAATCTAAAAGTTGCACGTTAAGTAGCTACTAAGCTAGTGATTGTATTGCTATGATGTAAGATATAACTTAATACAGTGATAAAATCTATAACCATGCATGTTGAAATAGTCAATAAGTGTAATCTATTTGTTTAGATATTAATGACCGTATTAGTAAGATTCAAAGCCATGATAAAGTTGCATAGAATCAAAGTAAAGTCTCTAATGATTCCAAATAAATAGTGAGTCCAATGTATTGCCTAATTAAGTCCATCATACTTAACTAATGCCATTGAATTAGTCTTCATATATGGTTGATTTGGAGGATGTGCTTGCCAATGAATCAAGGAGTACAAGATGATTAGGCTATGGAAACATGTTTAACTAAAATTGATGAACAATTAAATTTGTTATTAGATCAAATGACAAAGAAATTGTTGAGAAAGACATGGCTTTTTTGTCATTCTTTGCATAACTTATTCCTAAAAAGAATGTTAAATTTGTTAGGTAGCTTCCTAATTCACAAATTTGCTATCGTATTAATACTACAGAAGTTGTCATAATTGTATGAACCTTTCTTTTGCATTTTTTTTCTAGAATCAAGTTCAATTTTGATTGGAATATATTGGAATGGGTTGGACTTTTATAATTTTTTAAACAAAAAAGTCATGATCTTAGATATAAGAAGAATAGCTATCATTTATTAAAATTAAGAGATTTTATCAACATTGGTTTCCCTACTATGAAATGAACCACAAAAAATAGGTCCACTCATTTTTTTGAGAATATGATTAACTTGACATGAGTTATATGAACCCAAAGTAGTTTATCAAAATTGATTTCTTAAGCTAAAATAAAAGTTATATCATAAAATCTAGTGGTTGTCCAAGATTTTAGTTCATTCTTTTTAGCCCAAAATACTTAGTAATTTCCCCAAGAACAAATCCAAGTCAACCTTAATGATCATTTGAATGCATTTCATGCCTTTGATTATGGACTAATTAGTTGGATGTCTTTGCTTATGATCACCATACTAACATCTCTCCTCATCACGCTTAATTAAAACTTTGTAAACTTTTGGAATTTGTTTTTAACTTAAACTTGCAAATGAATATAATTATTAGCTATTTAAGTCTACTAGTTTGTTACTACATTTCTTTTCTTGAATATATGTTAGAATTAAACTACGTTGCAATGAAATCGATTCATTCTAATTAGTAGAATTAAGCTACAACAAGTGATTCCAATGCTTTTGTGCAACATTATAATGATTGATTAATTGTTTGTTTCCATAATGATGTTTACATAATCCAAAATTATCCCATAAGTTTAAACCAAATAGTATTTCAATGGCTTCAACTTATATATTTTTTTAGATACAATGTAAATTGAGAGTGCTTTAATAGCTCTAAAAGTAGTTTCCAATCACATGAACACAACCCATAAGGCCTTGGTTCCCTCTAGTCAATCACTTAGAATTAAATTTGACTAATTCCTTTACTAGGGGAGTGCATTAAACAACTTTTTAATTGTTCAATTGATCTCAAAAAATCAAGGAAGCAATGAATGTTTTACTGTTTGAGGATCTATTGAACTTCTTTAGATAATTAGGCAACATTTCAAACCATAACTATTATGTTGAACTCTATCAAGGAATAGGGAATATTTGCTCATCGAATTGTTTTGAATTTATATCTTCTAGATATTTTAGCATACGAGAGATAGTAAAAAACTATTTCCCTTAATAGCTATTGAGTTTGGGTGACTACACTTCCACCATTGTTGAAGCATTTCTTGAATCATGATGGTGGGTTTGTTTAATGCCAAGATTAATTTCAAATGAGCTCCACAAGATTCATTTGAGAGTTCCTATATACAAAAAATAGCATTTGTCTATAAATTCAAATTCAAGTCCCTCAAGTTCTTATCAAAAGGTAATTAGTTATTTAGGAGTCCCCACATAAGTAGAGAAATTGTGGAAGGTTGGCAATTATTCTACATTATTTTTTATGACTTATAAGTAAGGCAATTAATCACCTCTAAGCTTATCTTATTCTAAATTGATAGTAAGCTTACCATCCTTGGTGAGGGTCTAGTAATTGATGCCATCATTATCTATTTTGCTCCAAGTATTACAAAATAAAAAATAGTGAGAATGATTCTCTTTACTTGATTCCAAGTCAATAAGCATGCTCCATAACATTTTTTATTAGGGAAATTACAACTTATGTTCATAAAATAGATAATTCTTGAGGTGTAGACTTTCTTAAAAAGCTTTACATTACATGAATCATTAAAATCTCACAATTGCTTAACTATTAATCCATACATTTTGTAGGGGAAACTATTCTTTTTCTAGCTAGCCAAATGGTGCTTGCTTTGCAAATCATTATCACACCAAAGGAAACCATTTATAACACTTTCTAAAAAAATTAGTAATATTAGTGAGAAGTTAAGATATCAATAGATTATAAAGTATTATTAGTTAGAGGATATGACTGACAAATACTACCTCCCACTGAGAGTATTTTCTTTTGCATGTTTTGTCAATTTAGTGTTTTGAGTGGACCTCTTATTTCCTACCTTTGAATAATGTGCTTTTGAGTTGAGTGATTTGAAGATAGTATCTTTTCTAAAGGAGCTCCTTGTCGATGTTCTCCTACTTGTGTTTCATGTTTGTACATATAATAAAGAAGATCCTTTGTATAATAATCTATAAACTTGATGTGCCTTTGAGATTAGACAGGAATAATGTGATATTTTTGATTGATCATTTGTCACCTCTTTAGAAGAGAATAAAGTAATCTACAAAGCAAAAATGGGACAATGGCTAACAACCACTTCTAGTGGCCAAGTGCTTCACCTTACCTTGTATATGTAGATTGTTTAAACCTCTTCTTAGTGTTTTAGCTACAAGGTGGAGAAGAAAAGGGTATAGAAGGTTACCATGCTTTAGCTAATGGGAGAATTTGGATGGAACCATTTCCTTTTTTGTTAAAAACGACTTTCAACTAGCTTATATTATATATAATCGTGATTGGATTATTAAATTAACTATTGAAGTTAAACATTTGTAGTACTTTGTTTCTCACGATATATTATTGAACATATTCTTAAAGTCTAGCTTGATAATAGAGCTATTAGCTTCAATCTTCTCATCTAAATCATTAGTTTGCACTTATGAGAGTATGATTTTTATGTAGGTAAGATCTTTTTAGTGTTATCCCCTTCTTTAGTAAAGTTGATTGCTCCATGGAGATGATGGTGGGTAGGAAAAACTATAGGCTAGCTACTAAGAATTTTCTGTATTTTTGAGAAACTATATATCCAATTGTCATAAAAGTCTTTCAAAGTTGTATTATAATTAATCTTTAGAAAAAAAATTAATTTAGCACTACTGCATTCTTTAGGTGATAGGCTAACAATAATAAAATCATTGATAGAGTAATAAATTTCATATTAAAATGTGGACCAAGAATGCTTGTAAAATAAAACATCAAACCCATCCAACTTGTAAGCACATGAAGAATCCATCAAAAAAATATTTTTTTTTATTTTCTCCTTATTAACTAGTTGAATTAGCATCATATTACTTTTCAGTTGGTCTAAGAATCAAAAAGCAAAGCACTTTCCATTTCCTTGGTATGGAATAGAGAGATGTTAAGCAATCCACAACATTTTTTAGCAATTAACTCCTTCTTTAAGACCCAACTCCCACTTGGATCTTTAAGAATCTATATATTATCCATCTTTTTCTTAGTATTGAATATTATGTGGAAGACATTTGTGATTTTATCACCATTCTTAAGCTGCACAATACCTATCTTTTAGCTCACATACATCTGATGCAATAGCATCGAGCACGTCATGTAAAAGTTTAACTTGAAGATGTTTTAGTTCTATTCGAACTTGGAGGCCAATTAGGATTGGCCACAATACTTATCATTAGTTTTTGTTATCATAATCATTATGGGGATCAATTATAAAAAAACCCTCATTTATTGCATATTTCTATTTTTTTAATACATCATTTTATTTGTATATATAGATAAGTTTAATTTCCTTAAAGAATAATTAAAAACTTTTTTGAGATTTTCATCTTTTTAATCGGTATAGGCCTTCCCTTTAACCATCTCATAAGTTTGTCTATATAAAATTTGCTTAAAATAGATTTAGAAATGGCTTAAAATTTAGTTTTGGGGTTTTTTTCTATCAACAACGTTTGACAGCCACTGTTACCACTGCCATCAGTGGTGACTCATCAACTCATGCTAACTCTCTTCAACTTGCATTGACCCCAAAGTAAACTCGAAGTGTCAAGGCCTCCCTACCGATGCTACTCATTGAAATTGGAAACCAATGATGCACCGATTAACCTATGTGGCATTGTGCATTTCCCATTACCTCACCTTTCACCTTTACTACTGCCTGAAATGCATGTGTCGGTTTGTGAACAAATGAAGGTAATTAATTTTTTAATGCTTTCAGTTAATTTTTTTAATTTTTTTTAAAGAATTTTAGATAATCATTTTGAAATTTTTTGTGGCATTCAGAATTCTAAATATCCTCTAGAATTCGAAAAACATATCCCTTTGTATTCTCATATGTCTTCCCCTTACATCTCCTCAATTTCAATACTTTGTTTAGTTCATATTAACATTTGTTAGTCCTAACATTGATAACACAATTATGACACTTTAAAGTTGTTCACCTTCTCCATAACATGTTATTCTTTTTCTTCAATCTTTAAAAATATATGAACAAATTAAATTTTACTCCATTCTTTAAGGTGTGCTTTAGTTCTCATTAACTTGTAAGTTAGGGCCATCCTTACTTGTCAAGCAATTGGAAAACTCCAATGCTAAGCAAACACTTGAGACAATTCTATGCTTTCAATCCTACTACTTAGGAATCTAAGTTGTTTAGATTTAATTATTGATGGACAAATGATCAGTGATAGCATTTGGTATAATAAAAACTTGTTCATATGTTGAGCCACTATTTTAGGAAGGCTTTGAGCAAATCATGATTCAATAAGGTTCTGCCCACAAGAGTGGTGTTTATATTTTTCAACCTTAGTAAAGTGGTTTGAGTGTCCCTTCCATTTAGGGAAGACAATTGGACTCCATCATCAATCATAAATCGCACCAAATATCTATTCTATTAATAAAAGAGTTGTTGGCATACACAAAATGGTAACACATCATTTATGTATCACCATGTGAAGAAAATATTCCTAATTTTCAATTTTTAACATTGTAAGATTGTAACTAAAACACATATGCTTTGTTAGAAATGTTGCCTCACAATAGTAAAAATTTAGTCTCCTATAAAGAATGTCCATTTCTATATTACTTACAAAGCATTCCATCATCGCAATTAACTTAATTTTGTGTAATCTAATCATGTTATTAAGCATCAAGTGGCAACAAAACTAACTACATCCTCTGCGTTGAAAAGTAGGACAATATCAATTACAATCTACAATGCTTATATTTTGAGATTCTTGAAAGCTTCTTCTAGTCATTTTTAATAAATGATCTTTTTAATATTCCATTTAGTGACTTTTCTTTTTGACTTGTTACTATTAACCACTGTGAAGCTATTCGAGTCTAACTTAAAAAGCTCAAGAGCCTTTACTTTTTCCTAGAGATCTGTATTCGAGAGTTTAAGAGATTGAACGTCTACTTGATGTTGAAGCTACATGTCCTTCGTAAGTTTCAAATTAGATTGATATTTTTTACTCTTACTTTAGAATTGCTAGTCAAAATTGATCATGTAGTCATTGAATAGATTATTCATAGCACAATTATGTTTTTTTTATTCTGTTTGTGTTGTGTGACGTAGTGGGTGTTGATATTGTTTTCTACATTAATGGCTACCAATGTTTGAAGTTTCATATAACTTATTACTTCATTAATTGGAATTGTCTCATCTGCTTCATGTCTTACACATAAGGGTTTAGAGCTTTTGGCTTGCCTGCATTGGACCATTGAGAATCCTTGCTTACAGTTTCTTCAATAAAAATTGGGAAAATTTTCATTAGTTAACTTTTTTTTAGTAATCCATTATTGCACTTAGTCTTTCTGGAGATTCCAATACATAAAGGAAGTCTTTTAGCATGTTTGACCAAAATGAAGACCAGAGTCCCATGGGGTCTTATTAAGTTTATTGTCATTGCATTACTTTTAAAGACTTGCTAACTATTAACATGATTGAGAATAGAGCCTACTTATTGACCATGGTTATTGGAATGTGCTTTGATGAGATCTACACTAAAGCTTACAAAGGTTTAGTATTGAGCTAAAAATTTGGAACCATTTGAGGATCGTCATTTGAAAGACTACAATAATCCAAATATTGTACATCCAACATCAAATATTTTCTAATTTCAGTGAAAATATTAGGAGCACATGCTTAACACTTTGTGATAGATTCAAAGATGCCAATTGTTTTGAATTCTTATTCTTTGAAATTCCATGTTTGGTCATCTAATCGAAAATGTTACCTATTTGAGTGAGTTTGAAGGAGGCAACCTTTTTAGAGACATTATCATCAAACATGACCTTTTGTTTACACTTTAAAAAAAAGATTAGTGCTATCATGATTAGTGAGGATAAAAAACTTTCCTACATTCAACATAAAAGAAAAACCATGAGGCTAATGCATGCATGAGATATACCCAATAAGGGAAAGGATCATACTTACAAGAAGGTGTTCCTAGAGTCATGTTGGAAGTGTCACCATGTTATTAACTCTTCATTTCAAATATCAACTTTTTTGGCTTATGCTTCATTAAGTTCCTTCCTTTTAATTAACTCAGTTTAGTTCATTTGAGTTTTGTACATTCATCTTAAGCAAATGATCTCTTCTCATCATGTCAACAATAGTTCAATAAGAGAATGGGTGAATTATTAGAAAAATAAAATTTGTTTCTTACAAAAATATTTTAAGGAAATGTTTAAAAAATTTTGCAATAAGCTTAAACAAATATCTAAAACTAGTTTTTCAAAAAATTTAAATTTCATTTAAAATAACGATAATTTTTATTTAATAATAATTTTTAAGGAAATTGTATAATAGGAAGGTTAACAAGAATTTTAAAGTGTACTTAACCATTGTTTAGGTCATTCATCCTAAAATCAAATGTACAACCACTCCTAGAAAAAATGATATTAAAAAAAATCTATGTAAGACTTTTGCCAAACAATGGGTATACTAAACTCTCACAATAATTAAATAGAAAAAACACTAACTACAAAGGCCTTAAAATGAAGTAAGATTTATAAGAAGGGGAAAGAAAAGTGGCAATTAAAATTTATGCAAAGTAATTCCTATGCTTGACGAATGCTCAACAAGGCACAAGTATTTTAATTTTATCAAATAGAAAAAAAAGGAAATGAGAACTTTGATGTTTTTAAGAAGGAATAATGAATTGGTGAAGAAGGACACAATGTATAGGGGCAACAATGAGCACGAGCTATCATTGCCTTCAATATCATTACTTAAAATGTTTCTTTAGAATTTTGTCACAATTTCATCAATTTATTTTGATCAATATTTACCCAATTTATTTCCTAATGGCTAAAAGTGTTTAACAAACTAACCATTTGATGTTCTTAATAAATAGATGTTTTTTAATTAAAAACTTAATATTATTTAAATAAAATTTATAAAACCTAGTAATTATTTATAAAAAAAGTTGTCATTGTGTGGGAGTGACGATTAAAATAAACTTGGAACACTTGGTTATGAAAACTACACAAATTGTCAGTTATGAAACAACTAGAGTAGTTTAAAAATTTTGATTTCATATGAACGGCTAATTCTGAATTATGATATAATGACAAGATTTAATTTTACTTGTATATTAAATGTGGACCATGCAATCGTTTAATGGAGAGATTAAACAATAAGTAGAATTATCGTTTAAAAAGGGCAATTGTAGCAATGATCATTTTATTGTAAAATTACATGATTAGATAGTGCAAATGACCATAGTCATTTAGAAGTTTGAGAGGAAAAAGCTTTAAACTTTAGTCCCAAATGATGTATTTGCTCTTATTTTTTTTGTTCTTATAAGACACTTTGTTTGCTCTAAAAGTAGCTTGATTTCATGATAAGTCTTATCAAGTTTGTTCATGAGTAAGTCACTACACATCCAATAACATGATTAAATAATTCATGAATCTAGTGAGTAGTGCCTGGATTCAGGATACTACTATCTAAGCTCAGGAGAGATGCCTTGTTCTGATTATTGTAGCGAACAAGTTCGACATTAATGCTCCACGCCTAAAAATTGTTACATATGTTTAGATTAGTCAATTTTAGTAGAATTAGTTTTTCCTAATTTTTAAATTTAATTAATTATTATAGAAACAAAAATAAAAAAATTAAGAAAAGTGATTCTTAAGACAATCATGATATTATTATTCAAAATATTTGTTTTGATGGCCTGTCATTTTAACCAAGATGATTTTCATCAGATTTAATATTTACTATGTTTTGCTTTAACATCTTCTGTGAAGAAACACATTAACTATATAAAATTTAAAAATTTTCTCAACCAAATTCACCAAAAATATTTTTTCTTATTACTATCAAATAAAGTATCATGGTTAGGAGTTAACATCATAAAATCAAGCTTATAAAACTTCTTGACATCTTTTTGAAGCTCCTCTTCATCACTTATCTAGACAAAATATATCCAAGCTTTATGATTATGTTAAAACCTCATATAATGAGGTTATCATTAAAATATCTTTGATTGTTCATGAGACCATCATGAAAACAACATTCACCATTTTATAATATAGCAAAAAAAAACCTTTAAAAGTAAAATAAACTTGTATTATTTATATTCAATTGATTATATAACTACTTCTTATTAATAAAAAAAGATTCAATTATATACACATAGATACAAGCACATACAAACACACACACACATATACACAAAACTACTCACCCACACACATAGACACACACACATAGACAAACACAAGCACACACACACACACACACACACACACACATATATATAGATATATATATATATATATCATTTTGTCTTAGCCTAACTCTCAAATTTTCTCACTACCAAGCTTAAAATTTGTTTAAAAAAAACATGAGTGCAACCAAATTATAAAAAAAAATCATATTATCATATTGTACTTGTATGTTCCAAGAAAAATATTATTATGCTAGGAATCCAATAATTTTTGTCTTCCACAATACCAAAACATAAATAAAATATCTGCAAAATCAATAAAACCAAACAATTCTAATCTAATCTAAGAAAATATCATGAATAATTACTAAAGTCTGATAAAAAAAATAACTAATAAGAACCAAGTCTAATAACATAATCAAATACAGTTCTATCTCTAATAAAATAGAATTAATGAGAAAAAAGTATCAAATCTATTATTACTCATGATGAAGTAAATAACATAAATTGTTCAACTAATTCACTAACTCTGATAATCTTTATCTCAAGTGTTACTCAAATTTTAACAACTTGATCTTGATATAAATGGGAGAGTTTGGTGGCTTAACAAGAAAACTTTTAGCCATATTATAACATTATTATACAATAATATGAATTATGAATATAACAATAGAATAAATCTCATGAATGAATGACATTAGTGTCCAAATAACAAAAGGATATCATCTTCTACTAACTAATTCAACATTTTTTTTATTTACACTATACTTAGCATCTACTCCATAATATAATACAACTTTTTATACACAAAAATCATGACAATCCCTGTTGCTTCTTTCAAATAATGTAATCCAGTATTTGACATGGTAATGATAATCACATGAGCATCCATGTAGGATTCTAAGAGTCTTCATGAACCACAAGTAGTCCCCAATACAACAAAGCACACGATGGTATTTCTTGTGGAATGAAATGTGCAATCGTTTCTTTTTAGGGCTATTCATATAATGGCTTCCTACAAATTATAAAATTTCATACCATGAAATTGACACTCCATTATAGGCTTAACCATTCACATTTAATTAACACTAACCAATGGTGTGGGGTTCTTGACAACTCTATCTCCACAGTGAGTGTTATTAATTTAGAGTCGATTATATCTAGACGACTTGGGGTTCTTATTAAATCCTAATTTAGCTATCTAGATGTTCTTAGCCCATTTTTCTTATATTTAATCTTTCCCCACTTTGTTTTGGATCTTTCTTATCTAAGTTGACCATAGAGTTCACAATGGCTTAGCTTTTATCCTTAGGTTATATATTTAGCTTATAGCTAGTACAACTCAGCCTCGATCCACACAAGTATCATTATGACCCTTATGATTCTAAGGAAAATTGTAATCATCATAATAATAATAAGGCCTCTCCTAAGCCTTAACATGTTCCTTAGATCACCATCAAGAGTGTCATCATGTGACTTAAACTGAGTCCCTCTAAGTTTTCTAACTAGTAACCATGAATGTCACACACCTTGGAATCTATTTAGGTTCTATTGAAGGTTGAACCAATGCCTCTTATAACTTAGCTAAGTCTATGGTTCCATGCTTCAGAAGTAGGCCCTAAACAAAGAAAAAGCTGGCTACAACATTATTTAGAATTTTTTTATTTATTTCCAAGTGCATTTAACTTTTTTATTACTTAATCTATGGTATAACATATATCACATTACATTTCATATATTTTTTCACATGATTTTAGCAATAAAGTGCCATTTATATCATATCATGTTATCAACTAAACTTGTGAGTAATTGTAAACACAATCATAGTGCCTCACATCGAAAATACATTCAAACAATAAGTTTAAATGAAAAACATATAATAAAGTCTATATTTTACACATTTCGATATTTATCAAGGCACAAAACTTATTGTCTATTCTTGCAAATAATCAAGAAGTAAATATATTCAATCTATATTATCAAATAGTAATTCTACTTAGAAAGAAGAAGAATTATATTAAGGTTCCTAACTGTTAGTCACATATAATAAGAAAACAAGGCCATTATGTTTAGGTTATGAGGGTTATATTAAATAAAACTTTGATCTTCATGATTTTTTATTTTTTTAATAATTATCATGATAATCTATGCTTAATGCATAGATGCTTAGGCAACCAACATAAATAAACAACAAGGAATAAAATTAAGCATGATTTTCACTTATTTTACATGGTGATGTCTATGTTAACAAGTGCTTTACATCATCAAATTGCTATTCTAATATCATATTCCATATATATCTACAATCAAAGCAAAAAATGTAATATCTGATCATGTAATTTTCTTTGCATTCATAAGCAAAAAAGTAATCTACATTTTTTATAGCTAAATTAGAAACACTACATAAGAAATAGTGAAAATTGAACCATTCATTTACTTAATAAATCTCTCTCAGTCTAGAGAAGAAAGAATTTCCTCCTTCTTAAACACATTCCTTGAAAAATATGACTAATTATATTTCTTATTCATGCATTATTAACTTCTTTTTCCTAAAGACCTTCTGAAATTTTTGTTAATTTGAATGTTTCTTTTTTAATTTTAATTTTCACTCTTAATTTTATATATCAAAATACCTCCAAAGCTCACATTATTATGAAAGGGGTTTTTGATAGTTATGTTGTTAGTTAGAAAATTAGAAATATTTTAATTATCTTAAATATTTTTGGTAGTTTATATTTCACATTTATTATATTTTAGTTATTAAAATAACATGATATTTTGAAATTATAAAATAACCTTTAAGTTTTTAAATGTTTAATTTCCTTTATATAAACAAATAATTAAAACAAAGTAAGATATAAATAAAAAATATACATCATAAATAAAAAAATTATGGAAAGAGAAGCAAAAAAAATCATAAACATAATCTCTCATTTATGATGTTGAACTTTGTTTGTACACTGTATCATTAAAAACATTCATTTTACAAAATATTCTTGAGAAATGTCTAGACACAGCCCACAACAAATTTATAATATAAAAACAATGTGCCCTACTTTAAAACATTGATGTTAAAAGTACAAAAACATATTGCATTATTAAATTACTTGTGCATTAAAACATATTTTTAAAAATAATTAAACATAACCTTATTCGTAATTTTAAATATTTCAAATATGTAAATCAATGTTCATAAAATTCTAATAATACTTTATCCAATATTACAATCACAAAAAATAACTTGTATTCACTAAAAAGTTTATAATTGCAACAAATATTGAAATAACAAAAATTAAAGTTTTTTTAATTAATATGTAATTTGTCATTATATGATCACTATTAGAGCTCTAATTAAACAATAATTATAATATAGCAAAATATATTTAAAAGTACAAAAATTTTGAAAAGTAAAAAAATTAAAATCTTAGCTATTATGTGTAATTATAAAGATTCCTTTATGGCGAGAAAATAAAAATTAACTTCATGAAAGTAACCAAAATAAAATGATGTTGAGATATTATTAAAATAAATAATTTTTTTAAAACTTTTAAAATTTAAGTGCATAACAAACTTTAAAAAAGTTTTTATAAACTTTTTAAAGAATTTAAAATAGCAAATATATAAAATTAATAAGGATATAAAAAATATCTTTTTAAAGTATTAATTAATTAAGTAAAGATATAAGTAATTAACAGTTAATATCTTTATTAATAAATAAATATTTAAACTTTTACAAAAGAGCTTTCTTCATAGTAACACTTTTAAATCTTCCAAATCATTTATGGTATATATAAAGGAATGTTTTTTTGGAACTAAAATTTTCTAGTTCATAACATCTTTCTCTTCTTCTGCATCTTCTTATTCTTCTTCTGCTTCTACATCTTCTTCATATTCTTCTTCATCTTCTTTTTCATCTTCTCCTCCTCCTCCTAATTCTCCTTCTTCTACTTCTTCTTCTTCTCCTTCTTCTTCTTCTTCTTCCTCTTTTTCTTCTTTCTCTTCTTCTTCTTTTTCTCCTTCTCCTTCTTCTTCATCTTCTTCTTCCTTTTCTTCTTCTTCTTACTGTTCCTCTTTTTCATCTACTTCTTCTCCTTCTTTTTCTTTTTCTTTTTCTTCTTTTTCTTCTACTTCTTCTCCTTCTTCTACTCCTTTTTCTTCTCCTTCTTCATCTTTTACTTTCGCTTCTTATTCTTTTGCTTCTTCTGCTTCTTATTCTTTTTCTTCTTCTGCTTCTTCTTCTTCTTCTACTTCTACTTCTTCTGCTTCTTCTCCTTCTTCTTCTTCCCCTTCTTCTTCTTCTTTTCCTTTTGTTTCTTATTGTTCTACATCTTCTTCTTCTTCTTCATTTTCTTCTTCTTCTTCTTCTACTTCTTCTTCTTCATCTTTTTCTACTTTTCTCCTCCTCCTCCTTCTTCGACTTCTTCTTCCTCTTCTTCTACTTCTCCTTCTTCTTCTTCCTCTTCTTCTTCTCCTTCTTCTTCTTCTTCTACTCCTCCTTTTTCTCCTTCTTTTTCTTCTTCATCTTCTTCTTCTTCATCTCCTTAATCTTCTTCTAATTCTAATTCTTATTCTTACTCTTCTTCTACTTCATCCTCTTCTTATTCTTTCTTCTTATTTTTCTTCTTCTTCTTGTAGTTCTTCTTCTTCTTCTTCTTCCTCCTCCTCTTCTCATTCTTCTTCTTGTTCTTCTTCTTCTTCATCTTCTTCTCCTTCTCGTTCTTCTTCTCCTTCTTCTTGTACTTCTTCTTATCCTTGTTCTTCTTCTTCTTCCTCTTCTTGTTCTTTTTCTTCTTCCCCTTCTTCTTTTTCTTCTTCTTCTTATTCTGCTTCTAGTTCTTCTTATTCTTCTTCTTCTTTTTCTCCTTCGCTATCTTCTTCTTCCATTTCGTCTCTTCTCCTTCTTCTTCATCTTTTTCTTCTTCTTCTCCTCGTCCTACTTGCCACTTTCTTCTTCTTCTTCTTCTTTTTCTTCTTCATCATCATTATCATCTTCATCTTCTTCTTCTTCTTCTACTACTACTACTTCATCTTCTTCTTCTTCCTTCTCCTCTTCTTCTCCTCCTCCTCCTTCTTCTTCTACATCTACTACTTCTTCTTCTTATTCCTCTACATCTTCTTCACCTTTACATCATCTTCTTCTTCTTCCTCCTCCTCTTCTTCTTGTTCTTTTACTTCCACTTTTACTTCTTCTTCCTTTCTTCTTTTTCTTCTTCCTCATCATCATCATCTTCTTCTTCTTCTTCTAATTCCTCTTCTTTTTATTATCCTTCTTCTTTTTCTTCTTCTTCTTCTCCTCCTTCTCCTTCTTCCTCTTCTTCTTGTTCTTCATTTCCTTCATCTTCCTCTTCCTCTCCTTCTACTTCTACTTCTTCTTCTTCGTCGTGTTCTGCTTTCTCTCCTTCTTCTTCTTCTTCTTTTTCTTTCACTTCTTATTCTTCTGCCTCACCTTCTTCTCCTCCTCTCCTTCCTCCTCCTACTTCTTCTTCTCTTTCTTCTTCATTAACATCATCATCAACTTCTTCTTCTTCTAATACTTCTTCTTATTCTTCCTCCTCTTCTTCTTCTCCTCCTCCTCCTTCTTCTCCATCCACTTCTTCTTCTTATTCCTATACATCTTCTTCATCCTTTTCATTTTCTTCTTCTTCTTCTTCCTCTTCCTCTTCTTCTTCTTCTTTTGCTTCTTCAACTTTTACTACTTCGTTTTGTCCTTTTACTTCTTATTATTCTTCTTCTTCTTCTTATTCACCATCTTCTTTTTCTTCTTCTTCTTCTCCTCCTCCTTCTCCCTCTTCATCTTCTTCTTCTTCTCCTTCTCCTTCTCCTTCTTCTCCTTCCACTTCTTCTTCTTCTTCTTCTTCTTCTTCTTCCACTCCTCTTCTTCTCCTTCTCCTTCTTCTCTTTCTTCTTCGTCTTCTTCTTTTTCTTCTTTTTCTTCGCCACCTTCTTCTTCTTCTACTTCTTCTTCTTCTTCTTTTTCTTCTTCTTCTTCTTCTTCTTCTTCTTCTTCTTCTTCTGCTTCTTCTTCTTCTTCTTCTTCAATTGCTTTTTCTTCTTCTTCTTCTTTTTCTCCAATTTCTTCTTCTTCTTCTCCTTCTTCTCCTGCTTCTCCTCCTTATTCTTCTTCTTCTTCTTCTTTTCCTAATTCTCCTTCTTCTTCTTCTTCTTCTTCATCATCATCTTCTTCTTCCTCGTTCTCCTCCTAGTCTTCTTCTTCTTCTTTTTCTTTCTTCTCCTTCTTCATCTTCTTCTTCTCCTTCTTCTTCTTCTTCTTCTTACTAATCTTCTTCTTCTACTACTTCTCCTTCTTCTTCTTTTTCTTCTTCTTCTTCTTCTCCTTTTGTTCTTTTTTCTCTTCTTCCTCTTCTTCTTCTTCTTCTTCTACTTCTTCTTTTACTTCTTCTTCTGCTTCTTCAACATCTTCTTCTTCTTCTACTACAACTACTTCTTCTTCTTCTTCTTCTTCTAATTCTTCTTCTTCTTCTCCTCCTTCTTCTTTTCCATCCTCTTCTTATTCCATCTTCTTCTGCTTCTTCTTCTTCTTCTTCCTCTTCTCCTTCTTTTTCTTCTTCTTCTTGTCCCTCTTCTTCGTTTTCCTCTTCTTCTTGGTCTTCTTCTTCTTCAACTTCTTCCCCTTCTTCTTCTTCTTCTTCTTCTGCTACTTATTCTTCTTCTTTTTCTTCTTCTTTTTCATCTTCATCTTCCTATTCTTTTACTTCTTCTTCTTCATCTTCTTCTTCTTGTACTTCTTCTCCTTCTTCTCTTTCTTCTTTTTCTTCTTCTTCTTTATTTGCTTCTTATTCTTCTGCTTCTTCTTTATCTTCCTCTTCCCCTTCTTGCACTTCTTTTTTTGCTTCATCTTCTTCTTCTTCTCCTCCTCCTTCTTTTTCTTCTTCTTCTACTTCTTCCTCTTCTTATTCTTCTTCTTCTTCTCCTCCACCTTGTCTTTCTTCTTCCCTTCTTCTTCTTCTCCATCTAATTCTTCTTCCTCTTCTTTTTGTTGTTCTTCTTCTTCTCCTCCTTCATTTTCTTCTTCTTCTTTTCTTCTTCTTCTTCTTCTTCTTCTACTCCTTCCCCTTCTAATTCCCCTTCTCCTTTTCTGTCTTCCCCTTTTCTCCTTCTTTTTCTTGTTCTTCTCCTTCTTTTTCTTGTTCTTCTTTTTCTTCTTCTTCTACCTTTTCTTCTTCTTTTTCTATTTCTTCTTCATCTTCTACTTCTTCTTCTTTTTGCTCTTCTTCTTCTTCTTTTTCTTATTCTACTTCTTCTTCTTCCTATTCTTCGTTTTTTTCTTCTTCTTATTCTTCTTCTTCTACTTATTCTTCTTCTTCTTCGTCTTCTTCTTCTTCCTTTTTTTCTTCCTATTCTTCTTCTTACTCTTCTTCATCTTCTTCTTCTTCTTCTTCCCCTTGATCTTCTTCTTCTTCTTCTTCTTCTTCTTCTTCTTCTTCTTCATCTTCTTCTTCTAGTTCTTCTTTTCGTTCTTCTGCTACTTCTTCTACTTCTTATTCTTCTGGTTCTTATTCTTTTTCCTCTTCTTCTACTACTTCTTCTTATACTACTTCCTATTCTTCTTCTTCTTTGTCCTCATCTTCTTCTTCTCCTCCTTCTTATTCTTCTTCTACTTTTCATTCTTCTACTTTTTCTTCTTCTACTTCTTCTTCTTCTTATCCTTCTTCATCTTCATCATCTCCTTCTTCGTCTTCTTCTTCTTCTTCTTCTTCTTCTTCATTTTTATCTTCTCCTTCTTCTCCTTCTTTTTCTTCTTCTTCTTCTATTTATAATTCTTCTTCTCCTTCTTCTTCTCCTTCTTCTCCTACTCATTCTTCTGCTTCTTCTCCGTTTTCTTCTTTTTCTCCATCTTCTTCTTCTCCTTCTTATTCTCCTTCTTCTTCCTCTTTTTGTTCCTTCACTACTACTTTTTCTTCTTCTTCTTCTTCTTCTTCCTCTTCTTCAAGTTCTACTAGTTCCTCTTCTTCTTCTACTTCTCCTTCATCTTCTTCTTCTTCATCATGTTCTTCTACTTCTTATTCTTTTTCTTCTTCTTTTTCTTCTTCTTCATCCTCCTCCTCCTGTTCTTTTTCTCGTTCTTCCTCTTCTTCTTCTTCTTCTTCTCATTCTTATTCTTCTTGTTCTTATTCTTCTCCTCCTTGTTCTTCATCATCATCTTCTTCTTCCTCTCTATTTTCTTCTTCTTCTTTTTCTTGTCCTTCTTCTTCCTCTTCTTCTCATTCTTCTTCTTCTTCTTCTTCTTCTTCTACTTCTACTTCTTATTCTTCTTCATCTTTGACTTCTTCTATTTCTTGTTTTTCTTCTTTTTCTTCTTCTTCTTCTTCTTCTTCACCACTTTCTTCTTCTTCTTCTTCATCCTCATCTTCTTCTTTTCTCTATACTATTTCACCTTCTCTATCTTCTTCTTCTTCTTCTTCTAGTTCTTCTCCTTCTTCTTATTCTTCTCCTTTTTCTTTTCCTCCTTCTTCTCCTTCTTCTTCTTCATCTTCACTTTCTTCTTCTTCTTCTTCTTCTTCAAGTTCTTCTTCTTCTTCTTCTTCTCCATTTGCTCTTCTTCTTCTTCTTCTTCTTCTTGTCCTTCATCTTCATCTTCTTCTTCTCCTTCGTTTTCTTCTTCCACTTCTTCTTCCTAGAGTACTTCTTCTTCTACTTCTGCTTCTTATTCTTCTTCTTCTTTAACTTTTCTTACTTCTTCTTCTTCTTCTTCTTCTTCTTCTTCCCCTTCTTCTTCCTCTTCATCTTCTTCTTTTTTCAATTCTTCTTCTCCTTCTCTTTCTGCTTCTTCTCCTCCTTATTGTTGTTTTTGTTTTTGTTGTTGTTCTTCTTCTTTTTCTTCCTTTTCTTCTTCTTCTTCTTCTTCTTCTTCTTCTTCTCCTCTTCTTTTTCTTCTTCTTCTTCTTCTTCTTCTTCTCCTTCTTCTTCTCCTTCTTCTTCTGCTTCTTCTTCTTATTCTTATTCTTTTTTCTTCTTATTCTTCTTCTTCTTCTTTTGCTTCTTATTCTTCTTCTACTTCTACTTCTTCTTCTTCTAGTACCTATTCTCCTTCTTCTCTAACCTGTTCTCTTTCTTCTCTATCTTCTTTTTCTTCTTCTTCTTTATTTCCTTCTTATTCTTCTTCTTCTTATTTATCTTCCTCTTCTTCTTCTTCTTCTTCTTCTTTTTCTTCTTTTTGTTCAACTTCTTCTTTTTTTTCTTCTTCTTCTCTTCTACATCCTTCTTCTTATCCTTCTTCTTATTTTTCTTCTTCT
Source organism: Vanilla planifolia (assembly GCA_023846275.1). Taxonomy (NCBI): domain Eukaryota; kingdom Viridiplantae; phylum Streptophyta; class Magnoliopsida; order Asparagales; family Orchidaceae; genus Vanilla; species Vanilla planifolia. Next base: position 70,230 of record JAIUJO010000368.1, read on the forward strand.
CCTCCTTCTTCTTCTTATCCATCCACTTCTTATTCCTTTTCATCCTCTTCTTCTTCTACTTATACTCCTTCTTCTTCATTTTATTCTTCTACTTCTTCTTCTTCTTCCTCTTCTTCTTCTTTTACACCTCCTTCTACTTCTTCTCCTTCTTCTTCTTCTTCTCTACCTTCTCCTTCTTCTCCTTCTGATTCTGCTTCTTTTTCTTCTTCTTCTTCTACATCTTCTTCTTCCTCATCTTCTTCTTCATTATCTTCTTCTTCTCCTTCTTCTTCTCCTTCTTCTTCTTCTCCTTCTTCATCTACTACTACTTCTCCTTATTCTTCTTCCTATTCTTCTTCTTCTTCTTCCTAATCTTCTTCTTCTTCTCCTACTTTTTCTTCTTCTACTAATACTTCTACTTCTTATTCATCTTCCTATTCTTCTTCTTCTTCTTCCTCCTCATAATCTTCTTATTCTCCTTCTCTTTCTTCTTCTTCTGCTTCTTCTTCTTTTTCTTGTTATTTTTCTTTTTCTTCTTCTTCCTCTTATCTTTCTTCGCCTTCATCTTCACCTTCTTATTCTTCTTCTCCTCCTCCTGCTCCTCTTCCTCCTCCTTCAAATTTATCTTCTTCTTCTCTTTCTTCTTCTTCTTCTTCTTCTTCTGCCTCTTCTTCTCCATTACCTTCGTCTTCTTCTGCTTCTTCGTATTCTTCTCCTTCATCTTCTCCTTCTCGTTCGACTTCTTCTTTGCCTTTTCCTTCTTCTTCTTCTTATTGCTCTTTTTCTTCTATTACTACTTCTTTTTCTTCTTCTTCGTCTTCTTCTTCTTCTTCTTCTTCTGCTTCTGCTTCTTCCTCTTCTTCTTCCCCTTCTTCTTTATCTCCTACTTCTTCGTCGTCTTCTTTAACGTCTTCTTCTTCTTCTTCTTCTTCTTCTTCCACCTCTTCTTCTACTCCTTCTTATTGTTCTTCTTCTTCTTCTTCTTCTTCTTCTTCTTCTTCTCCTTCTTATTCTTCTTACTATTCATCTCGTTAATTTTCTTCTTCTTCTTCTTCTCTTACTTCTTCTTCTTCACTTTCTTTTTCTTCTTTGTCTTCTTCATCTTCTTCTTCTTCTTCTCCATCTTTTTCTTCTTCTTCATCTTTTTCTTCTTCTTCATCTTTTTCTTCTTCTTCTTCTCCTTTTTCTTCATCTTCTTCATGTCCTCCTCCTCCTCCTCATTCCTCTTCTTCTTCTTCTTCTTCTTCAACTTCTTATTCTTCTTCGTCTTTTACTTCATCGACTTCTTGTTCTTCTTCTTCTCCAACGCCTTTTTCTTCTTCTTCTTCTTCTTCTTCTTCTTCTTCTTCTTTCTATTTTTCTTCTCCCTCACTTTGTTCTTCTTCTTCTCCTTCTTCTTCTTCTTATCCTTCTTCTTCTCCTTCTTATTGTACTTCTTCTTCATCTTCTTCTTCTTCTACAACTACTTCTACTTCTTGTTCTTCTTGTTCTTATTATTCTTCTTCTTCAACTCTACTACTACTTATTCTTCTTCCAATTCTACTTCATCTTCTTCCTCATCAACATCATCTTCTTGTTCTTCTTCTTCTCCTCCTTCTTCAACTTCTTCTTCTGCTTCTTCTACTTCTTCATCTTCTTCTTCTACTTCTTCTCCTTCTTCTTCTTCCTCTTTTTTATCTTTTTCTTCTCTTTCTTCTTATTCTTCTTCTTCTTGTTCTTCTTCATTATCTTCCTCTTCTACTTATTCTTATTCTTCTTCTCCTACTTCTTCTTCTTCTTCTTCTCCTTTTCCTTCTTCTCCTTCCTTTCCTTTTTCTTCTTCTTGTCCCTCTTCTTCTTCTCCTTCTTCTTCTTCTTCTCCTTCTTCTTCTTCTTCTCCTTCTTCTTCTTCTTGTCCTTGTTCTTATTCTTCTACTGCTAGTACTTCTTTTTCTTCTTCTTCTTCTTCTTCTTCTGCTTCTTCCATTTCTTCTACTTCTTCTTCTTCTTCTTCTTCATGTTCTTCGACTTCTTCATCTTCTTCTTCATCTTCTTCTTCCTCCTCCTCTTCTCCTCCTTCTTCTTCTTCTTTTTGTTCTTCTTCCTATTATTCTTCTTATTCTACTCGTACTCCTTATTCTTCTTATTCTTCTCGTACTCCTTATTCTTCATACTTCTTCTTCTGCTTCTACTTCCTCATCTTCTTCTACTTCTTCTTCATCTTCTTCCTCATCTTTCTCTCCTTCTTCTTCTTCTTCTTCCTCCTCATCTTTCTCTCCCTCTTCTTCCTCTTCTCCTGCTTCTTCTTCTTCCTCTTCTTCTTCTTCCTCTTCTTCTGTTCTTTTTCCTATTCTACTTCTTCCTCTTCTTCTTCTTTTTCTTCTTCTTCTTCATCATCTACTTCTTATTCTTTTTTACCTTTTTTTTTCTTCTGCCTCGTCTTCTTCTTCTTCCTCTTCCTATTCTTCTTCTTCCACTTCTTTTTCTTCTTCTTCCTCCTCTTCCTCTTCTTCTTCATCTTCTTTTACAATTTCTACTTGTTCTGCTTCTTCATCTACATTTTATTGTTCTTCATCTTTGTCTTATTTTTCTACTTCATCTTTGACTTCTTCGTCATCTTCCTCTTCTTCTTCTTCTTCATCTTCTTCCTCTACTTCCTCTTCGTCTTCTTCTTCTGCTTCCTCTACCCCTTCTTCTTCTTCAACTTCTTCTTCTTCTTCCTCTTTTTCTTCTTCTTCTTCTTCTTCTTCTTCTTCTTCTCCATTCTCTTCTTCTTCCACATCTTTTTCTTCTTCTTCTTCTTCTTTTTCTTCTTCTTTTTCTTCTACTTCTTCTTCTTCTTCTTTTTCTCCTTATTCTTTAGTTTTTTCTACTTCTTCTCATTCTTCTTCCTCTTCTTTTTCTACTTTTTCTTTTTCCTCTTGTTGCTCCTCTTCTTTCTCTTCTTCTTCTTTTACTTCTTCTACTTCTGCTTGAACTTCTTCTTGCTCTTCTTTTTCTTTTTCTTCTTCTTGTTCTTCTTCTGCTTATAATTCTTTTTTTTCTTCTTTTTCTTCCTCTTCTTCTTCCTCCTCTTCTTCTTCCTCTTCTTCCCCTTCTTCCTCTTCTGCTTCTTTTTATTCTTATTCTTCTTCTTTTTCCTCTTACTCTTCCTCTTCTTCCTCATCTTCTTCTTCTTCATCCCCTTGCTCTTCTTCTTCTTCCTTAACTTCTTCTTCTTCTTCTTCCTCTTCTTCCCCATCTTCCTCGTCTTCTTCATCTTCTTCTTCCACTTCTTGTTCTTTTTCTTGTTCTTCATTCTCTTCTTCTTCTTCTTCTTCTTCATCTTTCTCTTCTTCTTCTTCTTCTCCTCCTCCTCCTTCTTTGCCTTCTTTTTCTTCTTATTCTTTTCCTCCTTTTTCTTCTTCTTCATCTTCCTTTCATACTTCTTCTTCAACGTTCACCTCTTGTTCCTTATCTTTCTCTTCTTCTTCTTCTTGCTCTTCTTCTTCTTCCTCTTCTTCTTCTTCACCTTGCTCTTCTTCTTCTTCTTTCTTCTTCGTCTTCTTCATCCTAATCTGCCTTCTCTTCTTCCTCCTCTTCCTCTTCCTGTTCCTCTTCTTCTTCTTCTTCTTTTGCTTCTTTTTCTTCACCTCTTTCTCTTTTTTCTTCTTTTTCTTTTTCTTCTTCTTCTACTTCCTCTACTCCTCCTAGTTCTTCTACTTCTTCTTGTTCTGCTTGTTCCTTTTCTTCTTTTTTTCTTCTTCTTATTCTTCTTCTTCAGCTTCTCCCTCTTCTTCTTTTTCTTCTTCAACATCATCATCATCTTCATCTTTTTCTTCATTTTCTTCTTCTTCCTTTTCTTCTTGTTCTACTTCTTCTTCTCTTTTTATTTCTTCTTCTTCTCCTTCTTCTTCTTCTTCACCCTCTCCCTCTACTTCCTTTTCCTCATCATCTTCTTCTTCTTCATCCTCTTCATCTTCTTCGTCTTCATCCTCTTCTTCTTCTTCTTCTTCTTCTTCTTCTTCTTCTTCTACTTCTTCTTCTTCTTCTTCTTCTTCTGCATCTTCTTCTTCTTCTTCTTCTTCTTCTGCTTCTTCTTCTTCTTCCTCTTCTTCTTCTTCTTCTTCTTCTTCTTCTTCTACTTCTTCTTATTCTTCTTCTTCTTCTTCTTCTTTTTCTTCTTCTTCTTCTTCTTCTTCTTCTTCTTCTTCTTTTGTGTCTTCCACTTCTTCTTCTTGTTCTCCATCTTATTTTTCTTCTTTTCTTATTTTTCTACTTCTTTTTTCTCCTCAGGTTCCTCTTCTTCATATTCTTCTTTTTCCTTATCTTCTTCTTCTTCGTCCTATTGTACTTCTTGTTCTTGTCATTCTTCTTCTTTTACTTCTTCTTCCTCTTTCTCTTCTTCGTCTTCTTTTCTTCTTCTTCTTCTTCTTCTTCTTCATCTTCTTCTTCTTCTTCTTCTTCTTCTTCTTCGTCTTCATCCCTTTCTTCCACTTCCTCTTCCTCATCATCTTCTTCTTCTTCTTCTTCTTTCCCTTCTTCTTTATCTTCTTCATCTTCATCTTGTTCTTTTTCTTCCACTTCTTCTTCTTCTTCTTCTTCTTCTCCTTCTTCCATTTCTTCCTCTTCTTCCTCCTCCTCCTCCTCTTCTTCTTCTCCAACTTTTTTAGCATTTTTCTTTTTTTCTTCTACTTTTTCTTCTCTTTCTTCTTCTTTTTATATTTCCTTTTCTTTGACCTCCTCATCTTCCTCTTCTTCCTTTTCTAATTCTTTGTCTTCTTCTTCTTCTTCTTTTTCCTCTTCTTCTACTTCTTATACTTCTTCTTCCTCTTCTTTATGTTCTTTGACTTCTCCCTCTTCTTCTCATTCTTCTTCCTCTTCTTTACTTTCATTTCTTCTTCTTGTTCTTTTTTCTTCTTCTTCTTCCTCTTCTGGGTCCTATTCTTTATCCTCTTCTTGATCTTATTCTTGTTCTTATTCTTCTTTCTCTTTTTCTTCTTCTACTTCTTCCTCTTCCTCTTCCTCTTCTTCCTCTTCTTCTCCTTCATCATCTCCTTCTTCCTTTTCTTCCTCCACTTCTTCTACTTCTTCCACCTCTTCCTCTTCTTCTTCTTCTTAATGTTTTGCTTCTTCTTCCTTTTGTTCCCCATCCTCATCATCATCTTCTTCTTCTTCTTCTTCTTCTTCTTGTTCTTCTTCTTCTTCTTCGTCTTCTTCTTCTTCTTCTTTCTCTTCTTCTTCTACTTCTTCTACCTCCTCCTCTGCTTTTTCTTCTTTATCTTTTTTTCTTCTTCCTTTTCTTATTCTTCTTCTTCTTCTTCTTCTTTTCCTTCTATTTCTTCTTCTTTTTCTTCTTTTTCTACTTCATATTCTTCTTTTGCCTCTGTTAGTTCACCACCTTCCTCTTCTTCTTCTTCTTCTTATTCCTTCTCATCTTCCTCTTATTCTTTTTCTTCTTCTTCCTCATCTTCATTTTCTTGTCCTTCTTCTTCGTTCACTTCCTCAACTTCATCTTCTTCTACTTCTTCTTCTTCCCCCATGTCTTCTTCTTCTTCTTCTGCTTCTTTTTCCTCATCTTCTTCATCCTCTTCTTCCATTTTTCTTCTTAGTTCATCACCTTCCTTTTCTTCTTCTTCCTCTTCTACTTCTTCTTATCCTTATTTCCCTTCATCTTCTTCTTATTCTTCTCATTCCTTCTCATCTTCTTCTTGTTATTCTTCCTCATCTTCTTATTCTTCTCCTTCTTCTTCTTCCCTTTCTTCTTCTTCTTTCTCTTTTTCTTCTTCATCCACTTCTTCTTTTTCATCTTCTTCTCCCCTTTCTTCTTCTTCTTCATCCTGTTTTTCGTCTTACTCTTCTTATTTTTCTTCTTCTTCTTTTTCATCTTCTTCTTCTTCTTCTTCTTCGTCTTCATCTTCTTCTTTCCCTTCTTCTATTTCTTCCTCCTCTTCATCCTGTTCATCTTCTTCCTCTTCTTTTTCTTCTTTTTCTTCTCCTTCTTCCCTTTGTTCTTCTTCCTCTTCCTCCTCTTCTTCTTCTTCTAGTTCAAATTCTTCTTTTTCTTCTTTTTCTTCTTCTTCTTCTTCTTCTTTTTCATCATCTTCTTCTTCTTTTTCTACTTTTGTTTCTTTGACATCCTCTTGTTCCTCTACTTCCTATTTTGCTTCTTCGCCTTCTTCTTCTTCTTCCTCTTCTTTAATTTCTTATTCTTCTTTTTCTTCTTCTTCTTCATGTTCTACTACTGCTTCCCCTTCTTCCTCTACTTCTTCTTTTTCATCTTCTACTTCTTATTCTCTTTCTTTTTCATCTTCGTTTTCTTCTTTTTCTACTTCTTCTTTTTATAGTTTTTCTTCTTCCTCCTTTTGTTCTATTTCTTTATCCCCTTCTTTATCTCATTCTTGTCCTTATACTTCTTCTACTTCTTCCTCTTTTTCTTCTTCTTCTTCCCCTTCCATTTCCTCTTCTTCCTCTTCTTCTTCGTCTTCTATTTCTTCTTCCTCTTCTTTCTCCTCCTCTTCTTCTTCCTCTTCTTCTTCTTCTTCTTCTTCTTCTTCATCCTCATCTTTTTCTTCTTTATTTTTTTCTTCTTCTTCGCCTTCTTCATCTACTTCTTCTTCTTTCCCTTCTATTTCTTCTTCTTCTTCTTCTTTTTCTAATTCTTGTTCTTCTTCTACCTCTTTTAATTCATCATCTTCATCTTCTTCTTCTCCTCTTCCTCTTCTTCTTTCTCTTCTTCTTCTTATTCTTATTCTTCTTCTTCTTCATCTTCTTCTTGTTCTTCATCCACTTCTTCTACATCTTCCTCTTCTTCTTCATCATCTTCTTCTTCCTCTTCTTCTTCTCTCTACCATTTCTCTTCTTCTTCTTTTTGCCCATCTTCTTCTTCTTCTTCTTCTTCCTCCTCTTGTTCTTCAACTTCCTCTTCTTCATCTTCCTCTCCTTCTTTTCTTTTTCCTATTCTTTCTCTTTCTCTTCTTCTTCTTCCTATTCTTATTCTACATATTCCTCCCCATCTTCTTCTTGTTCTTCTTTCTCTTCTTTCTCAACATACTCTTGCTCCTATTCTTTTTCTTCCTCTTTTTCTTTTTCTTCCTCTTCTTCTTTTTTCTCCTCCTCTTTCTCTTCTTTTTTTTCTTCTTCTTCTAACTCATCTTCTTCCTCCTATCCATCTTGTCACTTATCTTCTTATTGTTCATCCCGTTCTTCCTCTTCCTCCTCTTCTTCTTCTTCCTGTTCTTCTTCTTTCACTTATTATTATTATTATTGTTCTTTTCTTTTTTTTTTCTTCTTCTTCTACCTTTTCTTCTTTTTCTTCTTCTTTCGTCTTCTTCTTCTTCTTCTTCTTTTTCCACTTCTTCTTCTTCTTCTTCCTTTCCTTCTTCCCCTTCTTCTTCTTCTTATTTTTCTTCAATTACTTTTTCTTCTTTTTCTTCTTTTTCTTTTTCTTCCTCCTTTCTTCTTCTATTCCTTCTTCCTCTTCCTCTTCTTCTTCTTCTTCTTCTTATTCTCCTTTGTCTTCTTCTTTTTCCTCTTCTTCTTCAACTCTTTCTTCTTCTTATTCATTATTGTTTTCTACTTCTTCTCATTCTTCTTCCTCTTATTTTCTTCTTTTTCTTTTTCCTATTCTATCTCCTCTTCTTCCTCTTCTTCTTCTTTCACTTCTTCTACTTCTACTTATACTTCTTCTTGCTCTTCTTCTTCTCCTTTTTCTTCTTCTTTTTCTTCCTATTCCTCTTCTGCTTATAATTCTTCTTTTTCTTCTTCTTCTTCTTCCTCTTCTTCTTCCTCTTCTTCTTCTTCCTCTTCTTCCCCTTCTTACTCTTCTTCTTCTTCTTCATCTTCTTCTTTTTCTTATTCTTATTCTTCTTGTTTTCCTCATACTCTTCCTCTTCTTCCTTTTCCTCTTCCTCTTCTTCTTCTTCTTCTTCTTCTTCTTCTTGCTTTTCTTCTTCTTGATCAACTTCATCTTCTTCTTCCACTTCTTCTTCTTTATCATGTTCTTCTTTCTCTTCTTCTTCTTCTTCTTCCTCTTCTTCTTCTTCTTCTTCTTCTTCTACTTCTTCTTCTCCTTCTTCTCCTTCTTTGCCTTCTTCTTCTTCTTCTTCTTTTCCTTCTTCTTTTTCTTCTTCTTCTTCTTCTTTTCGTACTTCTTCTACTTCTGCCTCTTGTTCCTTATCTTCCTCTTCTTCTTCTTGCCCTTCTTCTTCTTCCATTTCTTCTTCTTCATCTTGCTCTTTTTCTTCTTCTTTCTTCTTCTTCTTCTTCTTCCTCATCTTTCTTTTCTTCTTCTTCTTCCTCCTCTTCTCCTTTTTCCTCTTCATCTTCAACAACTTCTTCTTCTTCTTCCTCTACTTTCTCTTCTTCTTATTTTTCATCTTCTTCTTGTTCTTCTTCTTCTTCTTCTTCTCCTTCTTATTCTTCCTCTTCTTGTAATTTTTCCTATTCTACTTCTTCCTCTTCTTCTTTTTTTTCTGATTCTTCTTTATCATCTTCTTCTTATTCTTTTTTACCTTTTTTTTCTTCTTCTTCTTCTTCCTCTTCTTCTTCTTCCTTTTCCTATTCTTCTTCGTCCCCTTCTTTTTCTTCTTCTTCTTTCTCTTCCTCTTCTTCTTCATCTTCTTTTACAACTTCTACTTGTTCTGCTTCTTCATCTACTTTTTATTTTTCTTCATCTTTGTCTTTTTTTCTACTTCATCTTTGACTTCTTCGTCATCTTCTTCTTCTTCTTCATCTTCTTCCTCTTCATCTTCTTCCTCTACTTCCTCTTAATCTTCTTCTTCCTCTTCCTCTACCCCTTCTTCTTCCACTTCTTCTTCTTCTACTTCTTCTTCTTGCTCTTTTTCTTCTTCTTCTTCTTCTTCTCCATTCTATTCTTCTTCCACTTCTTCTTCTTCTTCTGTTTCTTCTTCTTCCTTTCCCTCTTCCCCTTCTTCTTCTTCTTCTTCTTCTTCCTCAACTTCATCTTCTACTTCTTCTTCTTCTTCTTCTTTTTCTTCTTCTTCCTCCTTTCTTCTTCTACTTCTTCTTCCTCTTCGTCTTCTTCTTCTTATTCTTTTGTCTTTTTCTTTTTCTTCTTCTTCTTCTTCTTCTTCTTCTTTTTCTTCTTATTATTCTTTAGTTTTTTCTATTTTTTCTCATTCTTCTTCCTCTTCTTTTTCTTCTTTTTCTTTTTCCTCTTCTTTCTCTTCTTCTTCTTCCACTTCTTCTACTTCTACTCAAACTTCTTCTTGCTCTTCTTTTTCTTTTTCTTCTTCTTCTTCTTCTTCTGCTTATAATTCTTTTTTTCTTCTTCTTTTTCTTCCTCTTCTTCTTCCTCTTCTTCTTCTTCCTCTTCTTCCCCTTCTTCCTCTTCTTGTTCTTCTTCTTCTTCTTCTTCTTATTCTTCTTCTTTTTCCTCTTACTCTTCCTCTTCTTCCTCATCTTCTTCTTCTTCTTCATCCCCTTGCTCTTCTTCTTCCTCAACTTCTTCTTCTTCTTCCTCTTCTTCCCCATCTTCCTCGTCTTCTTCATCTTCTTCTTCCACTTCTTGTTCTTTTTCTTGTTCTTCATTCTCTTCTTCTTCTTCTTCTTCTTCTTCATCTTCTTCATTCTCTTCTCCTTCTTCTTCTTCTTCTTCTTCTTCTTCTTGTTCTCCTCCTCCTCCTTCTCCTTCTTCACCTTCTTCTTCTTCTTATTCTTTTCCTCCTTTTTCATCTTCTTCTTCTTCTTCTTTTCGTACTTCTTCTTCAACGTCTGCCTCTTGTTCCTTATCTTTTTCTTCTTCTTCTTCTTATTGCTCTTCTTCTTCTTTCTCTTCTTCTTCTTCGCCTTGCACTTCGTCTTCTTCTTTCTTCTTCTTCTTCTTAATCCTAATCTTCCTCTTCTTCTTCCTCCTCTTCCTCTTCCTCTTCCTCTTCTTCTTCTTCTTCTTCTTCTTTTTCTAATTCTTATTCTTCTTCTACCTATTTTAATTCATCATCTTCATCTTCTTCTTCTCCTCTTCTTCATCGTCTTCCTCTTCTTCTTCTTTCTCTTCTTCATCTTATTCTTATTCTTCTTCTTCTTCTTCATCTTCTTCTTGTTCTTCATCGACTTCTACAACTTCCTCTTCTTCTTCTTCTTCTTCTTCTTCTTCTTCTTCCTCTTCTTCTCTCTCCCATTTCTCTTCTTCTTCTTTTTGTCCATCTTCTACTTCTTCTTCCTCCTCTTGTTCTTCAACTTCCTCTTCTTCATCTTCCTCTCCTTCTTTTCTTCTTCCTCTTCTTTCTCTTTCTCTTCTTCTTCTTCTTATTCTTGTTCTTCTTATTCCTCCTCATCTTCATCTTGTTCTTCTTTCTCTTCTTCCTCAACGTACTCTTGTTCCTATTCTTTTGCTTCCTCTTCTTCCTTTTCTTACCCTTCTTCTTTTTTCTCCCCCTTTTTCTCTTCTTTTTCTTCTTCTTCATCTTCTACTTCATCTCCTTCCACCTATTCAACTTACTCCTTATCTTCTTATTGTTCTTCCCATTCTTCCTCTTCTTCTTGTTCCTATTCTTCTTCTTTCACTTATTATTATTATTATTGTTATTATTATTATTATTATTATTATTGTTCTTTTTCTTTTTCGTCTTCTTCTTCTTCTACCTTTTCTTCTTATTCTTCTTTTTCTTCGTTCACTTCTTCTTCTTCTTCTTCTTCTTTCTTCTTCTTCCTCCTCTTCTTCTTCTTCTTCCTCCCTTCTTCTTTCTTTTCTTCTTCCCCTTCTTCTTCTTCTTCTTCTTCTTTCTCAACTTCTTTTTCTTCCTTTTCTTCCTTTTCTTCTTTTTCTTTTTCTCCCTCCTTTCTTCTTCTACTTCTTCTTCCTCTTCGTCTTTTTCTTCTTCTTCTTATTCTCCTTTGTCTTCTTCTTTTTTCTCTTCTTCTTCTTCTTCTTCTACTTTTTCTTCTTCTTATTCTTTATTTTTTTCTACTTCTTCCTCCTATTTTCTTCTTTTTCTTTTTCCTATTCTAGCTCCTCTTCTTCCTCTTCTTCTTCTTTCACTTTTTCTACTTCTACTTATACTTCTTCTTGCTCTTCTTCTTTTTCTTTTTCTTCTTTTTCTTCTTCTTCCTCTTCTGCTTATAATTCTTCTTGTTCTTCTACTTCTTCTTCCTCTTCTTCTTCCTCTTCTTCCCCTTCTTCCACTTCTTCTTCTTCTTCATCTTCTTCTTTTTCTTATTCTTATTCTTCTTATTTTTCCTCTTACTCTTCCTCTTCTTCCTCATCTTCTTCTTCTTCTTCTTCATCCTCTTGCTCTTCTTCTTCTTCCTCAACTTCATCTTCTACTTCAACTTCTTCTTCTTTATCTTGTCTTCTTTCTCTTCTTCTTCTTCTTCTTCCTCTTCTTCTTCTTCTTCTTCTTCTTCTTCTCCTTCTCCTTCTTTGCCTTCTTTTTCTTCTTCTTTTTTTCCTTCTTTTTCTTCTTCTTCTTCTTCTTTTTGTACTTCTTCATCTACTTCCGCCTCTTGGTCCTTATCTTCCTCTTCTTCTTCTTCTTCCATTTCTTCTTCTTCTTCTTGATCTTCTTCTTCTTCTTTTTTCTTCTTCTTCTTCTTCCTCATCTTTCTTTTCTTCTTCCTCATCTTCCTCTTCTCCTTTTTCCTATTCATCTTCAACTTCTTCTTCTTCTTCTTTTTCTTCTTCCTCCACTTTCTCTTCTTCTTCTTCATCATCTTCTTCTTCTTCTTCTTCTCCTTCTTATTCTTCAACTTCTTCTTTTTTTTCTTATTCTACTTCTCCCTCTTCTTCTTCTTTTTTTGCTTCTTCATCATCTTCTTCTTATTCTTTTTTACCTTCTCCTTCTTCTTTTTTGTCTTCTTCTTCTTCCTCTTCCTATTCTTCTTCTTCCTCTTCTTTTTCCTCTTCTTCCTCCTCTTCCTCTTCTTCTTCATTTTCCTTTACAACTTCTTCTAATTCTGCTACTTCATCTACTTTTTCTTTTACTTCATCTTTGTCTTTTATTTCAACTTCATCTTTGACTTCTTCATTATCTTCCTCTTCTTCTTCTTCTTCATCTTCTTCCTCTTCATCTTCTTCCTCTACTTCCTCTTCGTCTTCTTCTTCCTCTTCCTCTACCCCTTCTTCTTCCACTTCTTCTTCTACTTCTTCTTCTTCTTCGTCATTTTTTTTTCTTCTTCTTCAATCTCTTCTTCTTCCACTTCTTCTTCTTTTTCTTCTTCTTCCTTTCCCTCTTCCCCTTCTTCTTCTTTTTCTTCTTCTTCTTGTTCCTCAGCTTCTTCTTCTTCTTCTTCTTCTTTTTCTTCTTCTTCCTCCTCTCTTCTTCTACTTCTTCTTCTTATTCTTTTTTGTCTTCTTCTTTTTCTTCCTCTTCGTCTTCGACTTCTTCTTCTTCCTCTTCTTCTTCTTCTTTCTTCTTCTTCTTCTTCTTCTTCTTCCTAATCTTCCTTTTCTTCTTCCTCTTCTTCCTCTTCTTCTCCATTTTCCTCTTCATCTTCATCTTCTTCTTCTTCCTTTTCTTCTACTTCTTCCTCCTCTTTCTCTTCTTCTTCTTCATCTCCTTCTTTTTCTTCTTCTACTTCTTCTTCTCCTTCTTCTTCTTCTTCTTCTCTTCCTATTCTTTTTCTCTCTCTTCTTCTTCTTCTTCTTTACCTTCTTGTTCTTGTTCTTCTTCCTCTTCCTATTCTTTTTCTTCCTCTTCTTCTCCTTCTTCCTCCTACTCTTCCTCTTCTTCTTCTTCTTCTTTTACATCTTCTTCTAGTTCTGCTTCTTCATCTTCTTTTTCATTATCTTTGTCTTCTTTTTCTACTTCCTCTTTGACTTCTTCATCTTATTCTTCATCATCTTCTTCTTCTTCATCTTCTTCCTCTTCATCTTCTTCCTCCACTTCCTCTTCGTTTTCTTCTTTGACTTCCTCTACCCCTTCCTCTTCTGCTTCCTCTTCTTTGTCTTCTTCTTCTTCTTTTTCGTCATCTTCTTCCTTCTTTCTTCATCCATCTTTCTTCTTCCATTATTTACTTATATCTTCCATCTTCCTTAATCCTTCTTCTTTCTGCCTTCTTCCATCTAAATTCTTCCTTCTACTTTCTTCTTTCTTTTTCTTCCTTCTACTTCTTCTTCCTCATCACCATCTTCTTCTTCTTCTTCTTCCTCTTCTTCTTCCTCTTCTTCTTCATCTTCTTTTTCTTTTACTTCTACATCTACTTCAACTTCTTCATCTTTTTCATCTTCCTTCTCTTCCTCTTCTTCTTCTATGTTTTCTTTTTATTTGTCATCTTCCTCTTTTCCTACTTCTTCTTTGACATCTTCATCTTCTACTTCTTCTTTTTCTTTTCTTCAACTTCTTCCTTTTCATCTTCTTCTTCCACTTTGTCTTCATCTACTTCTTCCTCTTCCTCTTCCTCTTCCACATCTTCGTCATCTTCTTCTTCCTTTTCTTCTACTTCTTTTTCTTCTTCTTCCTTCTTCCATATTCGTTCTTCCTTTGTTCTACTTATCTCTTCCTTCCTCATTCTTCTTTCATCCTTCTTCCGTCTATGTTCTTCCTTGTTTCTTCTTTCCTCTTTCATTTTCTTCCTTCTTCATCTTCTTCTTCCTCTTCCACATCTTCTACTTCTTCTTCTTCATCATCTTCCCAAACTTCTTCTTCGTCTACATTTTCTTCTTCCCCTTCTTTAACTTCTTCCTCTTCTTCCTTCGCTTCTTCTTCCTTTGCTTCTTCTTCCTATTATTCTTCTTCTTCTTTTCCTTCCTCTTCATGTTCATCATCTCCTTCTTCTTCTTCCCTTCTTCTTTCTCTTCTTCTTCTTCTTCCTCTTCCCCTTCTAGTTCCCATTTTTATTCTTCTTCTTCCTCTTTATCTTCTTCTTCTTCTTCTTCTTCTTACTCTTGATCCTCTTCCTTTTCATCATCATCTTTTTCTGCTACTACTACTTCTTGTTTTCCTTCTACTCTTCTTCTTCTTCTTCTTCTTCTTCTTATTTTTCTAGTTCTTTTTACTCTTCTCCTTCTTCTTCTTCTTCTTCTTCTTCTTCTACTTCTTCTTCCTCTTCTTCTACTTCTTCTCCTTCCTCCTCATTTTCTTCCACCTCTAGTCCCTATTGTTTCTCTTCTTTTACTTTCTCTTGTTTTTCTTCTTCTTCCTCTACTTCTCCTAGCTCATCTTCTTCTTCTTGCTCATCTTCTTCTACTTCCTCTTCTTCTTCCTATTCCTCCTCCTCTTCTCTTCTTCTTCATCTTCTTGGCCATCTTCTTCCTCTCCTTCTTCTTCTTCCTCTTCCTCTTCTTCTTCATCCTCATCTTCAACTTGTTGTTCTTCTTATTTTTCCTCATCTTCCTCATCATTTTCTTCTTGTTCTTCCCACTTCTTCTTCTTCTTCTTCTTCTTCTTTTTATTCTTCTACTTCTTTTTCTTCTTTTTATTCTTCTTCTTCTTCTTCTTCTTTCCCTTCTTGTTCTTCTCCTGGCCCTTCGTCTTCTTCTTTTCTTCTTCTTCTTTTCCTTTTTCTTATTATTATTATTATTCCTCCTCTTCTGCTTCTTCTTTCTCCTCGTTTTCCTTATTTTCCTAACCTTTTTCTTCTTCCTCTTCCTCTTCTTCTCCATTTCTTCTGATTATTCTTATTCCTCTTAATTCTTCCACATCTTCTTCTTGTTCTTCTTCCTCATCTTCCTCTTCTTCATCTTCAACATCTTCTTCTTCCTCCTCCTCCTCTTTCTCTTCTTCTTCGTCTTCTACTTCTTCTTTTTCCTCTTTTCCTTGTTCTTCCTCGTCTTCTACATCTTCTTCGCCTTCTTGTTCTCCTTCTTCCTCTTATTATACATATTCTTCTTATTCTTCTTCTTCTTCTTTTTCTTCTTCTTCTTCTCCTTCTTCTTCCTCTTCTTCTTCTTCTTCTTCTTTTTCTACTTAATCTTCTTCTCCTACTTCTTCTTCCTTAAGTTCTTGTTCTTGTTCTTGTTCTTCTTCTACTACTTTTACTACCTCTTCATCTTCTTTTTCTTCTTCTACTACTACTACTACTTTTCTTCTTTTTCTTCTTCTTCTTCTTCTTTTTCTTCTTTGTCTTCTACTTCTTTTTCTCTTCTTCCTCATCTTCTTCATCCATTTCTTCTTCTTCTCCTTCTTCTACTTCTACTTCTTCTTCTTCATCTTCTTCCTCTTTTCTTTCATCTTCTTTTGCTTCACTTCTTCTTCTTCTTCCTCATCTTGCTCTTGTTCTTCTTCCGCTTCCTCTTTCACCTCAAGTTTCTCTTCTTTGCCTTCTTCTACATTCTCCTCTTTTCCTTCTTCTTCCTCTTGTTCTTCTGGCTCTTCTTCTTGTTCTTGTTCTTCTACTTCTGCTTCTTCTTCTTCTTCTTCTTTCTCTTCGATATTTTCTGCTTTTTCTTCTTTTTCCTATTCTTCCTCTTCCTCCCCTTCTACTCTTATTTTTCTTCTTCATCCTCTTCTTCTTCCTCTTCTTCTTTCTTCTTCTTCTTCTTTCTATTTGTCTACTTCTTCTTCATCATCTTCTTCTTCTACTTCTTTTTCCTCATCTTCCTCACCTTCTTCTTCGTCTTCTTCCCACTTATTCTTCTTTTTCTTCTTCTTTTTCCTCCTCTTCCGCTTCTTCTTCTTATTACTATTCTTCATCTTCTTTCTCTTCTTTTTCTTCTTGTTCTTCTTTTCGTGCTTCTACTTCTTCATCTTCCTTCTTTTGTGCCTCATCTTCCTCTTCTTAATCTGCTTCTCCTACATCTTCTACCTCTTGTTCTTCTTTCCCTTCTTCTTCTAGTTCTTATTCCTAATCTTCTTCTTTTTCTTCTTTCTCTTCTTCCTTATCTTGCACTTCTTCTTCTTCTTCTTCTTCTTCTTCTCCTTCTTCTTCCTCCTCTTTCTCTTCTTCTTCTTATTCTTCTTTCTCCTACTCTTCTCCTTCTTCCCTGTCTTCTTCTTCTTCTTCCACTTCTTCAACTTCTTCCTCTTCTTCTCCTTCCTGTTCTTCTTCTACCTCTTCTTCTTCTTCTACTTCTTATTCTTATTCTTCTTCACCTTCTTTTTTTCTTCTTCTTCTTCCTCCTCCTCCTCCTCCTCCTCTACCTCTTCTTCTTCTTCTTCTTCTTCTTCTCCTTCCCATTTATCTTCTTCATTATATTTTTCAACAAATTCTTCTTCTTCTTCTTCTTCTTCTACTACTACTGCTACTACTATTCCTTCTTCCTCTTCATTTTCTTATTCTTCTTCTTCTTCTTCTTCTTCTTCTACATCTTCTTCCTCCTCATGTTCTTCTTCTTCTTCTTCTTCTTCTCCTACTTCTTCAAATTCTTCTCCAACTTCTATTTCTTCTCGTTCATCTTCCTCATCTTTTCTTCTTTTTCTTCTTCTTCTTCTTCTTATTTTGGTACTTCTTCTTCTATTTTTTGCTCTATCTCCTCTTTGTCCTCTACTTCTTCTTCTTCTTCTTCATTTCTTTTTTGCTCTTCTTCTTCTTCTTTTTCTATATCTTCTTCTCCTACTTCTACTTCATTTCCTCTTCCTCTTCTTTACATTGTTCTGCTTTCCCTTTTTTTGCTTCTTGTTGTTCTCCTTCTTCTAGCTCTTCTTCTTCTTCTTTTTCTTCTTCTCCTCCTTTTCTTATTCTTCCTCTTTTTCTTCCTATTCTTCTTTTTGTTTATCTAATTGTACTTCCTCTTTTTCTTCATTTTCTACTTTTTGTTCTTCTTCTTCTTCTTCTTCTTCCTCTATTTCTTGTTCTTCTTCTTCTTCAACATCTACTTCTTCTACTTGTTCTTCTACTTCTTCTTCTTCAACGTCTTCATCATCTTCTTCTTCCTCAACTTCAACTTCATCCTCTTCCTGATCCTACTTCTTCTTCTTCCACTACTTCATCTACTTATTCTTCTTCTATTACTTCTTTATCTTCTTCTTTTTCTTCTTTCTTTTGTTCTTCCTCTTCTTCTTCTTTTTCTTGTCCTTCTTCTTCTTCTTCTTCTTCTTCTTCTACCACTACTACTACCTCTTCTACTTCTTCCTCTAGTTCTTCTTCTTCTTCTTTTTCTTATTTTTCTTCCTGTTATTCTTCTTTTCCTAATTCTTCTTCTTCTTTGTCATCTTCTTGTTCTTCTTCTTCCTGTTCTTTTTCTCCTTCTTCTTCTTCTTTTTGTTCTTCTTCTTCCTCTTCTTCTTCTACTTCTACTTCTTTTACCTCTTCTCCTTCATTAAATTCCTCTTCTTCTTCTTCTTTTTCTTCTTCTTCTTCCTCTTCTCCTTCACCTTCTTCGTCTTCGACTTCTACTTCTTCTCTTCTCTTTCTTCTTTATCTTCGGCTTCTTCTTCTTCTTCTTCTTCTTCCTCTTCTTCTTCTTCCTCTTCTTCTTCCTCTTCCTCTTCTTCTTCTCTTCTTATTTTTCTTCCTCTTCCTCTTCTTCTTGTTCTTCTTCTTCTTCCCTTTCTTCTTCTTCTCCATCTTTTTCCTCCTTTCTCGTCTTCTTCTTCTTGTTCTTCTTCCCGCTTTTCTTCTTCTTCTCCTTATTCTTCTTTTTTCTACTCTTCTTGTTTTTCTTCTTCTTCTTCTCCTCCTCCTTCCTCTTCTTCTTCTTCTTCTTCTTTCCTTTCTTTTTCTTCTTCTTGGTATTTTTCTACTTCTTCTTCTACTTCCTCCTCTTGTTCCTCATCTTCCTCTTCCTCGTCTTCCTCTCCTTCTTCATCTTCCACTTCTTCTTCTTTCACTTCTTCTTCTTCCTCTCAATCTTCTTGTTATTCCTCTTCCCCTTCCTCTTCTTCCTACTTTTCTTCTTCTTCTTCCTCTAAATCATCTTTCTCTTGTTATTCTTCTTCTTCTTCTTCCTCTTCAACTTCGTCCTTTTCTTCTTTTTATTTCCCATCTCTTTCTTCTTCCACTTCTTCTCCTTCATGTTGTTCTCCTTCCATTTTGTCTTCTTCTTATTCTTCTTCTTCTTTTTCATCTTTCCATTCTTCTTCTACTTCTTCTTCAACTTCTTCTTTTTCTTCTTCCCCTTCTTCTTCTTCTTCTTCTTCTTCTTCTTTCTTAAGTTCTTCTTCTTCTTCCTCCACCTCTTCTTCCCCTTCTTCCTCTTCTTCTTCTTCTTCCTCTTCTTCCTCCTCCTGTTCCTCTTCTGCTTTATCCTCTTCAACTTCTTCTTTTTCTTCATCCTCTTCTTCCACATCGTCTTCGTCCTCTTTTCTTCTCCCTCTTTCACTTCTTCTTCCTCTCTTCCTCTTCTTATTATTATTCTTATTCTTCTTCTTCTACCACTTCTTTTTCTTCCTATTCTTCTTCTTCTTCTTCTTCTTCTTCCCATTCTTCTTCTTCCTCGTCTCTTTCATCATGTTCCTCTTCTTCTTCTTCCTCTACCTCTTCTTCCTCTTCTTCTGCTTCTTGCTCTTCTTCTTCTTGCTCTTCATCTTCTTCTTCTTCTTCTTCCTCATCTTCTTAGTCTTCTTGCTCCTCTTCTTCCTCATCTTCCTTTTCATCTTCATCATCTTCATCTTCCTCTTCATCTTCTTCTTCCTCCTCTTCCTCTTTTTTGTCTTCTTGTTCTTCTTTGTCTTCTACTTCTTCTTCTTCTCTTCTTCCTCCTCTTCTTCTTCTTCTTCATCTAATACTTCTTCTCCTTCTTCTACTTGTTCTTATTCATCATCATTATCTTCTTCTTCTCCTTCTTCTTCTTCATCTTTTTCATCTTCTTCTTCCTCTTTTTCCTCTTCCTCCTCTTATTCTTCTTCCTCTTCCTTTTTCTCCTCTAGTTCCTCTTCTTTCTCTACCTACTTTCTCTTCTCTTTCTTCTTCTTGCTCTTATTCTTCTTATTCTTCGTCTTCCTTTTGTTCTCCTTCTTCTTCTTCTTCTTCTTCTTCTTTCTCTTCTTCTTCTTCTTCTTCTTCATTTTCTTCCACTTCTTCTTCTTGTTCTTCTTCTTCTTATTCCTAATCTTTCGTTACTTCTTTGTCTTCTTTCTCTTCCTCTTCTTCTTCTTCTTCCTACCCTTTCTCTTCTTTTTCTTCTTCTTCTCCTTCTTCTTTTTCTTTGTCTTCTTCTTCTTCTTCTTCTCCTCCTTCTCCTACTTCTCCAACTTCTTCTTCTTCTTCTTATTCTTCTTTTTCCTCTCATTATTGTTATTATTAATATTCCTCTTCTTCTTCTTCTTCTTCATCTGCTTCTTCCACTTCTTCTTCTTCTCTTAATTCTTCTTCTTCTTTTTCTTTTTCTTCGTCTTCTTCTTTACCTACTTGCTCTTCTTCTTCAACTTCTTCATCATCTTCTTCTTCTTTTTGCTCTTCTGCTTTTTCCTCTTCTTCTTTTTCATCTTCTTCTTCCTTTCTTCTTTTTCTTTTACTTTCCCTTTCGGCTTCATCTTCCTATTCCACTTCCTCTTCCTCTTCATCTTCCATTTGCCCTTCCTCTTCTTCATCTTCTTCTTCTTTTTTTTCTTCATCTTCTTCCTTCTTTCTTCTTCCATGTTCCTTCTTCCTTCTTCACAATTCGTTCTTTTTTTTCTTGCTTCCATCTACTTTCTTCTTTTTTGTTTCTTTTTTCTACTTTATACTTTCCTTCTATCTATTTTTCTTCTTCTTCTTCTTCTTCGTCATCTTCTTCTTCCTCATCTTCTTCTTCTTCTTCCTCTTCTTCTTCTTGATCTTCTAATACTTCTCCTTCTTCATCTTCCAATACTTCTTCTTCTTCTTTTTCTTCTTCCCCTTCTGCTCCTTCTTCTTGTTCTTCTTCCACTTCATCTTCTTATTATTCTTATTCTTCTTTTTCTACCTCTTCTTCATCTTCAACTTCTTCTTTTTCTTCTTCTTCTCTTGTACTTCTTCATTCCTTCATGTTCTTCTTGTTCATCATCTTCTTCTTCCTCTTCTTCCTCTTCCTCTGTCCCTTCTTCTTCTTGCTCTTCTTCTTCTTCTTCTTCTTCTTCTTCCACTGCTACTACTTCTTCTTCTTCTTCTTTTGCTCTTAATTCTTCTTCTTTCACCTCATCCTCTTCTTTTTCTTCTTCTTCTACTGCTACTACTATTACTTTTATTACTTCTTCTTCTTCTTCTTCCTCCTCTACCTCTTCTTATTCTTCTCCTTCTTCTTCTTCTTCTTCTTCTTCTCCTTCTTCTACTACTTCTTCTTCTCCTTCTTCCTCTTCTTCCTCTTGTTCTTCTTTTCCTTTTTCTTTCTCCTCCAATTCCTCTACTTTCTCTTCTTCTACCTTCCCTACTTTTCTTTTTCTTCCTCTTCTTCTTCTTGGTTTTGTTCTTCTTCTCCTTCTTGTTCTTCTTCTTCTTATTTTTCTTCTTCTTCTTTCTTTTCTTCTTCCTCTTCTCCCTCCTCTTTTTCTTCCTCTTATTCTTCCACTTCCTCCTCTTCTTCTCTTTTTTTTTCTTCTTACTCTTCTTCTTCCTCTTCTTCTTTTGCTTCTTCCTCTTCCTATTCTTCTTCTTCTTCATCTTCTACTTGTTCTTCTTCCTCTTTTTCCTCATCTTCCTCAACATCTTCTTCTTCTTCTTCCCAAAAGTTCTTCTTCATGTTCTTGTTCTTCTTCTTCTTCTTTTGCTTCTTTTTATTCCACTTCTTCTTCTTCTTCTTCTTCTCCTTCTTCTACTTCTTCCCCTTCTACTTCTTCTTAATCAACTTAGTCTTCTTCTTCTTCTTCTTCTTCTTCTTCTTCTTCTTCTTTTCCTTCATCTTCTTCTTCTGCTTCTTCTTCTTCTTCTTCTTCTTCTTCTTCTCCTTCTTCTTCTTCTACTCCTTTTTCTTCTACTTTTTCTTCTTAATCTTCTTCTTCTTAGCCTTTTATTTCTTCTTGTTCTTCTTTCTCTTCTTTTGCTTCTTTTTCTTCTACTTCTTCTTCTTCTTCTTCTTCTTCTTGCACTTCTTCTATTTCCTACTCTATCTCCTCTTCATAGTCTTCATCTTCATCATCTCCTTCTTCCACTTTTTTTTGCTCTTCTTCTTCTTCTTTTTCTTCTTCTTCTTCCCATTCCTTTTCCTCTTCTTCATCCTCTACTTCTTCCTCTTCTTCTTCCTCTGCTTGCACTTCTTCTTCTTCTTCTTCCTCATGTTTTTCTTCCTCACCCTCTTCTACATCTTCGTCCTCTCCTTCTTCTTCTTCCTCCCCAACTTCTTCTTCTTCTTCTTACTCTTCTTCCTCGTCTTCCTCAACTTCTTCTTTTTCTTCTTCTTCTTTCTCTTCTTCTTCTTCCTCCTCCTCTTCTTCTTCTTCCTTTTCTTCTTCTTCTTCTTCGTCTTCTTCCTCCCCTTCTTCTTCTTCTTCTTCTTTTCCATCTTTTTTTTACTTCTTCATTTTGAATTTGTTATTCTTCTTCTTCTTCTTCTTCTCTTACTTTTTCTTCATTTTTTCCTTCTTTTTTTACTTCTTCTTCTTTGACTTCTTCATGTTGATCTTCTTCTTCTTCTTCATCTTCTTCTTCCTCTACATCTTCTCCTTCCACTTCCTCTTCATCTTCCTCTTCCTCTTCCTCCACCTCTTCTTCGTCTTGTTCTTCTTCTTCTTAAACTTCCTCCTTCTTTCTTCTTGCATCTTCCTCCTTCCTTCGTTCTGCTTATTTCTTCCATCTTTCGTCTTCCAAATTCATTGTTCTTTCTTCCATATAAATTCTTCTTTCCTCTTTCTACTTTCTACTTTTTGTCTTGTTTTTCTTTCTTCTTCAACTTCTTCTTCTTCTTCCTCATCTTCCTCCCTATCTTCTTCTTCTTTTTTTGTCTTTGCTTTCTTCATCATTTTCTACTTCCTTTTCTCTTCTTCTTCTTCTTTCTCTTTTTCTTTTTCTTCTTCCTCATCCTCTTCTTGTTCATGTTATTCTTCTTCTTCTTTATCTGCTTCTTCGTATTCTTCTTCTTCTTCTTTAACTTTTTCTTCTTCTTCTACTTCAACTTCTTCTTCTTCTTCTTCCTCCATATCCACTTCTTCTTCTTTTTCTTTTTCTTCATCTTCTTCTTATTTTTCTACTTCTATTAATTTTTCATCTTCTTCATCTTCTTCTTCTTCTTACACTTTTTTTTCGTCTTCTTCTACTTCTACTTCTTCTTCTTCCTCCTCCTCCTCCTTGTCCTCTTCTTTTTATTCTTCTTCTTCTGCTACTACTAGTACTCATCTTCTTGTACTTGTATTTCTTCTTCTTATTCCATTTCCTCATTTTCTTCTTTTTTTTCTTCTACTTCCTCTTCTTCTTCTTCATCTTCTTCTACTTCTTTTTCTTTTGCTTCCTCTTCTTCCTCTTGCTCTTCTTCCTCATCTTCTTTCTGCAGTGGTTTCTCTTCTTTCTTCACTTCTACTTTCTCTTCTTTTTCTTCTTCTTCCTCTACTTCTTCTTGCTCTTCTTCTTCTTCTGCTTCTTCTTCAATTCTTTTTCTTCATCTTCTTCCTCTTTTTCATCCTCTTCTTCCTGCACTTATTCTTCTTATTCTTCCTCTTCTTCTTCTTCCTCCTCGTCCTCTTCCTTTTCTTCTTCTTCTTCTACAACTACAACTACTACTTCTTCTTCTACTTCTTTTTCTTCTTCATCTTCTTCATCTTTTTCCTCTTCTTCTACTTCTTATTCTTCTTCTTCTTCTTCTTCTTTTTCTTCTACTTCTTCTACTTCTTCCACTTCTTCCTCTTCTTATTCTTCCTATTCTTCTTTCTTCTCTAGTTCATCTTCTTTCTCTTCTTTTCTTCCTCTTCCTATTGTTGTTCTTCTTCTTCTTCATCTTCCTCCACTTCTTTCTCTTGTTTCTCTTATTCCTCTTTCTCTTCTTCTTCCTCTCCCTCCTCTTCTCCTGTTCTTCTTTACCTTTTACTTCTTCTTCTTCCTCTTCCCCTTCTTTTTCTTCATCTTCCTCCTCTTCGTTGTCTTCCTGTTCTTCTTCCCTTTATTCTTCATCTTTATCATCATCATCATCATCTTCTTCTTCTACTTCTTCTTCCTCTTCTTTTTCTTCTTCAACTTTTTCTTCTTCTTCTTCAACTTCTTCTTTAGTTTCCTCTTCTTCTTCTTCCTCCTCTTGTTCCTCATCTTCCTCTCGTTCTTATTCTTCTTCTTCTTCTTCTTCTTTTGCTTCCTCTTCTTTCCCTTCTTCTTCTTCTTATTCTTTCAAATCTTCTTCTAGCTCTTTTTCATCATTTTCTTCTCCTTCTTCTTCTTCTTCTTCTTCTTCCTCTTCTTCTACTTTTTCCTCCTCTTTGCCTTCTTCTTCATGTTCTTCTTCTTCCCATTCCTTTTCGACTACTTCCTTTTCTTTTTCTTCTTCTTCCTTATCATCTTTTTCTTGTTAATCCTCTTGCTCTTCTTCTTAAACTTCCTAATCTTCTTCTTCCTTTTCTACATCTTCTTTCTCTTCTTCGTGTTCTTCTTCTTCTACTTCCTCTTCTTCTTCTTCCACTGCTTCTTCTTCCACTTTTCCTTCTTCTTCATCTGCCTCTTCTTCTCCTTCTTCTTCTTCTTTTCTTTTTCATCTTTTTCTTCTTTTATTTACATCTCCTTCTTGTTCTTCATCTTCTCACACCTCATCTTCCTCTTCTCCTTCTTGTTCCTCTTCTTTTTTATCTTCTTCTTCTTCTTCTTCTTTCTTATCATCTTATTGTTCTTCATCCTCTTCCTCCTCATCTTCCACTTCTTCTTCCTCCTCTTTCTCTTCTTCTTTTTCTCCATCTAAATCTTCTTCTTCTTCTTCTTCTTCTTCTCCATCTTCATCCTTATCTTCTTCTTCTTGTTCTTTGTCTTCTTCTTCCTCTTCTTCTTCTTCTACTACTACTACTTCTTTTACTTCTACTTTTTCTTCCTCTTATTCTTCATCTCCTCCTCCTCCTTCTTCTTCTTCATCTTCCTCTTTCCTTCTTCTTCTTCTTCTTCATCTTCCTCTTTCCTTCTTCTTCTTCTTCTTCTTGTCTTCTCCGACTTCTTTTTCTTCTTTTTCGTTTTCCTCTTGTTCTTCTTCTTCTGCATCTTCTTATTCTTCTTCTTCCTCTTGTCCCTCTCCTTCTTCTCCTCCCTCTTCTTCTTCCTTCTCTTCATTTTCTACCCCTTTTTCTTCTTGTTCTTTTTCTTGTTCTTATTCCTCTTCGACTTCTTGTTCTTCTTCTTATTCTTGCTCTTCTTCTTCTTCTTCTTGTTCTTTTACTTCATCATCATCTTCCTCTTCTTCTTCTTCTTCTTCTTTTTCTTCTTCTTCTTCTTCATCATCTTCTACTTCTACTTCTTCCTCTTCTTCTTCTTCTTCTCCTCCTCTTCCTCCTGCTTCTTCTTCTTCTTCTCCTCTTCTTTTTCTCCTACCTTTTCCATTTATTCTTCTTTCGCTTCTTCTTATTCTTCTTCTTGTTCTTCTTCTTCCACTTCTCCCTCTTCTTCTCTTCTGCTTCTTCTTCTTCCATCTCTTCTTTTTCTACTTCTTTTTCTTCTTCTTCTTCTTCTTCTTATTCCTCTTAGACTTCCTGTTCTACTTTCTGTTCTTCTATTTCTTCTTATTCTTCTTCTTCCTCTTCTTCTTCCACTTCTCCCTCTTCTTCTCTTCTCCTTCTTCTTCTTCCTTCTCTTCTTTTTGTACTTCATTTTCTTCTTCTTCTTCTTCTTCTTCTAGTTCCATTTTGACTTCCTGTTCTTCCTCCTCTTTTTCCTCTTCTTCCTTTCCTTCTTCTTCTTCTTCTTCTTCTACTACTACTACTACTACTACTACTACTTCTTCTTCTTCTTCTTCTTTTCTTATACTTCTTCCTTGCCTTCTTCTTCTCATTCTACTACTTCTTCTACTTGTTTTTCTTCTTCTTTTTTTCTTCTTCTTCTACTTCTTCTTCTTCATTCTCTTTAACTTCTTCTTCTTCATATTCTTATTGTTCCTCTTCATCTTCTTCCTCTTCTTCTTCCTCCTCTTCTTCTTCTTCCCATTAT